>JACVBY030000616.1:1700000-2063063 GCA_017589505.3 Metroxylon sagu | reverse complement strand
TGTTTTTGTTTTTTTTTCGTCATGGAAGCTCCGCTGGCGGTGAGACTTGGCTTTTTCGGCACCGCCTTCTTCGCTCGCAGCTCCTCGTCTCCGGCCCTTTTTGGGACGCCCTCTCCCCGGCCCCTCCCTTTCTCTCTCGGGAAGAAGTCGCTCTCTCTCCCCCGGAGCCCCAGCCCTAACGTCCTTCGTGCCGAGAACGCGCTTGCCTCCCCCCCCCCCAATTCGAGGTCCAGAAATCCCTCCATCTTTCCCCGCTTCTCGATGCGATCCCGATCTCTCTGCTTCTTCCGGTTGTTGTTTGTTTCGATTCTTTTGCTTCCATTCCGATCGCCTTTAAATAGGTCTGTTAAATTAAGTTAAATTAAATAGGAAAGAATCGTATGTGGGCGCTTGTGAATGGTGACTGCTTCGGGGATTCGAAAATCTTTTCCTGATCCGGACGTTTTTGGTCGATTTCCTTGAGACGTTGTTTGGGACGTTTTTGGTCGATTTCCCTGAGAAAATTAAATTCGGGTATTGCTCTTTGAGGTTCTGTTTGGTATCTGGATTGAGACGTTGCGCCCTTCTCCGTTTTGTATCCTCTTCGGGTTGTTTGGTTAAATTTGAGGGTTTGGTGGGAGTTTGGGATTCTTTTGGTCCGCATGGGATAATTCTTTGGAATATGTGAGTGTGTTAGAGGATCTTTGAAGGTGATTGATTGCAATTGTTATTTACCGGGGGACCTTTTTTCCGTATGTGTTTAACTTTTTTTTTCTCTTTTTTTTCTTTTTTTTTTTTTGGGGTGCCATCCTGTTTCTTGATGCAGGTATTTATTTCAATACTACTGTTAATTGGTGAAAATTTGAAGGAATTCTTGGAATATGCTCGTAATTGGTGTTTTCTTGTATGATGAATTTTTTTTTGAATCCGATTTATAAAATTGCTACCTAAACTCATTTGTTTCTGTGTCCACATGAATCCATTGTTTGTCTGACCCTTCATCCCAATTAGTACTTTTGAGTATTCTTATCCAAAAATTGAAATCCACCCGTCTCTGGGATCCACAGATCTGTGGTGCAGGACTAGTGAACTGTATTACAATGGCTGACATAAATGGATGGCATAAGTTGTTTTACATTGCATCTCGAAGTTTAATTTATATACGTTTCCATGGTGGGTGTTAAATGTTTCTTCCTATGGTATAATTGGTTTATGGGATTATCAGTACTTAATCATGGGCATACATGTATATGCATCCTAGAAGAGAAGTGACATTGTGACATCATCTATAAGCAGATATCATTGGACATAATTAAACCTTTGACTTCATCTTATGTCCTTGTGTTGTCTAGCAAAGGCATATTTGCAATTTGCATGCTAATATATAATTAGTTTTATCGTTAATTATGTTAGGTGTTTGCACGACATAAAAAAAAAAACCAGAAAGAAGAGGTGTGCAACATGCGGCGTTGGCTGTGCTGTTCTTGTCAAATAGATGAACCTTATCATGCCCATGAGAATGAATACCTGAAAAGCCCAACAGATTATACGGATGGTATGTTCTTTTTCCTATGCATTTCACAAAATCAACACTATTTATGCTACCCTTTTTGTAGTAAACTGATGCTTTTTGTAACATTAGTGCTTCATAATGCGTATCATGTGCTGGGAGGTTGTGAAAGAGGAGTAAGATAATTTTGGAGATCACACTTGTTGTTGATGTTAAAGTTTAAGATAGGGTTGTTTATATTCTTCCAGACAAATCAATATGAATATCCTTTGATTTTGGTGGGGCTTTCTCACTTGTATATTTTGTATATTTTCCTTCTTTTTCTTTGTTTGTGATGCTTCCTTTTTCTTAATCATGAGAATATGCCTTGATTTAATGTTTGTTTATCTTCGTGTCTCCTTCATTCATATGTTTTGTGCATGCATATGTTATATGATAACAAGTCTGCTGTATATTTTCAAGTAACGTTTTCTGTAGTTTATGTTTCTTCCCTTCCCGTTTCTTTGGCAGGGTATATAGAGCTTGTCACTAGGTGGCATTACCCAAGTCATAGTTGTAGTTATATTCCGTAAATATGCAATTATGGTCTGTAAATGGTTGCTTCCATTCATTCTCATGGAGTCATATGGGAAGGGAAAACTTTGTTTTTGCTGCCAGTGAATTCTGACTTCCTAACCTCAACCTAATGCAAGTCAACCTGTGCACAAGCTGAGATTTTTCTGGCTTAAAATTCTTGTGTGGAGATTTCGTTGTGCTTAGACCATTTGGTTGTCAAGGACTATAAATTGAGGCTCTGCTTGGTCCTTGTGTACATATCCTTGATTTCACTTTTCTTCTTTGCTCGCTAGTTTTACATATAATCCCCATATTTTGTCAAGCAACCCGTGTAGCCTCTCTCTGTGCTAGTTGGACCTAATTTGACAACTTCTTGAATCCAACATGTTGAAAACTTCCGTATTGTAAAATATACATTGGTGACCTTGAAATAGCAAGTTTGATGTTCACAGCTTGGATTTCTTACTAATACATTTGGAGCATTATTCATTATTCCATTAAACTCCAACACAATTTTGATTCTCAACCTGAAGCAACCCTGCCTCATCTATTGATGGGGTGGTTATATGCATATGCCTTCATTTGTCTAAGGTATTAAGTTAAATGCAACTTCACCATTGAGTTCTTTCTTTCTTTTTTTTTTTTTCTTTTGTGGATAAATTGTGCTATTTCCTGTGTCACTTCTGTTGTTTCTGTTTCTGATACTGTCTTTTTTTTTTTTTTTTTTTACTTGGTTTCCAGGAATGCAAAAAAATTCAAAGCTTTCTGCTGTTGCAAAAAGCGAACCCCAAAGAGCACCACCCGCCATTGAAGTGCCTGCATTGTCATTAGATGAGCTGAAAGAAAAGACTGACAATTTTGGATCAAAGTCTTTGGTTGGGGAAGGCTCATATGGAAGAGTATATTTAGCAACTTTAAACAATGGCAAACAAGTGGCATTAAAAAAACTCGATGCTACATCAGAGCCTGAGACTAACAATGAATTTTTGACCCAGGTCTGTTTTCTTATATCTCTAACAAAATTTCTCTCTTGCTCTCATCTTATCAAAGCTTGACTGATTGGGTCAAGTAGGGAGGTCAGGATTTAATATCTTTTGTCAGCCATCATTGGTACTTGGCTTCAGATAATTGACTATATCATTTTTCTGACATTAGGTCTCAATGGTATCTAAATTGAAGCATGAAAATGTGCTTGAAATGCTTGGGTATTGTGTGGAAGGGAATCTTCGTTTGTTGGCCTATGAATATGCAACCATGGGTTCACTGCATGATGTTTTGCATGGTAGGATTTCTGGTCCTGTAATATACATCTGACTGGACTGTTTCTTATATGATGAGAAGCAAACATTGCTTATTCTTTGTGAACCTTCAGGTAGAAAAGGAGTCCAGGGTGCTCAACCTGGTCCTGTTCTTGACTGGATGCAGCGGGTGAGAATTGCTATTGATGCAGCAAAGGGGCTGGAGTATCTTCATGAGAAGGTTCAGCCTTCTATAATCCATCGTGATATCAGATCAAGCAATGTCCTTTTATTTGAGGACTTTAGAGCAAAAATTGCAGACTTTAATCTTTCAAATCAGGCTCCTGATATGGCTGCTCGTCTTCATTCTACTCGTGTATTGGGGACCTTCGGTTATCATGCACCAGAGTAATTACATAACTCAGATAATTTATGCAGTCGTATAGGCCATAACAAATTATATGGCTTGGTTACTAATATGAATGTATTATTATGCTTATAGTTTGCAGTCTACTTCTATGACCAGATTAACTAGGTCATTTATGGAAATTTACAGTTGTGCTTATAGTTTGCATTTGACCAATTTTTATCTCTGATTTTAATAACTGTACAATCAACTGACTTGGAACTGAGTAAACCTTGATCATTAAGAAAGGTTGTGAAATTGGTTAGTCCTTATCATAAGATTCAAACACTGTAAACCTTTGATTTCATGTAAGCTCTCTGTGATGATACTAGTTGGGTGATGTTTCTGACAGTTTGCTTTTCTATAAGTAGACTAATCATTTAATTTTTCAGGTGAAGAGTATGTTATAGCCTATTGAGGGTGTTAGTCTTTTAGTCTTTGTACATAATAATGATTGGAGGAGCACTAATAGTGAAGTTTGAAAGTGATGGATTTTAACGTGAGAAGACAGGAGGATGAATTATAGACATAAAAGTTATCCATGCTAGTATTTGGTTTAAAATGGGGATATCCTGTCTTGAGGATTTAGAGATTGGCCATGTTGGTTGGAAGTGGAGAGGTGGATTATAGATGGAATCTAATGACAAGGATGTCCAAGGGAAGAGGTGTTCTTCCTAGTGTGAGAAGGCCTGCCAATTGTTGGTTCCCATATCATGACTTTGAATAATTCTAGCACATTTATAAGGATGAAATGTGATGCATCTGTCTTTGTCTATGGTGCTGAGATTCCGAAATTCTTATAAAAATTGAGTAGTTCAAGGCACTGAGTCATCGAAGAATTCACTTGTAAAGTTTTATGAGACCATATGCAATTTGTATGGCATCCCCATCAATTTGCTGAACTAGAAATATAGAATCTCAGTACAAGTGTTAGCATAGGAATTGTGAGGAAAAAATGGAACCTATTACGTCAATGAATTGCATTTATCAAAGGTCAAACAATTCAGACATTATTTTTACAACATAGGAATGATTCATTATGCAACATGAATATGCGGATTCTTATTCTTCGGTAATTTAATGATTGAATTTGGAAGATTTGGTCATCCTATTTGAGATACATGTTGCCATAGGTTCATTTGATAGAGAATTAGTAAATCCTACTACTAGAGCACTATCAGTTTTTTTGGAAATTTGTGAGAATTGTTGAACTAAGAGGTATGCTGTTCCTGTTGGAGAGATCTCTGATGGTGTGGGTGGATTTTGCAGAAGTAATTTGGTCAGAGAGAGAGAGAGGTATCTGTTACGTTCCAGCTGGTGATTCTTGGATGGACTTGATTTTTCGGTGTTTGTTTTTAATCAGACAGGCTTAGGGTGTCAAACCAGAATCATTAGAGTCAATTTTGGCCTGCTCACATTTCCTTTTCTTAGACAGGTTTAGGTTGCCTCATTGCATTGACATGCTATAATGCATTTGAAATGACTTAATTTCACTTTAGTGAATCAGACCTAAGTTTGGCAACTTAGTATGGGCTTTTCACCTATCTTTCAAGTCTTTCTTATGTTAACCCCCCACCACCCACACCACCCCCACCCCCAGGTGCCGTATATGCAAATCATGATTGCAACAAGGTCTCCACATTATTCTTCTTTGTTTATCTTTGCAAATTTGTTACTGCACCTTCATTTTCCTCATTGCTACGTCTAGCACCATTTAGTTGTCCATTATGAACTCTTTTTCCCTTGATCTTCATTTTCAAAACATTCCTTAATTTGAGTTACCACTGTAACTCTCACTTGATTGTGTTGCTTTTTGATTGTTTTGTCTGTAAAGATGCCTTAGTCTTGTTCTCTTAGGGTAATCCAAGTTTTCTGAATGGATTGATGAATTTGCATAAAACCTGATAAAACATACCTTAAATGTGGATACAATTGTATGCTTAACATAACGTAGATAAGTGTTTTATTTGATTATTAATAGTCGTGATATGTCAAAACTTATGCAGGTATGCTATGACTGGCCAGCTGACGCAGAAAAGTGATGTATATAGCTTTGGTGTGGTTCTTTTGGAGCTTCTGACTGGCAGGAAACCAGTGGATCATACAATGCCTAGAGGGCAGCAGAGTCTGGTTACTTGGGTAAGCTGTTCTTGCATAGATGACTGTGTTGCTTGTATGATTACAATTTGTTCCATAGATACTATCCTGTGATCGAAAGAAAAGAAGTCTATGATAAGGGCCATTTTGTAATCCATCCCTACAAACAGATTGCCAGGCTAATAAAGCAATTTAAATATGAAAAAGAAAAGTAGGTTTTTGCTGAGAAACCGAAAGGGCCAATTTCTTTTGTCTTGGAAAACTGATTGACATAAATAAAGTTGCATTGTCCAAGTTTTATGACATGCCACTCCACAATCAGCAAGTCCTTAAAGAAGCCATATATATAGTCTATTGATCGTCTCATTGCATCACTCTTTCTATAATAATAGTTATATGTAAATCTCTTCAACTCTTTCAACACTCTTAATTGTTTAATCGCTGTTTTTCTTGTCACTGTATCATTTAAATGTAGGTCTTGTGTTTTTAGAATTTCTTAATGTGAATATTGGTCTCTAATCTGATTCCAGTTGATGCTAGATAACTGAAACGGCATTTGTCAGATTAGTTTTACCTTCACAGTGATTAGCGTGCCCACTCAGCCCAGGTTTTATGGCAGTTTGGAGCTGCCGCTGCATGCTGCTTAATTTCTCGCGCTACTACTTTGCTTCCAGAGCCTAAGAATTTGTTATTTTCTGTCCTAGGAACACCAGTTCATGCTTTACTATAGCTTTTTGGTAACCCATATTGCAACATCTAAAATAGCACTGTATATGCAAAGAACCACGCTATATTTTAGATCCTCTGAATACACAAATGGACATGATGGATGAACTTGACCCACATTATCAAACAAAAGCCCAATTCTATATATTCTCTTAACCTTCAGGGCCCATATAGATGCCCAACTAGTGTCCATGTGTGAAGGGTGGGAAGGGCTGAACGGAGGCAAGTTGATGGGTAAGTAGATTGGTTCATGGGTATGGAATTGGCATTCTACATATGCCTCTCAATTGAAATCTGGCATCCTAAAAATATACAGACTCTGAGATTTTAATGTTCTCTTCCACTTCTCTCTTTCTTTTCTTTCTGTTAGACAATTTCTTACCATTCTGCTGGTATCTGCTAGACATCAGTTCTTTATATAGCTACCATAAACATTGAAGGTGTAGTTCATGCACAGACAGAGATCTTGCACGAATGTGTAAATATGATTGCTTATGTCTCCATGTCTGCTCCATGGGTATTGCATTATACAGTAGGGGAAGAAATAAGTACATGCCACCTGTGGAGTGTGGACATTGGTGCTAATATGCATTTTGTGGCTCCAGCTACCTCATTATTGCTTAACGGCTGCTGACATCTACCAATCTGATCTAATTTTGTTTTTCCATGTTCTCGATGCAGGCAACTCCTAGATTGAGCGAGGACAAGGTCAAACAATGTGTAGATCCAAGGTTGAATGGAGAGTATCCACCAAAAGGAGTCGCAAAGGTCTCTCTCTCTCTCTCTCTCTCTCTCTCTGAGTGTGTATGCGCGCGCATGCCTGCTTGACTGCTTGCAGTGGTGGTGAGCACTCAAGCCTTTCTGTGACCATGCACTATAGCTGTTAACTAGGTAGTTGCAAGAAAACTGCTTTGCTCAACATGGAATATTTTTGTTGGACGGCTCGTCTAATTCATTTTGTTCTTGTAGTTTAATTAACGCTTGGGTTCTGTATTCTACTGCAGCTTGCAGCAGTGGCAGCTCTGTGCGTGCAATATGAAGCTGAGTTTAGGCCCAATATGAGCATTGTGGTCAAGGCACTGTCTCCGCTTCTTGTAAATAAGCAGGCTCCACCTGCTGCTCCTTCCCCAGCTGCGGAGACTTGAGACGTGGAATGAAATGTTGCGTTAAAAATTGTCATGTTCTTGTGGGTATATTTTGCTTCTCCCGGAGACTACTTTGATTTATTTTCCTCGCTGAATGGAGAGCATGAATTTGTTTCGCGTTCTCTGCAGGCTACCATGCTGCTTGTTTGATTGAGAGTTGTTTTTTTGTTCCAACAAGAAGCAATGGACCGTTAATGCCGTTCTTGTCAGCAGGCTTTGCTGTATTTTTTTATTGTCGTCTTTCTTCCTGCTGTCTTTCGCGTCCTGTACGGAAGATCTGACCCAAAGGTTTCATGTTCGGTCATTTGTTTTTCATTCTGATGCGCCATGTTTAAACTGTCCTATCTATTTTCCAGATAAATATCGTTTTTAAAAATGGATCTTTGAGATCTTGCCCATTCTACAGCTCATGAACAATTTGTAGCCTCAGGTATCACGCAATCGCCTTAAGGACCCCTTGGCCAACTTGGACTCATGGTTGTGATCGGGGTGTTCTTTCTCTTCTTGTAAAATTTTCGAGTGTTTCCAGTGAGAACTTCGACGCCGGCCCGGAATTGACTTCTACTTGCTTACCTGTTGCTGCTGTAGGATTTTCATGGGACGGTCCTAGATTATTATCATCGGTTTTGCTATGAAACGGAGCGCAGTTTTTGGAAATTATAAATTTAATAGATCAACTTGTACCATGAAGAAGTATCAAAGAGAAAAAAAAAAAAATCCATGGATTCGATGGTCCTAATGTATCAACCAATTCACTGAAAACACAACGATTTGACCGAGTGTTGACAATTCTCTTATACAAAGCCATGCGGATGGATGGATGAAATTTCAGTCGATCCACTTCAGCTTTCACCAAAGTTTACACGGGTTTTTTTTGGTGACCATACCTTTACCCAAGCATGTACTGATCCAGGCATCAAGTCGTGCACACTAACTGCTTTATGAGACCAGATAAATGAAGAACTTCTGCTTCATAACTTATTTCAGTGATCGGATATCAATGAGCATACCTGGGTTTTCATATTATGAATATTATAATGTAATGAGAACGGAAGAAAAAATAACCGGATTGACCTTTAATCAGAACAATTCTCATACCCAGTTGTTGCGTGCGCCAAAATTAAAAGAGCCTATGCTCAGCCGAGTCTAATCTCAACAAACCAAATTATAAGGGAACTGGGATTTTGCTGCTCATTTAAAAGAACAGGTATATATTTGTATCTCCAAATTTTACATGGTAAAAGCCGGACCGTAACATTGATAGATCAAAACTTGATTTTTTTTTTAATAAAAAAAAAAACATATGTGATATCCGGGGAAGTCCAGTACATACTAAAATAGTAGGGTACTCTGGGCAAAAACCAGCGAAGTGCCTTCTATGACTACCCTCTCCAGCTCAGTTGTAACTCGTTTTTCCTACTCCAGGGCAGCTGATCCTCCTACAGCTTGAGAGCTTGAAACTTACCATCAATATATATATATATATATATATATATATATATAATCTTTTTTGCAGTGTAATATTTTATTCATTGCAGTTAGAACTGGCTCATCTTTATAATGTCCAGTAAAAGAATCTTGCTCCAAATCCCTGAAAAAAAAAAATCCCAACAACTCTTTAAAATAATTAATAGTAATAACAATATTATGACGAAAGAAATATGAATTAAAATTACTTATTCCAATATATCAGTATAATACCAATTAAAATAAATAATCAAATGAGCATAGGAGTTGGAATAAAAGATGCTGCTTCAAGAAAGCAGCATATCCATCAAAATAAATAATTTTTCTTTATTATCTATCCAGCTGCTAAATTCCTACCTTGGTTTATAATGTTGTGACTCACCGAGGTCAGCAGTAAAGACTCAACCTCTGGTGAGATGAGACAGTTGCCACTGAAGTCATATACATGCCTATTTCTACATCTACCTGATGCTGACTTCAATCTCAACTTCTCTATTGTTGGTTGTGACTGTTACATTATTCTAGAAATAAATTTTTGCATAGTCTGATTAGGATTAGTAAGGTCATTAGAACTTGTCAGAGCGTAATTAGAAGTCCTTCTAGTTGTTTCTAGAGTTTGTTTACATGTTAAAATTTCTAAATAAAATTTTAATGATTTATACTTTCAATTTAATTACAAGTCTATGGATCTATATCATCTCCATATTAATAGTTATTCCACAAATATGCACACAGATGTTGAAGAGCTTTTAGAGTCCTGCTGATCCACAACCATGAAAAATAAAAAAATTATCTTGAACCATAAGCTGATCTACAGAATAGGATGGAAATCTGGTTCAGGTCAGGCTATGATCAATTGCACAAACCCAAGCCTTCTTTTTGGCTTAAGTCAACTTCCACAACATGGTACCTTATGTCACGTTGGCTTTTGACAATGGCAGGCAAAAGAAAAGGTAGACATGTCTGACATTCAAAAATGTATGTTATTAGCATCCCTAAATCCAAAACATCTGGTGAACATAGGAACATCTTTCTAAAACGGTTATGGAAGCATGCTAGATATCATATCCTCTTTCTGTAATCAATCATAGGGAACAGAAGAAGCATACCTTAGAGTAAAATTAGGTGGGGAGAAGTGGCTGTTTCTCATCAGGCGCAACATGGTGGCTAGCCTGAATTTAGAGAAAAAAGAATGCTTGAGAAAAGCTTAGTCAAAAAATATAAAGTTAATAAATTATAATTCACAGAACGGTGGAAAATTTCCTTACATCTTCAGTTGCACCAGCAGTCATATTTATGAAGGATGCTTCCTTGGACCTGAAAAACAGAGGCATTCATATTATGGCAGGTTCATGAGAATGAAGCACTGATATTGCAACAGAATAAATGTGTAATTTAATGAACTTTCAAGGACTTGGAGGTTAATCTCATAGTGCTTCATACTTTTGAATCCAAGTCAACCAACCCATGGAAAATCCACAGAATTTATATCATGTCAATGCAACTGCATAGCTTATTTCGGCAAGGAATTTATGGTTTGTATCTTGGCATGTGGAAATGAAGCTCTTATGCCCAGTTCCTCGGTTTATAGCAGTTTTTCCAAGTGTAATCAAATAATAATAGGACATATCAGGCCAACAGCTGGTAGCTTAGCCAGGTGGCACCCATTTCTCCAAGTGAGAAATCTTAGGTTTGAACCTGAGTAGTAATGAATAACCACTGTATTCTCAAAAGATACTTGAACATATCAGGAATTAAGAAAATGCCTGTTGCAATCATGCTATTGCTACTTCAAAAGGCTGAAAAGACAGACTAAACTATGATCTAGGTGGCTCATCAACTTCAGCAATACGATTAAACAACCTGAGATCTTGAGCATCCATCATCTCGAGTGTTCCATTCGACACTTCATATTTGGCTTTTGCTAGCGGAGAAAAGAACTGTAGAAAGGCACACCATCAGTGATATCTAGGAAATCAATAATATTCCAGATAGACAAATTCAATATGTAGCAGTTACCTGGTGCATCGATATAAACACTATTGAGATTCCCAGCATAAAATTTATAGTCAGGGTATGGCCAAACAACACAGCAGATGCTATGCCAGTAAAAATTGTGGCAACTGTTGATGAATATTTCTTCAAAATGGTATCTGAAAGCATCATTTAACCAACAAATGAACAAAATAATTCCCGTCAACTCAGAAAAGAAACTTATGTCATTTGAGTGGCTATGAGGATTCAAGCAAGTCACACTCATAGATCATAGTAGCTAGTCTACCTGCATACTTGAAGAAGAATGAGGACAGAATGCCTTGTGCTGCATTATTGCATATGAGAAACATTGTAGCCTTTGAGTGGCCATGAAGGATGTCAAAGCTACTGGACCCTGAGACATCAAAGATTCCATGCCAAACATTAATAACTATAATAGGTATATATAAAAGAATGGGCAGAGTTGGGTGCAGGTGCATCAACATAGAAAGCTGTCATTTGAAGCAACAGATCCAGATTAAAAACCTACGTTTATTTACTTTCACTTGAGTGCTAGATCATTTCACAGCATGAAAGCCCATTTCAAGTCAAATAGAAATCAGAGAACTCATTCAAAATGGAAAACAGTTAATCAGATTAAGCTGCCATAAATCTCACGTTCTCCATCCATGTGACGCAAGAGAAGGCATAAATAGTGATTATTATAGCCTAATCTGAAGGAAGAATACTAGGTAATAATAAGAGTTATGAGGAAGGAATAAAAATATTATTCAAGTCAATAGCTTGCAGAAGATTGACACTGACACTTCTAAAAAATCTTTGTACATGGGAAATGATCCACGAACTAATGAACTACTACATGACAAATTATTGGTCTGGTGATGAGCCTTGCAAATTCACACACCAGGTTGATGTCAAATCCACACAAGCACCATTTGCAATGGCACAAGATCACACAGGCTTGATTAGAATCTGTGCACTCAAGGAGAAGGGTGGAGAAGGCTCTCTGAGGCCAATAGAAGATTATTCTTGGAGTACAGGTGCGCATGATCACCTCTCAAACATGCTTAAGAATGGATGAGCAACTGCACCAATACAGATGAGCAAGAGATAGAGCGCCCCCCTCCCCCCCCCCCCCCACCAAAAGGGCAAAATGTATAGGATAAATAGGGTTAACAAACAAAAAGTCATGCCATGAACAGCCCTTGGCAAAGAAATAACACAAGAGACCTCCTAGATGAGTGATGCATAAGAGATCCCCCAAACAGGGTTCATCATATGCCAATAAAAATAAATGGTATATTACATAAATGTCAAGAGGAGTATGTTGTTTGAGATTTAAGGTTGTATATGTGCACTATGTTTCTTTATATATTAAGCATTGAATTCTTCTGGACCAGTATGTATGCCTTAAATGATATAAGATAAATCAAACTAGATAGAAATGTGAATGTTTCAAATACATATATCAACAAAAATTGGTTTTGTGTGGCTAGTAGGATTGCCTGAGGCTATTGTTAGACCATGACACTTGTTTGAAGGAAAAAGCATGATAAAGAAAGAACATGAAATCTTTCATTAGTCATAAACAAAGAGACAAAGCTAGGAAAAACAAGCAATGATGAGTATGATTATTCCTTAAAAGCATGCTTTAGAGAGTGCATAACTTCGGCCACTGTTGTGAGAAACCCATATACTAGAAAGTCAAGGCCGTGTGCCCTCTCTACCTAATGAAAATTATAAGTTTATCAAACCCTTTCCTGCAAGTGTATCAAGAATTATACAGATCTTCTTCCAAGAACAAACCTTTTGCCTTTTCCCTATATGAACTCAGACAATCATTTTGTACTTACTAGCAAACCTCCAAAGAAAGGTGCATGAAGATCAACCATGCAAGCATACACAATTCAAAACTGCCTTAATGGTCAAACTAGAGGAGTCAATAATTTAGCAGGTGCAGAGTTACTTTACTGAATACCCAAAATTTAGATTTCTTTGCCATTCTTCGAGTTTGATATTTATCTCTGCAGCAAATGTGAATTTATGAGGATTGTTGTTAGCTTTTGCTGTTCACCACCAAAGAAATGTCTTTAAGCAAGGTTTGTTATACTGATCCATACTGACTGTATTGTACTATACCGGTACAATATCAAGTTTCGATTCGGTATGAACTGACTTGGTCCAAACAGACCCGTACCATTCAGTACCGACCAAAACCACTCAGTCCCGATATGTACTGTCCGGTACCAAGTCGTTAAAAGTGAAAAAAGAATGGCACACTATTTTGGTACGAAGTGCATACCATACCATACTGCATTGAACCGATAATGTATCTACAGGTCTTGGTACTAGTTTTGTGGACCTTGCCTTTACTTTCTGATGTTTGCCATATATGGTCAGGTTTTTGGTTAGCTTTGAAATAAAATTTCTTCTCAAAAACCTGCAACTGAATCTTGAAAAATATACAAATAGGACATAGGACATTCGGGCATTAAGCATCAGAACCTCCACAAGATACTATTCCCAGTAGACCACAGTTGTAGGATTGAATTTGGGAGAACGCTGCAAAACTTTAGTTATTGTTATATTTGCATGTGGCATTTTGTGCTCAAGTTTAGTCTTAAATGAAAGCACTTGCATCAGGTTCAATTCAAAAGCAGGATATAAGGTATAGCAGTGATGGAATACAGCAACAGTGGTCCACTTAATGTTTGAGTACAAAAGAAAAACTCCATATGATGATCAAACTATAAAAGATGATCGCCACATGTATAATGGTCTCTCCTGAAGCATAGTTCACCACTGCTTTCATACATTGTCAAGCATAAATCTGTTTCCTAAATGATGAATCAGTTAACCAGTTAATAAAATTAACCGATGGCATCATACAGAAGGCATTGCAGTCTCTGTTCATGTCAATGAACAATGCCTGTGCATTCCAGATCAAAATTCTATCATGTAGGCATGCAAAAAGTAACAGAAAAATTCTGTTCTCAAAAAATGACATCAAAATGTGACTAGTAATAATATTTAACAGAATTCTGAAGGCCTATATATTTAGCTTAACTGAACTTCGTTGTTTCCCTAGACTGACATTTTGAGCCTTGAGAATTACTCGCATTTTGTACCTTTGAACATGGCAGTTCCAATGATGGCAAGAAAGTTAAATATAGCACCATAGCCATATAAAAACAAGTTCTGCAAATGAAACAGAAATGCACAAATTAAGGGCATGAGAAGAATATGAAGAGGCAAAAAAATTGAAAGCATCTCATTATTATGTACCAAGTCAAAGGTTTTGTAAGGACAAGATCACAAAGTTGAAAGTCACTTTTTTAAAATACCAACGGGCAACTAGCTACATTCAGCTATTAGGTTTACTTACCTGAAGATATATGCTCGTCTCAAAGTGGCTTTTCAAAGCATATTCATTGAAAACTGAAGCTAGTGAAGGAACAGTCACCTGAAATTATTTCATCTCCATCTTAGAATCACATATCAAACCAGAGCCTAGAATTAAAAGAAACACATAATAATAGGCATCTATTTAACATCAATTTAACAACTAATTAATTCAAGTACAATAGGTAATTAGGTCCTTTTAAGATCTTACTACATTTTTCATCTAGGAAGCACAGATACTCCTTAACACCACTGGAGCCATATCTCGTATATATCAAATGGAAGCAGACCCAAAAATAAATAAGTGAATAAATAAATAAATAATATATGTGTGTGCGTCCCATATGGGACGTGTCCTAATTTTTTTATAATTAAAATGGGCTCAGATACTCCTTGGATATGTTTGGATACTGGATACTTCGTAGATATACCTACGATACATCTAGAAACTTGCAAAATACTTTGGAGATACTTCTAGTATACTTATTGATATACCAGTAGGTTATTGGGCTTGAATCAAGCAGGTTTTGAACCAGGATTTGTCTTCCCACCTGATAAAGTTATTAGCTAGCCTCTTTTTCTCTCCCATGCCCTATTGAGATTGGTTTTTCTTTGCCTTCCTTCTCTTCTTCATTCAAAACTTTCTTTCTTTCTTTTCTTTTCTGATTTTTCCCTTCATGCACCTCTAGCATGACTAGAGACACTTTGCTTTTAATTTTGGAATTTCTTTTATGGTGCATCACAAGATCATTAGGGACATGGCAAAGTTGGAACGTAGTTTCCTTATTCCATTTTTGTAGAGATAGCATAATATTTTCTGCATATGATTTTATTATGATATGGCATTTTATTTAATTTTTGGATAATAGATTTTTATTATGTTGCCAGCTTGCTCCATTTGTTTTTATTTGATTACAACTTTGTATTTTTGCTGATATTGTTATCAACTTAATGAGTATTTGTGGCAGCTATTCTTATTATTCATATACTTTGTTGCATGAATTCTCATTAGTTTGCTGCATCTGTGCTAATTACGTTACTGTCTTGCCATATATATATTTCCAGGATAAAGAATGCATGTTGTATTCATCCATGGTGCCTTGCATATGTTTACTAGATTTATTTTTATTATATTGCAAAATTTTAAAGTATTACTGAGTTTTCATTTTATGAACTCCTACAATTTGTGATGTTGAATATTACTATATGTTATCCTATGATAAACCAATCATGCTTTCTGGATATTTTGTAGCATATATGAAAAAAATAAATTTACGGTGAAAATATACTTTTGATTCTCAAACTTTCACTTAAAATTCATTTTCGTCCTCAAACTTTTAGTTGTTACAGTTTAGTCCCTCATGTTTTTAGACATCCCATGTAATGGAGTTAGTTAAAATTGAAAGAACATCTGACATGTCACCCCGACACAAACATATGATATAAATTTATTTATTGAAGTATGTTAGCTGTATTATCCTATTTTTTCAAGATTTGTCATATTAGCATATCTGTGTCATGTCATATCAGTATCCCTCTGTATCCATGCTTTCTAGGTTTTTATATCCATGTAGTCAAACACTGTTTATAGAAAGGCACAAGAGGTTCAAACTCAATTTTTACCTTAGAATTGCTTAATAGTTTGTGTCAATCTGTATCAATACATTTGCATACTGAACAGTTTCAGTTTTATTCTTAAGGGTACCAAAAACTGTATGCTGAAACCTGAAAGATGGTCCAGTATCGCATTTATGAGATCAGAGTCCAAGTTACAGACAATTCTATCCCAAATTCAATAGCTTTCCACTAGTAATAACACGCACGCGCACACACACACAAATCAAGGCTATGAATCATAAAATTCCAGGTAATTTTTAGAACAAGAAGGCTTTCCAAAGAATTTGACTTAGAAATTTGTGAAGTAAAAAATTTTAAAATCACTTCTTAACCGGTTCATCAATGCATGGGGAAGAAAATTTACTATAGGAGAAAGGAAAAACATTTACTGAGCAAATCCAGACATGTTCATATGAACACTCATGAGTTATGACAACATCACATATGAAGATTTAAAGATCTCATGTTAAATAAGACTTACAAATATTAATGTATATATGTATGCACCCATTGCTACAGGAAGACCAAGTGCAGTAGTTCCCTCGGGCAATGACCGGAGCTGATTAACACTGATTCCAATGAGCAATAGCGCAAGGGCCTCCCACTGCCAAGCAACAAAAAAGAACATATTTAACCATTAATGACTGAAAAATAGATCATTAGTTTAGTAAAAAATTTTGAATCATTGCAAGGATAAGAAAAAACCCAGCAAATTATTCTCCTTGATTTTCTTTTTTTTAAAAAAAACCATCTCGTGTAAAGAATAGCTGTTAATTACATATAAATCATCAAGATGAGGCCTAAATATAACATATGTAGAGATATCATCAAATAATGACAAGTTTCTTTCTTTCCCTAACTATTTCATCACTAAAATAGTTTGCTAGGATGTCATGGCAAAGCTAAAACTTGCCTGGATAATGGAAAAGCGCCTTTTCATTATTATCTTCAAAAGAACGGCAATTACCAAAACCTACAAGAGCAAGCAGAATTGTAAAATAAGATTAAATCTGAAGTACATTTTAGACAGACAACATAAGTTAGGATTAAAGAAACAAGAATTGCTTGGCCCATTGAAACCCCCAAAGCTTCAAGGTGATGCAACTTGGACATTAGCCATTGGGATCCTCAGAAAATCATTTTAAATAGAAAATCTTGCTGCAGATCAAGTTACAGACTCCATAGAAAAAGCTAAAATGCTCTTTCACTGCATATCATATAGCAATCTAGAAATAACATTAGTGTGAAATCAATTGATCTAAACTGTCTACAAGTTGAAGTAAGCAAATCTTACATAAATAACAGGAATGAAAGACATCAGAAGTAAATAAAGTCCAAATTCAAGAGGATGAGTGTAATTTTTTGTGAGAATAACCATATTCCCAGATAAAATAAGAATTATATCATTTCTGCGATAATCAGGCTCGAATGAATATGTTATTTTGTCAGGTTTTTTACAACTGACACAAAAAACTGTAATCCACAGAAAATCCACAAAAGTTTATTCTAGAACACTTTGTCTACCCAAGGTATCAAATGTACAATCACCCCCCCCAACCACCAAAAAAAAAAAAAAAAAAAGAATAGTTACAGGAAATAGAAGCTGCTATAAGCAAAATGCTTCAATAAGTTTATTGCCTGGTGCTGGTAATTTCATAAATGAATCATACCTTCAGGTTGCTCAGCATTTTTACAGTTGCTGGGTTAAAATATAACTGCACGAAAGACAGAATCAACAATAAATAAATATAATGCATAAAAAAAAAAAAAAAAGTTTCAGGATTTCAGCATAGTGTTATAGGTTAAATGAGGTAAATCAGCAAAGTCATCATGTGAGATCAGCAACACCATCACATGATCATATCAACAGCTTCACCTTTCTTATACTTCAACGGTAGAAGTAAACAAGAAAATGCAGGTCATAATGGTTGATCCATAAAAATGGCTCAATACCTGCATTATAAATTTCAGGTAGTTATTGATGGCATAAAGAAGAGCAGGAACAGCAAGAAGAACATTATTACGAGCTTCCTGCAAAATAACACAAATTGACAATCAGATGCTACCGCATATTGCATCTTATGATGGGCAGATATTTGAAAGTCAGGTTTAAGTATAATGTCTGCATGTCATAAGGTAAATAACAAAAGAAGAAAATAAATGCAGACTAGATAAATAACTTTGGAAAGAAAAGTAGGCATTTAAATTAGTTAGAATTAAAATTGAAATCTAAATACTTCATGTGTATTTTGCAGTGACGTAGCTAGCACATCATCACGTCAATCCAACAAAACACTAATAAAACTCACCCATTGTTATTGGTATTCATTCAGGTCTAATAACTACATTGAAATCTAATTAGCGCTCCAATCAAGTTATCCAAGCATAATGCTAGCAATGAGTGACAATTCGAAAAAGAAAAGTGAACATGAGCCCATCTTTTACAATCCAATCATGTCAAAGCAATCCAATAAAAATAAAGAAAATAGAAAAACAGAAAGTGAATCCAGTCCTCTCCTTCACAAAAGAATGGCATCTTGAATTCCTGCAAATCTGCTCAGAAAATTGTGAAAGTGTTTAAAATCCAAATGGACATTTCATATAAAAAATCTAGAATCATTAATGGACACTCCATCTTCTACCTTTTTCCTCATTTCTAAAATTTTGTTCTTGATATATATTGCACCACCAGGAAGCAGTTCATACCAGTTTTTCATTCTCCACGGAAGGCATGAAGGGAGATCATTCAAAAGTTATATGCTGAGTGAAGTTAACGTTCTAAAGCAATTGTAGATTATTGATGCAGCTATATAAATAGGTACACTACAAGAATAAAAGCAAGAAACCAACTTTGTGTGAGATAGACCAGTAATAAAATTACATAAAATTTAATTTTATAACTTGGATTGGATTTCAACTTCAATAGGATTGTTCAGAGAGATCAAAAGAAATGTAAGCAAGTTCAACCTGATTGCAGATGCAAGTAGGGAAGCAAACAGGATGGGTCCAACTCAGTGAAGACTTAGACAAGACTAATTAAGATAAAAGATGATGTAAAAGTTATTTCACCCAAAAGTTATTGATTTTTCTGTACAAGATTAATTTACCTGCACAAACGTTGAAATCGAAAGAAGGGGCTTTTCTCCCACCTTTTGTTGCCTAGCCTGACAAACAAAGATAAGCAATATTAGAAAAAAAAAAACCATTCTTACACATTTGAATTAAAAAAAGAAAAGAAAAAAAATAAAGAAAAGTTTATTTTCAATCACAATGATGTAAATTTCTTGAACCATGGTAACAATAGAACAAATGCCAGCGATTGATAACACTACCTATACGTGCCCTAACTAGAACATTCCATGAACATCCAGGCTTTAGGCAACCCACAAACAGAGATGCCAATGCTTAAAAAATCTTTGAGTTATGAAAGTGATACAAATAAAATGAAACCTAGAATAATAGAAACCACATGAAATGAGAGATCGGCTAAACAAGTAAAACAGGTAAAATTCCTATCAATTAACAAAATAAGAATTCTTGTTAATCAATGGAGATACTAATCCGCAGGAAAAAAATGAACTTCAAACAAAATTAACTTTTAGACCTCGTTCTTTAAGAGGTATCTCTTTTCGAGTAAGTGTTACCTAAGCAACATTTAGATGAAAAAATAATTTACCCACATTCTTTTGTTTATTGGTAAGTGACCATGGTATCTCTTGCCCATATTCTTTTACATTATAACTTTTCTGAATAAGTTGCTAAGATCTATTCATTTTTTTATAATACTTTTTATACTACTAAACCTACTTTAAATACTAATTATATAGTCTTTGTGATTGAAGCTCAATTTTCTTTTACTGAACTATATTTTCAGTTATACTTTCGATATATACATCAATCATATATAAATTTTATTTTTTAAAATAAAAATAAATTTTCATAGTTACTATTAACTAATTAAATAATAGTATTATATCCACTTATAAAACATAGATTATAGCATAAGAAGATATTTTTATTTCAATTATGGAATTTTTCACAAACGTTGTGTTCTTACTTTTTCTTCCTGAAATACATCGAAAGTAAAAGGCAGATGAAAGGAAGAATCAAGAAGTATTATTTGAAGAAAAAATCATGATTATGCAGGGATATTTAAGGTTATATATATATATATTACCTAATCCGTAGGAAACCAATTTAGACATCTCTCGAATAATTAAGTGTTACCTCTAATTTGATAGGTAAATGATAACTTGAGAACGTAACTTAGGCTTTTGACTTTTGTACCAAAGCAAAAGAATATGGGTAAGTTGGTCAATGTCAATGAAAAAATTGAGCAACTTTTCCATAAAATTTTCCACCAAAGAATAGAGCCTCAATGCAAAATATAAGAATAATAAAGAAATAACATAGTATAGGTTCTTTTTACAGATCTCAAATAAATTTAACTTCATATCAAGGTAACATACAGTGAAAAGATAGATATTTGTTCTCTCTTTCTTTGTTTTCTTTATGCTGCATATATACTATCAGGAATATTTTTTTAATATATTTATGTTTCTGAAATTAAAATATTTAAAAGAGCATATCTTCTGCCATGTAGCTGAGTGCAGGCCGCCATAAAGCCAATACAATCAAGAAAATACTTCGGCACCAGAGATGAGTTGCATTTTTTTCTTGAACATTATGTTGCGTTATGTTTGAATTGATTTAAGAACACATTCTTATCTTTTCTTGCACAAATCTCTCTTATGTTATTTGACAGAACCGGACAGAAACACACACACACACACACACACACACAGAGAGAATAAATAACAAAATTATTTCCATCTAATAGAGCATGAAATTGTTGATATCCCAATACAGAGCACAGCAATGGTCCAAATAACCAGAAGCATGAAGAACTGAAAATGCCACCAGCACAAGCTAACAAAGAAACAGAAACAGAAGAAACAAAACAAGACAAACAGAACAAACCCTATATAAGATGTGATGTGGAATTTATAATGACAATTCGGTGGATATGCCTGCCCCTATCATCTAGTGGTTTAGGACATCTCTCATTCAAAGAGGCAACAGGGATTCAACTTCCCTTGGGAGGAGGAAATTAATTGTAGATTATTAGCAAATCTAGAATTAATTCTTTCTGGGTTGATTCCCAGGCAATTAATGGGGACAAAGCAAATTCATCGACAATATGTGTATGCTGGTTTAAATCTAGCTCGGCCCAATAATTCATTGCTCCATGCGTATGAAATAATTAATTTGTCCTCTAGAAATAGAAATGCATAATCAGTAGACATGAAGAAAAAGGGTCAATTTTTTCTCTATCCAAGTTTTCTCATTCATTCTGATTCTTCTAGATTTATGATATTAAGATTAAGTATCATAAAAATAAAAATAGTAGTTTTTTCCCCATTAAAAATTTGATTATCCATATTTTGGAAATAAATTTTTTAATTCTATTATATTCTTTATTTTTTATAAATAAATATATTTTTAATATATTTTTGTAATAAATAAAAATATAATTATATTACATTATAAAGAATAAAAAAGAATTAAGATAAAGAAGAAACAAAACAAAGATATATAAAATATTATAACAATTGTATGTATGTATATCAGCCCAATCTTTTCCAAGAGAAAAAAAGGATTGAGCTGGATGAATAAAATAAAGAACAAGCATCCTATACTTTGTATTTGCATATATTTCTCATAGCCACAAACCTAACTTATTTCTTACCTATTTTCCTATGTATAAGATCTAAATACAAGATAAAATCGAAGACATAATATAACTCAACACCTCTATCGTTTATTGTTGTTACTTGATTAGCAATTAACCATGTCCCAATCGTACTTTAAAACTTAGATCAGCTGCAAGTACATTTTTACCAAAAACAGCTATCATTCATGTTTGTTTGGAATAAAACCAAAGGCCCAGTCGTTTTTGTCCCAATAGTTTAATACCTAACTTCAGAAGCAACCCCAAATTATACTGCACGTGATATCATTCTGGAGAACATGCACCTAACTTGCAATCTGACAACTACCTATTCAGTAACATGTAGTCACTATTAAAAGTCATCAGAACCTAAGTCAAACCTGCAAAAAGCACATATTCAGCAGGAAAAGAATCCAGTCAGCAGATTAAGTTGATACTACAACTACAACATTCAATTATTGTAAAACACTGATAAAAAAGGACATGAAAGTCTGCCAAGCATGCAAAGCCATAACCCAAAGGGATTATCCATATGGAAAGGGCTGATATTAAGGATCTAACAC
Organism: Metroxylon sagu; assembly: GCA_017589505.3. Classification (NCBI taxonomy): domain Eukaryota; kingdom Viridiplantae; phylum Streptophyta; class Magnoliopsida; order Arecales; family Arecaceae; genus Metroxylon; species Metroxylon sagu. The sequence goes on along the minus strand of JACVBY030000616.1, from coordinate 2,040,632 downwards.
AAAGGTTGTCATTAAAAAAGATGGTTAAAACAAAAGATAAAAAGCAAGGAGAAGTCTATTCTGGGGGAAGAACAATTTATGTTACAGGCAAAGAGAACAAAAGCTCAACTATTTTATTCATGTTCTATGAATGGTTTAAGTAATTTAAATGTCCTTGCTCATGCCCCAAACTTATAAATGAATCTCTAACAGTCTAAAATATTGTTCTGTTGTGCATCTTAAGTGCAATATTGCTCCGGTTATGTATTCTTGAGTGCATGTGCATGCATGTGCGTGTGCGCGCGCGTGCGCATGCAAGCATTTGGTCCACTGCATTGTGCTAAGCTCAACTTTGCTAGCTGCAAAATGAAATGATATGCAAATCTGAATCTTGCAGCTGATAACACAATTAATCATTAGAAAGACAGTGCAACAGCCAAGGTACAAGGAAGAGAAGATGTCTGGTAATATCAACCACATTGATGAATTCAAAAAAACAGTGAACCAGAAGAGGTGAATTTAGTATGTTAAGGAAACAGAGCATCAAACACAAAATGTTTTGTGTATTTAAACATATGTAACATATCTAAGTACCAAGATCTCAAAATCAAGGATTACAAAGCTATTGTGAACTACCAAGATTTTGAAGTTAAATAGACATCTAGCATCTCAACATAAGTTGCGTAATGCATGTATAGCATACAGCTAAAGCTAAAACAGAGGCTGAAACAAATGAATTTTCATTAACTATTCTCATGTTATCCACTTCATGCTGCAATATGTATTGATTGGTAATATCAACATGTGGCACACCAATCCAACGGTCAGATGATGGAAAGTTAAAATATAAGAGAAAAAGAAGCAAATACAACATATGCAAAAAATTAAAGTACAAGCATGTATAAACAAACCTGGACTAAAAGCATGATGATGGCAAAGAAAACCTTTGCAACCTCGGTTAGAAAGTTAACACTGACAGGACTAAACTTAAAGCTCCCATCCACTTTGGACATGTAAACTAAAATAGGCTGCAACAAAAACAGAAAAGCTCATCAAACACTGTCAAGTTTTAGATATTCCTTTTTTTTGTAACAAAATATTGTCCTATCTTGGGAAAATATAAATGTTCTAAAAGGTACTGACTGTTTTTCTAGAAGCATACACTGACCTAGTACAGAAAGTGACAGTAAAATGAGAATAAGATACAGAGACTTTGTTATAAATCAGGCTTCTACCATTCTGTATCAAAAAATATTTTTATTATTAAAACTTAACATACTCGTCCAGCTCTATGAAAGTGGAGGATCTGACATGCATGTTACTTTATAAAATGATAGTGCATAACCCTTCCAATGAGTCATTTTCATATTTTCTAACTGGCATTGGGCCACTTCTCACATGAAATATGACATCCCATCCAAAGCATTACACAAAAGCCCCACTAGTTGTCATCAACTTAGGGAGCATTCATGGAACACTTGCCTTTATTACCTTTCACCCATAAAAAGAAACAAAATCTAGGCATGATTCATATGCAGTGGAACAATCTGTGCCTAGCTTTTGTAAGGAGATATATAGAGTGTGTGTGTGTGTGTGTGTGTGTGTGAAAGAGAGAGAGAGAGAGAGAGAGAGAGAGAGCAAAGATCGAGAATTCAGGCTTTAAGTTTACACAGAATGAAGTTTCTTAAGTTCAAAAATTGAACTATGATCAGATCTGTGATCATATCTGTACGTGTCTGCATTGATGATAAACAATAAGTAGACTTTAAGCCGCACAGAACGTAAGGTAAATAAGGGATGTTATAACAGATGGAATAGAGGATCTGATTAAGAGGAATCAGAATCAGCAGTTACAGCTTTAAGAGAGAAGTTTGCTTAAAAGATGATTTAAAATGCTAGGAGAATTGTTTGTTTATCACATGACAAGGTTTGATCTAAGGTTGTCTCAAATTTTAAAAGGATATAGCAAATGGTAAACAGCCCAGCATGTTTCTAGGACATCATGAGCTTGAGAAAAATTCAATATGCCCAAGTATACCATGCACTCCAACTAGTAGCATCGGAGTTCCTCAAGCATATTACCTGACTAGAAGTTTAATTCTAACCAAAGTCTACTGTGCCAACTTATACCACCCCATACCAACCATGCCATACCATACCTTCCAGTATCAAACCAATGTTTAGTCTGGTACATGAGATGAACTAGGCTGTACCAGTCCAAAGCGAGCAAAATTGCCATGTACTGCCCGATACCAACCTGTACTGCCCAACTTCAAACAGTACCATGACTAAAAGTGAGAAAAAAGTGTTAAGGAATTATTTCTGTATAAGATGTGTACCATAACATACCAATGGTACCATACTAATCCAATAGCATGTAGTACAGTACCCAATACCAGTTTTGCAGACCTTGATTCTAGCTTTAACTAAGGTCCAAGATAAAATCTTGGTCATAGAATCAATGAAGTTTCTTATTAACCTTACATCCAAGATTATGATCAAGTTTTGACATTTAACTCCCCAACTGAGTCCTTAATTCAAAGGGTATCTTCTTGCCATCAAACATTCCATTCACTTCCACAACTCAACTGCTTGCTGATCGCAAATAATCAAAATTATAAGCATGCAGGGTGATGAGATATTGGGAGTGTATGTACTTAATTTGCCCACAGAAGATGTGCTTCAGCTTAGGCTATTGTTAAGCACAACAAGGATCCAAGACATCTACCAAGCCGTGCAGGCCGAAAGCTCTCATGTTAAACAGTTGGCCTGAAGTCCTACCAACAAGGCAGGAGGGTGTTGTAATTGCCATTAGACCACATGACAGTCAAACGTCCCACAAGCTCATACAAGTAAAACATCAAAAGCAGACTTATTTGAATATGTCAAAACCTAATGAGATCAAGTTTGCGAGTTAGCTTTGGCATTCTAGTTCATGTGCACACACCACACTCCAGCCCATAAGTGTGTGGCAAACACAAAGGCATATGCACATGACAAAGGGCTTGATTAACTGTCCTGCTGCTAAATTTGAGGACTGCAATACACACACATCATCATGAGTATGCCATAGAGAAGCTTTAAGCTGACATCCAATCAACATGATTGGATTAAGATCAATTCATGTTCAACTTGATAGAAACCAACTTCCAAACCAGACCCAATTGAAACCCACACTGACCCATGGCATGCAACATGTCGTATTATATTCCAGATGATACCATGTTGCATTCCTGATGTGAGCCAAGATGAATTAAGCATTCAAGTGGCTGTGCATTATGGTCTATCTTGAAAGGGCACCTTCATAATGTGCTGAGTGTAAATCGAGCCCACAACATTACCTTTTCATGCTTTGGCTCAGGATGCAAAAATGCACTTTTGTTTTGTCATGAGAATTCAAAGATGGGCATCATTCAAATCTTGAATTAATACCAAGTAAAGATGAATAAAAATATACAGATGCAAACTGACAGAGAGAAAATAGCTGTATCTGCTACAATCAGACACAGATTCTGATCAGTTATGAGCAATAATCAAATTCATTGTTAATGAATGTTAATTGTCAAGATGTTTTGTACATAGGTTGTTCAAAGTGCCTACTGTACCTTTCTTGTAGGCCTATGCCAACTTGTAACAAACAGGTCCATTGGTTCAGAAGAAAGATGACCAGATTTGAAGGAATAAGAAGCGATCTAGAACTCTGATGAAGGTTATAGCTTGATATAGTTATGTTCAAGGTTTCCAGCTGTCTCATCCCATTCCTGCAAGAAAATAGGACTAGGAGAGGGCAGGACGGAGAAAAGAAGAAAGAAAGAAGAAAGGAAGGAAGGACTGAAAGCCAAAAAAAAGGAAGAAAAGAAAGAATAATAAAAAGGAAAGGAAAAAAGGGCAAAGAAAAAGAAACCAAAAAAAAAAAAGATAAATAAAGAAGAAGAAAAAGAAAAGAAAAAAATTTTAAAAAAAAATGAAGGGGAGAGAGATGAGGGTATTTAGGACAAGATGGGACAGGGGGCGTCTAGTTCCTTAGAGAAACTAGGACACCCTATCCCACAAGATTTAAAATCTTAGTTATTTTTATCCCATATACATATGGATGTCCGTATTCATATCAGAAACATAATAGCAGAAACATCATTCTATTGAATCTGTCCGAGATGAACGCATGTGTATTATGTCTATATATAGATGTGAAATCTATATCCAAGATCTTGGAACATTACACATAACAAGTTCTGAGCAAACTCAAAAGTCAAAACTCAAATGAACATATTTTTATTTATATGCAGTTTTAAATAGGGAATATCAGATTTATCATCAAGTATGTAGCAGAAATTAACTATGAACACCAACTCCAATTGGATAGATCAAAATTTTTAGACAACCCCACCATTCTCTCATGATCAGAGCATGGTGCCAGAATAACTTCAGATGTTTTAGCAGGATCTCATGTAAGAGGCAAATTTCAGAACTCATGGGAATGAATTGGCAACTCTGACTCTTCAATAACCAGCTTATTCACTTTTGAAATACTTTTGCATATGCTACTAATTTAAGACATCAAGAGATAACATTTAGATCTAATACATTGATATAACTTACCTGGAGGCCAACGAAAATGCAATCACCAACAACCAGAAGAACATTAAGGGCACGATATTTTGACGATATCTTGCTCCTATGAGTATCATACGCCTTTGACACTGTTTTGCTTGTTGGGGATGACAATTTGGAATGACACACACTGCATTCTATCATCCCGTTCTTCAGCAGTTCAAACCAAAATCCTTAAGCTGCAGGGATAATAATATTAAATGAAGCTCTCATCAGATCTCATAATATGTAATAAAAGAACCCATTAGAATTACAAAAGGGAAAGAGCATTTGAGATCAACGCCATCATCCATGCCCTTTCCCATCTCAATTTCGGGGCCGTCTATGCAGTAGGTTGAAAAGGTCCTATAGAAGAACTAAACAAGTTTCTGGACCAATGTCAACCCAGTAGAATGTGGTGACAAATTAACATTGAAAATAAACACAAGGAGAAGGCGTCGTCATAAAACATCTAAGGCCGGTTGGCAGGTATTCTGTCTTATTAGTCGACATTTAAGTTGACATATGACATGCAAACAAGGAAAAACCCTCTAGAATTCACCTAGAGTTGGAAAGAGTCCGCACAAAGGGAAAAAAGAGAACTTTTGAAGCAACTTTTGTTTCCTCTGGCAAGGGACAAACAAACCAAAGTGCCAAATTGAACCCAGTCCCACAAAAAGAAAGACATTAAAATATGAATTAGAAGTTAAAACTAAAGAATTGATCGACCAACCATCACAATACCCAAAGAGCAAAACCAATAATTTAATCGCTTTCAAAGATCAACCAGGCAGCAAATATCATCAAAGGACATGCCAAATAACACAACAACAATCTAAGAAAAAAATTAGAATTTATATATTTTTACTCGAAATAGAGTTAATTAATATTTGAATGAAGTCTTTCTAAACGTATTGAAATATAGAAAAATATAAAATATAAGGAAAACAAAAGGCAAAGAAAACAGCCGAAATTTTCCATCCAAGTAACATCATGTTTGTAAAAATATCAGACTAAAGCCCCGGATAACCGAAGTAGAAGAAATCAAATGATAGATCTAGATCAAAGACCACCCATCCCAACGGGACCCAAAAAGCCTGAAAGGAAAGGAGATCTGATCCAACCGGAATTCCAAAACGCACCTCACAATCTTCCGCTAGGATTCCAGCCCAGATCGCCGGGACCGGAAAACAGGGGCGCCGGGTCGCAGCGCCGCGCCGCCGCCGTGTCGGATCTCGCCGGAGATCTGCGCCGCCGGCGGGGAGGTCCTTCGAGGGGAAATGGGACCGACGAAGCGAAGCGAAGTGGAGGGGGGGGGGGAGAGAGCGAGAGAGATCTGAGGGGATTATTGATAGCTGAGATTTGCCGCTGCGTCTCTGTCGCTTGAAATTTACGACATGGGCGTGGCATACGCCCCTTTCGGGTGGCCGATGAGAGCCGGAAATACCGATAACACCCCTGCATTTAGTTCTACTTTCAATTATACTTGGGGAATGGGAGGGAGGATATGTATGTAATTTTATGATTTGGCGAGAATATTCGGAGATGTCACTGTATGATTGTTTGGGAATAAGCTAAGCCGCGGTCGGTGGTGAGGAGCGCGAACGGCGGGCAGATTGCGGGGTTGGGCGATAAACGCAGCGTTACCCATCATCCGCTCGGTGGTTTCCTCACATGGGACATGCCCAGTGGTGAGATATGATCAATAAGGAAAAACTTTATATATATATATATATATAAATTTCAAATCATTTCATTTTTTTTATTTTTTTTAAATATAATTAAGTATAACTTATATATATATATATATATATATATATATATAATATATATGTATCTATGTATGTGCATGTATATGTATATATTAAATATTTATTTTATATATTTACAAAAATTTATCAAAAGATCCCTTACTTTATCCAAGATTACTATATTTTTCGTAATGTTCACCACGATCAAATCTAATATCAAGCATTAATCATATCTGGAATAGATTTTGAGAAAAATCAAACATTTTACTATTGAAGTCAAGGCGAAGTTAATATACATACTTCTAACCTCAAATCTGCTCTGAATTTATATTTTTAAATATTTTTAAAGAATAATTTGTAAATATAATAAAAAAGAAAAAAAAAAAAAAAGTAGATGTAAGGTTGACGATCCCCATTTTCAATGGAGTTCGAGATGGGGACTAAAATTATTGCATTGATGAGGCATGGGTGAAGATGGGTCAAGAGTTGAGGATGAGGTAGGCAAAAGAAAATGAAACTTCTATGTAACTTAGAAAGAGAAATCAGGCTAAGAACTTATAGAATTAGCCAATTACCATCCACCATATCTCAGGTTAAATACTCATGGTATAGGCTTCTGATGCTATCCGCTTTTCACTAGGGAGTGGAGCAGGAGCTTTCACCCCTTGTCCTCCCCTCTTGTGTTTGGGAACAAGATTACATTCATTCCTTGATGATAACAAGAGATGTATGAATCCGTGCTCATGGATGATATCAATTAAAATTATGGCCTAATTGTATATAATATTATATACTATTAAATTCAAACTCTCAGGATCATGTGCTCGTGAGGCTGCGAATGGTGCACAATGTTGAAATTTTTCTCTCATAAAAATTGGAAACGAGGAGCATAGAAAATATGGAAATAATGAAAGAAATAAGAAAAAAGCAAAAGAAAAAAATGCACAAGCAATTTACATGGTTTAGTATTATGCCTACATCCATGAGCACAAATCTTTACTTCTTTTCTTCACTAATGATAGAACTGTTACAAAAGAACGTAACTAGTACTTAAGAACTTTTTCCTTGCTTAGGACTCTCAAGAAAGAAGGCACTTTATGTATACATAAAGTTAAAAAAAAAAAAGAAAAACACTAAATACATAAGAACTTTTATAATCCTTAAAGCACACGTCTTACTCTCATAAAGAATATGGCTTTACCACATGACTTAGGTTTGATTGCCTCAATATTTTCTTACTTAAAAGCATGTTCCATCATTAAAAAAGAAGACTAGCTAAAAGATCACCGCTAAGCTACTATCTCAAGGAACTTCAAACCCAAGAGAAATTCTGCACCAGCTGAACTTCTCCCTTGTAATTAGCTTTATTAGCATATCTATAACATTTTTATTTATACGAATCTTCTTTAGTGAAACATTTTCATCTTTTATAACATCACGAATATAGTGACGTTGAATGTTAATATATTTTGTCCTTGAGCGAAATACTAAATTCTTTGGCAAATGCAATGCACCTTAACTGTTGTAATGAATAACCACAGCATTTTATTTTAGTTATAACTCATCAAGTAATCTCATCAATCATATTGCTTTCTTATATGCTTGTGTAACTAATATGTACTTTGTTTTTGTAGTAGACAAAGCTATCACATCTTGCAATTTAGACATTCAACTCTAAGCATGGCCTATTAAAGAGAAAGAAACCTATGGTAGATATTCATTTATTTCAATCTCCTACAAAGTCTGAATGGACATATCCAACCAACGTATAATTCTCACGACTATAACATATAGCAGCTCCATAAGTTTGTTTTAAGTATTGAAAAATCCACTTAAAGAATTCCTTCAAATATCTCTTATTGGATTTGTCTTGTACTTAGTAATTGCTCCCATTCCTTGTGCAATATCTAGTTTGGTACATGTCATAGCAAACATAAGGCTTCTTACTGCTAATGAGTATGGTACTTGAGGCATCTTTATCTTCTCCACTTTGGTGTTAGGGTATTGTTATGAAGACAACTTACATCTCATAAAAAATAAAGTACTGATTGGTTTGGTATTTTGTATATTGAAATGGTGCAGAACCCTTTCAACATAACTATTTTGAGTTATCTAAACTTTTCTATTCTTTTTGTCTCCAAGTATAATCATCCCAAGTATTTAATTTATATCACTCAAATCTTTTATATCAAACTCCCCAGTCAACTGAGCTTTTAATATTGCAATAGCATTTCTGCTAGTACCTACAACTAGTATGTCATCAATATATAATAGCAAGATGATGAAATTATCATTACCATATCCACATATATAAGCGAAATGGTCAACATCACATTCTCAAAAATTCAAGCTTACAATGAAAGAATGAAATCACTTAATAGTGAAAACTTGATGTCTATTACAAATCACAAATCAACTGACAAACTAGATATTTTTTTATTTTTTCAATAAAGCCTTCGAGTTAAGTCATGTATATCTTCTCATTGAAAATTCTTACAAAAAAACTAGTATTCATATCTAATTGCTCCAAATCAAACACAACCACTATGCTCAACAACACACATATAGTAGTTCAACAAATAACTAGAGAGAAATTTTATCGAAGTCAATACTTGACTTTTGCGTATAACCTTTTACTACTAACCATTGACTTTTGAGCATAACCTTTTACTACCAACCATTTACGCTCTTTTTTAGCTTGAAGACCCATCTGCAATCAATGGCTTTGCTACCCTTTAGTTGAACTCATTTGTAATATAATAAGACCAATGGACTACCAATGGAGCAGATAAACGAGATGGCCAAGTCATAGGACTATATAAGGAAAGGGATTGACAAGGATCATGAGATAGTGCTTCCCAATGGTACATAAGAAATCAAAGGTAGTAGTGGCCCTGAGGTAGGTTAGATTATGTGCCTCCTTCAATACCCTTCTTATGATACTTTGGGAGGAGTGATATAGTAAGGTGGTGCTTCTTAATGGTGGAGTAGAGCAAAGAGAGCTCAATTGGATATCACAACAAAGTCAAACGGAGAGAAGGTGGCCTAGTCAAAGATGGCAACGGAGTAGAGTGGAGATGATGGTTTTGGTTATGAGAGCCTATAAGAAGTCGAGGAGAGGAAGGATAGTGGGGTTAGGGTTAGTTTGAACTTAGGAGTCAATTATTGTGTTCCTCCTCCTCCCTCAAATGGTCGAACCGAAGGTAGACAAAGAATTCGTTATCCCCTCCAACAAACTAAACTATGATCAATCTACTCAAACCTGATGCAGTTCAAATGGTTCAACTATGGATCAAAATGAGTTTGTAGATATAAATCAGTTTTTAGCCTAACCTAGGATTGGTGGATAATTCAGATATGATGCTAGACCAATTGATGGTCCAAACAATTCAATCTTCTAGTCTACTCTAGTTTCAAGAACATTATTTAAAAGATGGCTTTTGCATTGTTCTATGATATTATACTCATTTGTCAACTAATTGTTTTAGCACATATTATACATTTCAATTGAACTTACTTTACGATTACCAATGTATAACTTGATCAATTATTTACAATTATTTTAGGTATGGTGTACTCTTTGGGAGCGATGCGTTTGATAGTGGTGCTTGCATTGATTACTGTAATCATAATAATTATTAAGGGACGTTTTGTTTGTCATAATCTATCTTGATATTCTAAAATTAACAAAGCCTGATAATCTTAAATTATATTTTTGACTTTTATGTAAATATTTAATAATATATTAATCTAATTATATATTTAAAATATTTAATATTATTTATATTATAAATATTATTTAATATTTAAATAATATAATATATAATATATATTAATATTTATAATATGTAAATATATAATATTTTTAGAATAAATTTATGAAAAATTCTTGCTTTTTACTAAAACATTTCATATTTGAGAAAAAAAAAGACGACCACTTAAAAGATAAAAAAAAGTTTATAACAAAATATAAATAGAATTCGAGAATATGATAATATAAAATTTTTCATTCTTAGGAATCTGAACTAATATTATTCAGGCAAACCAAAGATGATAATCTTGTATTCTCAATAATCTGATTAATAAGTGTAAGATTATCATAAATATAAAATTTTAGATAATATAATATTATGTTAGGAACCAAACACTACTTAAATGGGATGGTGAACAGGTCCTTAGCCTCATCATCTGCCAATTCTAGGCTCTGAGTTTTGCCTGCTCCCTTCTACCAGTACTGGTGAAAAAAAAATTCAGCGTTGGTGGTTTTGAGGGCTCGGGTTTTCTCCTGGAGCTCTCTGTCACAATCCTTTACCATTCAACTGGCAGCTTCGAGTAAACAACAACGTGAATCAACTCTATCTTGGTATGTGCCATTGATGTCCAATCTATGCTGTTGTGTGTCATTAACGTCTACTTGAATTATTTGGGATCCATGAGAAAAGGTTTGCGGACCAGCCCTGCTCGTCTCTGGGAAGGGGAAGTCTAGGAATTGCTTAGTGAAATGAGCTTTATAATAACATTATCATGTATGCTGAATGGTAGGCCTGCTTTCCCTCTGTGCGAAAACTGATTTATTTTCGAAATAAATCTGGAAAAAACTTCTCAGCAGGCATTTTCCTACCTTCTGGAACGTTGAGATGCAAAACAGACAACATGAAGGCATCAATGTGTCTAGTTTCTCTTTATTGAATGGTGCAAGATCATATTAAATTTGATGTCTGATATTCTGATCAGATTACATGCAGCAAAATTAATTTACTAAGAAGAACGACGGAACAGGATGCCGGTCTATTATATCATGTGAAGTCCTTCCACCTTCATTCATAGCATTATAAAGGTTTATAAAAGGTTTAGAGTTTCGCTAACATAGCTTCTATCTTCGAGAAAATGATTTTTATTTTTTTATTCAAAAAAGTGTAAGATTCATGCTTAATTCGTAAAAAAGAAGAAGTGAATTCATTCTTGATCTGAAAAAAAGAATTATAAGGATTATTAATTATCAGTATGCAGACTATAACAATCATTATTTAAACAATGATTTTAAAAAAGAGGGTTTAGTAACTAAGAAATTTGGAAGATTCGTAGTCAGATCTCCCTGCCGACATGTGCGTGTGTGCCGGATTTAATTATTCCTTTTTTTTTTCCTTTTCTTTCGTTTTTTTTCCTTAGGTCCAATTAGACAAAGTTGGCTGCTGGGTACCAATTTTGATAGAGAGAAAAAAAAAAAAAGAATGGATGCAACAAGCGCCAAAGTCCGTCTTGTTTACGGGGGCATATTTATCACTTCCTGGGCTGAGGACTACGTACTTGGGATTAAATTTTAGAACAGCATAGTTACCAGGCCCGAGGCTCCACATGCGCTTGATCTCCTTCGATTGCTCTGCCATTTCCGGCGGCGCTGTACTGGCTGAGAAGGCAACAATGGTGATGAGGACCACAACGATGACTACCGTATTGTAGGCGTTGTGTAGGCCCTCGTTGTGGAACTCCAATTGCCTTTCATCCATGAGCAGATCAGGAGACTCGGACGACAACCTAGCCGGAGACGTCCCAGCCGTCATCGAGCTTGCTCGAGTGCGCAAACGCATCCTCAATCAAAGAAGTACTTTAATCTCTCAACACCCCACTCCACCTTGCCTCAAGAATAAGTCATGTCAATGCTCGTGTGAGAGCTCATAAAATTACTACCCGAGTTGATCACATCGGAGAATGCTAACTTAGAGACGCCCTTGCGCAATGCCTGCTATGAGGGCCACTTCGAGGTATGCAAAGCTTTGTTGGATCCCGATCCAAATGTTGCTCTTTGTTGCCTGCAGTCGAGCCACTTACATGTGGCCGGCCAAGCTTGTTTTGGATGTGGTGCCATTGCTGTTGGCCTCTGACTCGAAGGAGGATGGCTCGTCTACCTCGTTACATGTGGCAGCATTAGGTGGTCACTTAGGTAAATATAAAATTCATATGTTATTTTTGAGTCGCCATTAGATCAACTACAATTTGAAAACATGTTTGAATGGCTGGATAGGAATTAAAAAAAAAAAAAATTAAACTATATTTTTATCCTTCAAACTTAGAAGTGTATGCCATTTTAATTTCTGAACTTCAAAAAATTATAAAATTAATCTTAAACTTTATTTTTTATTTTTTTTTTAAAAAAAAAGTAATACCGTAAGAAACTTTGACATTATCGTCTCAGGTTTCGTTATAGTTCTTCTCACGTCGACCAAACGTATTGTAGTAAATGTCTTCATTTCTTTGTTGTAACTTTGAATAGTGTGAAGAGAGATGCAGAGAAAGAGAAAAAAAAAAATAAATAAATAAATTATATTTTTAAAAAAATATATGCAAGCAGCAATATAAAAATATGATTATATTTTTACTTATCAATTTAAAGAATAAGAATATTACTTACATGTATATTTTTCAGTAAAAAAATGTAAATAACAGAACTATGCTCATATCCCTATATTGATAATAATAAAAATTAAAAAAATAAAATATAACTCATACTCTCATATTTTATAATATTATAAAAAAAATAAAATTTATTTTATAAAAATAGAACAGATACGAGACATATTTATGGAGATAGAGAGGGTGAGAACGATGGTTAAGGAATGATTATCTCAACTTTGTGATCGGTGCAAAATCCATTCCATTCATTTGAAATGAAACGGATTATTTGTCCAACCATCATCAAATCAACTCTTCGTGTCACTCTATCCGAATTTCATGGCATAACAAAAATGATGGGATGGCTATCCGCGTGAAAGAACTGCCTCACCTCTTTCGTATGAAAGACTTAACCCGAAACCAGCGGCTCTCAAAGTGCTCAGGTTTCCTGGCTACCTCAGCCGCAGTTTCTAACGGGGTACTTCCGTCACCATGGCAGTATAAATTTCCAGGCGAAGCTAGTCAACATGGCATCGTTCAAACTTCCAGCCTTCACGATTCCAAATCCAACAACGTCATCCGGTTTAGCGAAGCTAGTCAACATGGCATCGTTCAAACTTCCAGCCTTCACGATTCCAAATCCAACAACGTCATCCGGTTTATTTTTGGAGTTTTCACATGTTTCTCTACAGCCCACCCACCGAGTCTGACTCCTTGAAGCCACGTTATATGATATAATGCCCCAACGCTCAACGACTTTATCTTCATCCGTTGTGAAAGATTTGGATGCAATGAAGACGCTTGTGAGATCGGTTGCCGTTCTGTTCATCCTCGGAGCCATCTTCTTCATGTCCGGCGATGCTCGCCGTCTCCGGAACGGCCGTTGCGACGAATTGTATGTCGTTAAGGAAGGCGAGACGCTCCAGTCCATCAGTGTGAAGTGTGATGCCGTTTTTATTCTGGATGACAATCCTCAAGTCAAAGATGCCATCGATGTCGGGCCTGGGACAATTTTGTTTGTAAGACCGATAAGTTGGATAGATTATTGTTTTGGGTGATTCCGTGAAATATCTTTCCTCTCTCTTGCGTACATATTTCGTGAGAATTGAAGTTGTTTTGTTTTGTTTCGTTTCGTGGAGAAGAGGTGAAACTTTTAACGCTTGGTGGAAGAATAACGTGAAGGTGTGAGCTCTCATGATTTGTATACTTTTTGTGTACGTGTTTTTGAAAGACATAGTTACAGTCGAAAGAAAAGAATAAATATGTATTCTATTTCCTCTTCGATTTGGCTTTTGACATCGTAGCAGGAATAGATATCTAATTCATTCTGCCACAAGTAGACAGACAAGTTCGGATGCGAACGAAATGCCAAACTAAATACATTATTCTGCTGAACTTTTTTTCTTTTTTCCATGGAAAAGGTTCAAGGGGATCTCATGGGATATTACAAGACATGGCAACTCTAAAATCCTGTTTTGGACTGGGGAAACTGGAGGTAGGAGAGGAAAGGATGCAGAGGAACAATAAAAACTACTGTTTGTATAGGGGTGAAAAAAAAAAAAAAAAAAAAAAGCAAGGATACTTTTCTTTCTATTCCTTCTCAAAAAATCAAAATTTTTTTATCCAAAATAATAAACATAATATTTATAATTTTATAAACATAATATTCTTTATTTTTATTTTTTTATCCAAATAAAATAAATCTTCATCTTCCCTTTTCTCTCTCCCAAACATGAGGTGTAACAATGCTCTCTTCTTTTTCCTTTACTCTCACCTTCCTTCTCCTCAAGATCCAAACAGGCAGAGCATCCTACTAGAGTGGTTATTCTTCAAACCTAACGGTCCAATCTCAAGAAAAACAATTGAAATTCTAGTGCAACTTAGAGCTAGAACTCATAAAATATTTATTTATATTTAGAGAGTTCTATTACCTTCCTCAGGCTACAGGCTTGTAGAATAGGCTTTCAAGCCTCTCCACTTTCCCACCAGGGAGCGGAGCCAGTGGGTTCACCCCTTGCCCTCCCCTCTAGTGTCAGGAAACAACGAGACTACGTTCCTCAAATTGGGAAGAAAAACGGTAACAAGAGATGTATGAATATGTGCTCATGAATGATATCAATTAAAATTATGCTCTAACCGTGCATAATATTCTACTATTAAATTGAAACTCTCAGGATCATGTGTTCGTGTGGCTGGAGAAGGTGTGCATTATGTTATGGAGTTGCATCTCTTTTCTTTCTTTCTTTCTTTCTTTCTTTCCTTCTTTTATTCTCTAGTTGTATTAGGTCTAAAACCGCTGATACAAATCAATAGTCCAGCTAGAAAAAGCTACAGTTTTTGAATAATAGAAATTTTCAATGGACAGACCATTATCAATGATGTGCTGATCTAATTTACATGACAAAATATTGACTTTTAAGTTGTTGGACGTTTTAAAAAAATATTAGATTTTAATACATATTCAACTTAGAGTAGGAGTGCTTATAGTTAGATGATACCATACCATTATATTTGTTAAATAATCAATAATTCGCTAATGTGAGGTGTATTTGACGCACACCATGCATTTAAAGCCCGAATAACATTAAATGGATGGTAACACCCCGTTAGTTGTAATTGTTTGAGATGAGATTGATAAATAATTTTTTATTTAAGTACACGCTAGCTACATTTAGAGTAGGGACATCCCAAGGAGAGAATAAAATTTAAAGATTCTTAAGATTTTGCCAAATTTTATCATTTGATATTATAAGGAGAAAGAAAAATATTTGACCACTCCCTAGAGAACTAAAATTTCTCAAAAATGATAGCTTTGAAAATTCATACCAAAAAGTAAGTTTTGATGAAAATTCACATCGAAATCTCTCATCAGACCTATTTTATTCCTAAATTACCTTTTAGCCTAATTAGAAACCCAACCCATAACTTAGTATAAAAATCACCTCCTTCATTCTCTCTCTATCACCCATATCTCACGCTAGAGTTTATCATTCTTATTTGTTCTCTCACTCAAAACTCATCTTTTCCTCAAGATACTTTTTTTAAAAAAATTTGGGTCTCTTAATTTATCAAATTTTCTTATGATGCAGAAAATGCCTCTTTTTATATGTTATTTTTAAATTGGATCAAAACTATACTTGTGAGCTTTGGATATTAGACATAAAATTAAAATTTTATTTAAAAATCCAAGGAACTTAAATTGTCCAACCAAATATAAGGTCCTAAGAAATTAGCTTATAATTTAAGAATTTGGATTGTATATCAAAAAAAAAAATAGCTTCTAATTTCATGAGTTTTATATTCTCATATTTTTGGCTTCCTCAATTTGGTCAGTGCCATATATTTCAAAAAAACTCTTGTTGCAAAAGAGGAAAAGCATGGATGGCATTAGCATGAATATTGCAATTCTTTTTCTTTTCGTACAAATGACTCGAAAAAACACCATCACTTGGTGAGCATATGAGAAAATCATATGGTTATG
The DNA here is from genome assembly GCA_017589505.3 of Metroxylon sagu. Taxonomy (NCBI): domain Eukaryota; kingdom Viridiplantae; phylum Streptophyta; class Magnoliopsida; order Arecales; family Arecaceae; genus Metroxylon; species Metroxylon sagu. Next base: position 2,024,441 of record JACVBY030000616.1, on the reverse strand, counting down.
ACCCTCATTTCAATATTATTATTATTATTATTGTTATTATTATTATTATTCATTTCATGACATTTGATTTTTTGTGCATTTCTCTTGTTTGAATGGTTTGTCAATTATCTTGTGTAGGTTTGCTCTATTTCAGGCTTGCCACCTAATCTGATAAGCTCATAATAAAAATAACATTTGATAAATAACAAAGAAATTAAGAGATAAAATTCAAAATTCTTGTCGCATAATTACTTTTCTTATTTCTCTATTTCATAAGAGTTTGTAAGGAAAGTGTTCGTTCTAAATTTTCTTAATAATGATTTAATATATCACAATACCACATCAGAATTTGATTAGAATTACCATCTAAATAAGTCTCACAAATTATTTAACTATGTTGAGAAATTTACTATTGGCCTCCACCCTCACAAGACAATCAATGTATCAAATTGCCTTAATGTACTCTTAAAATACTTTAGCTCCATATAGGGGATGAAAGTAGGCTTAGGCTGACCCAAAGCAAATCAAACCGAGCTAGCTTTGGGCTCGGCTTAGGTTGAGATTTTATGAACTTCGGAATGGTTTTGGACTCAAATTAAGCCTTATACTAATTTCGGACCAAGCTCAGGCCGGGGTTTGGTCTGGTTCAGATTCGAGCCCAATGTAGGCCAATTATGAATCCCAAATCAGACCCTATTTTGTTAAATTAATTGAATATTCATATAGTTTTAGTTTATACAAAATTGAATCCATGCATTTTTTGTTTAAATAAATAACCATTTTGTATATATTTTAATCTCGTATAAACAAATAACTTGTATGTATGAGTAAATGAGTAATAGTTTTATAAAATAAATTATCAAAATTAGGTTAAAATCATGCTAGCCCAGTGTTTAGCCCAAATGAACTAATTCAGATCAGCTTAATGAGTTTTAAGTTGGGTTTGGATTTGAGTTAGCCAAAAAATTTTGATCTTTAGCTCGTCTAAAATTTTTAAAAAGAAAAAATTAAAACTAGGCTTGAATAAGTATCTAACCCAAGCCGACCCTCTTAGGTTACTAGGACTTATGATTCCAATTTTGAATGGGAATGCTCAGCAAATCTTGACCTAATAATTAATTATAGCATCAAGAGAGGCAAAATTTAAAAATAAATAAATAAACCTGGTTTTGTCTCCAATAGCCGGCCCGACGGCCGGGGTATGTCCGACCGGAAACAGTTTTCAGCCGTCCCCTCTCTGAGCGCCCTCACTGTCTGAACCCTTCTCGTTCTTTTAATTTATTTTTTCCCCTCGGCGGAAGTAACGAAGCGAAGCAATGCGTTCCACCCCCGCCGCCAAACTCCCCTCCCCCTCCGTCCCCATGAAGCGAGAAGCCCTCCCCCCTCCCCCTCTCCCTCTCCTCCACTCCCCCTTCCAAAACCCTATAAACCCTAGTTCCGCTTCCGATCCGACTCCCAACCCCCCCTCCCTCTCCTTCTTCCTCGACGGCGCCGCCGAGGACAAGGCGCTCCTCCCGGCGGAGATCCTCTCCCGGGAGGAGGTCCTCCGCCGCCGCTTCCGCCGGGTCAAGCAGCTCCGGAGGTGCTACCGCGACCAGTACTGGGCCCTGGCCGAGGAGCTCAGGGCCAAGCACCGGGAGTACTACTGGACCTTCGGGCTCAGCCCCCTGGAAGAAGGTATGGGAGCGGGGCCCCAGGAGGATGCCTCGGCGGGGAGGGAAGGGAGCGGGGAGAACGGGGTGGCGAGGAAGGGATTCGGGAATCGGTGCGGGTTCGCGGGGTGCAGGTCGAGGGCCATGCCGCTGACGAGGTATTGCCATCCCCACATACTCTCCGATGCCAGGCAGACGCTTTACAAAGCTTGCAGTTTTGTCGTCAAGAGGTTTGGACTGCTCCGTTTTCTTCTTCTTTTGTTTTCTCTGCGGCTTCTGATGTGGTTTTTGTTTGATTTAGTTGTGAAAGCTGATGGCTTTTCATATCTGTTATTTTTGGCTTTATTTCTTTTCCCCTCCTATAATAAACAAATCTTTGTGATGTTTGAGATGCCAAATAATGTCGTGTAGTTCCACAATGCTTGTTTTTGAGGAATTGTCTGTGAGAGAGGCTGAATGCTTCATCCTATGCTCAGTTATTGTGAGAAATAAAGATGGTTCGGGTTCACAACAGATCAGTAATACCGACATTTCTCTGAATTATGAAAGATACGGCCCATACCAGGCAGCAACTTGCAAGTACTTCCTCCATCAATTAAAGTTAGGCATCATATTTTGCTGTTGCTTCCAGCCAAAGCTGATGAATCTGTGAGCTGTCGTGCTAGCAATCATGAGCTTGTGCTTCTCCCTGCTTTAGCATCTTGAATCCTTGATTAATTACATGTGAATTAGATACCATCTTTCTATATTTTTTATTGTTTTCTAAATAATGGTGGGTGTTCATCTGATGCTCTATCCGACAGAGTATTGGTAACTGTTTTTGAAATGGATTTTCTGTGATTGATCATATGGCTATATACGAATTTTAACAGTGCACCAACTGGGTCGATCATTTGCGGGAAGCCAGTTCTTAGAGCTGCAGCTCCATCTCTGTGCTCCATGCACTACCAGAGGGCTCAGAAGAATGTCTCACAAGCTTTAAAGAAGGCAGGCCTTAACTTACTCCCTTCAAGCAAATCCACTCCAAAATTCCATGTTATAATTGCAGAATGTGTCCGTCAAATTCAATCCAAAAGAAGAGATGCATTAAGTACCACTGTTGAGAGCATTGCAGTCAAGGATGAGAATGTTGGTTGAGCGGCTTATATTTCAAACATGGTTGTGGTTTGCAATGTGTCTTAAGACTTTTGATTCTTGGGTGATGCAACTTATCAGATCATGCTGAATGACATCTGAATGAGGCATGAGCTCCTTATGTGGGGAAAGGGAAAAAGAATACTGTGATATAAGGTATGCCATACTAGGTTAATATCTCAGTGTATCATAGATTTTTATTGCACATAACTCTTGACTTAGCAAACAGTTACATCTTCTCTTTCTAGTTCATCTTTTATACAGTTGTTGCCGATATTTCTGTGTACCCACTTTGGATTAGATTCCTTTTTGCCTGTTTATGCCTGCAATGTTTCCCAAAACCTTAAGGGCTGCTGTTTTTGTTAGCTTTTCTTAAAGCAGTGTTTATAAAACAAAGGATTTCACTAAAACATGTTGATTCCTTGCTGTTTCTTAAGAGTAACATTCATGTCTCTATACATCTTGCAAAACTTGTTGGCAATAACTGTTTAATGGGAGAAATTCTCTAAAAGTGCTGTGTACATATAAAATGGTTTTCTCAATGCTCAAGTAACTGTGCATCACAAGGGATGGGAATTTTTTTCATTTTTTTCAATCCTTATGGGGATCTGCTCTAAATGGAGCAGAGATGGAGGAACTTTTCTTCGCATGGGATGGGAACAAAGAAAATTTTATCCCCATAAATGGAGATGGGGCAGGAATGGGGATGGTACCCCCGATCCTATGGGGTTCCTGATCTTCGCCCCACAGGGCCCATATATTTATATTACTTAAATGCAATTATATTATTTTAGTATTACAAATATAGTCCTATATATAATCCTAAAATATCTTAAGCCTACATGCACTCATCTTCTTTATATTTATTAAGACGTATGACTAGATATGCTTGTTTCTTGTAAAGTAGCTCACAATCATAAACTTATGTTATTATGCTCTTTAAGATTATCGCTTAATATATTTCTTATGAATTAGTTAATAAATTTTTCGATTGTTATAAATTTATTTGAATCTATTTCATTTATTATATGAAACTTAATGCTTTACTTTTGTTTTTATTTTTGAAATGTATTGAATGAGAATTAAAATTAAAAAAATAAATATTTAAATATCAAAAATGGGGTTGGTGGGGATAGGGTCCCTAGTAGGATGGAGATATTTGTGAGAATGAAAATGGAATCTTATTAAAAATGAGATAGGCGGGGATGGAAATAGGGAAGTCTTTGTCTCTATTGATGGGTATGGAGATAGGGACAAAGGGCTAAAGTGGCGGCGGGAGTGGGGACGGGGATAGGGAGTGGCTACCCGCCCACACTTCATCCTATTGCCATTTCTATGCATCACCTTCTAAAGGATTTTAGTATAATTCAACTGAGTTTGTTGTTTTTTTACCATCAGCATGGAACTTGCACTGATTTGATAGAAATGCATCACAAATATATATAATCTTATTCTAACAGTTTTATGAGCACCATTTGCTAGATACCTTACAATTTCAGGTCTATTATAATTCAATTGGCGTGCTATTCTACTGCTGATATCCATTATAGCTGCATATTCCAACGAATAGTGCACCACCACCCTCCCCCGGGTTCTTGCTTTGCATAAAAATTGCTACTCTCATGGCAGGGAGGGATATCTGCTGGCTCTCACTAGAACACCAAATTCCTGGATTTATTTCTGACAGTTCAGTTATAAGAACTTACGAGTATAGACCATTGTTTCACTAGTTTGTACTTGTGAAATCTCTTTTAGCACGCCAAAGTTTACTTTCCTTTTTCCTCTTTTTGCCCCACTGGGCTTCCTTTTCCTGTAAAGACGGACTGTTATCTCATTTGTTTCTTCATATAGGCCACTGGAGAAAATAAAATTCTAGTGAATGACTATCTTTTCTATTATTTTTCTCATATTTCTTTCTTGTAAGTTGCAGAAAAATCGGAAAGGAGAACTTTGCTGGCCCATCAGATGGTGACTCCTAAGTTCCATGACTGCAAAGTCCAACGTTGACATCTGTAGAGGAAAGAATCATCCACAAATTATCACCTGTTCTTCATACATCAAAATATTCGCAGATTGTGGTGAGTTCGTATCTGCAGGGGAATAGAAGGAATATATATATATATATATATATGTGTGTCAGAAGGCAGGAATGAATGCCCTTTCATGAGAGCAGGAATGGAATCCTTCACCCTGGAGAAACTAAGAGCACAATTGAAGGGTGTATTCCTATGGCATTGGCATTGGATTATCAGCCCATTGAAAAGAAAATGGATCCTATGTTTTAGCTATTTCCATGGGGCAAATTTCATGGCTCACTGTAAAGCAGGATGTGGAATTTTTCTATTCAGATTTTTACCGCATACAAACAGATCACATTGGAAATGCCAATTGTCCAAGCGCCATCTTTCTTGACTGTTTTTATCTTTATAAACTGATTGATAGCAAGTGACTCAATATTCATGGGCAACTAACCTCCTTGGTTTTTTGTTCCTTTTAATCTTTCTTGAAGTCTAGCATGCTCATCAGAAGTAAATGACAGTTACCCATGTTAGCAGGTTTGTTTCTGGGGAGCTGTATCTAGGACTGACTGTTTATTTTTACCTAATTTCATTTAACCAAAATCTTGGGTGGGCTGGTACTTTATAATGCAGTTTAGGAATGTTACCCACGTTCAAACTTTTCAAGTGGGAGATCTCAACAAGCACCTGATATGAGGTTGGATGATGTGGAGAATGTAGGTGCCCATCAAGTTAATTTACAATGTCCAACCATTCTCCAGTTAGTCTATCTAGGTTTAATTGTCCATAATAACTTTGACGTAGTTCGCCAGAGGACAGAGCTGATCAGAGGTTGCCAGTTAATCACCAAGCTACGTGATACATAATCTGAGAATAAATGATCTGAGAAGCTGGTGGCAAGAAGTTCATTGATGTGGAACAACATGGAGTTGCACTCTTTGAGGGAAGACTTGCTGCTCGCTGCCATTGAGTAGCTTTCTGGAACAATCTATATGTCAGTTGCAGTAAAAGCATTAGTTTGGATACCTCTTAAAGTAGATTCTCCACCTCGTTAGATGATTCATTCCAATTCCTGAAAAATGATGTTTTCTCTTGAGCTATTTTAAGTTCTCAATGTTTGGTTGAAAAATAGACTTGATCGAATATCATTCTCTTCACCGAAAATGAAGCAGAAATATATTTTGCTGACCCCCAAAAAATGTTTTTGAATAACTTTGACGTTGTTTTGGCCTTTGAGGTCCAATGTGGTGAAATGCAATCACATTATCACAATTAGCATGATGAATGTACACTTTAGAAAAGCGCGATACAACTTGGATCCTCCTCAAAGCTATTTTCAGTTCTCCCGAGCCTGCCCTGATGGTTATGATCAACGAGCGACAAAAAGATCACGCACTTGCTTCTATCTCGATGAAGACCAAGATCTTGAAAAGATAAGGCATTTTAATTCTCTCGTCAAAAATTATGAGTCGTTCTCTCTGCCACCTGATTTCTTCTGATGCCAATGGGAATGTTCGCTATGGTGCCTATCGTGCTTGATGAGGCTGAAGCCTTCAAAATAATGAGTGATAACTCATGCCACACCGACATGACGTCACGATGGATAGCATAGGTCAGAGAAGCGTGGCCGATAGATCGGTTGGTAGTATACAATGAAAAAGATAGAACACACAGCCATAAAAGGTAAAGCATGTGGCTCATAATTATAGTAAAGCATGCGGCTCATAATTAAAATGAGTGTTATGATCTTATCATCACATTTGTAAACCGGCGATAACTTCAAATTTAGTTGAAGGTAAAGGCCTTTTTTTTCTAGGCTATTTTCCATTATTCTTCATTCCTAACCTTCAATAACGTTGAATTCTTTCTTCTCCTCTTTTATTGTTCCACCCTTGGCCACCCTCCTCTTTCCTTATTGACTTAAAGCATTGGAGAGCTTTTGTCGAAAAGCTCGCAGCATCTTTTACACTTTTTTCTTTATCCCTTTAGGAGCTCATTCGGGACGTGCAGGTTTTCTTTGCTGACCTTACAGTTAATCTCATTTTTTGATCATCACCTTCATCATTATTTCGTTGGTATCCAAGTTCCTTTTAAATTATATCGGGTTACATCAATGCTTGTGGCAATGAATCATCTTTCATATAAGTATGGCTGCTTCTTTGCCTAAGGAATAATTAAATCTATGATTATAAAAAACGAAAGAGTGAGGTTTATCAGTGTTAGCTGCTGACCTGAATTGCTAGAACTAACAATGAATCATGTTAGCTGACCTAACATTGAGTGCCAGGTCATGTGAGTCCGCATGAGTTCGTCCACATGGGCCACTATCCATAGTGAGACATTAGCTATAGTAAGAGTGGCAGCTTTAGTCACAAGAAATCTCAAGTATGTTTCTAGATCAAGGTGATCTCAAGTATGTTTCTAGATCAAGGTGATTGAGAAAAAGGTTCTTCGGATGACTCTCTCTTCTCCCTAGATCCATGACCTCTTTCCTCTCCTCTCCGTTGGTGTATCGGAAACTCTGACAGGCTTCACCATCAGCGGCCAACGATCCTTCACTGTATCTGTGCTTCCAGCTTCAACAGAGATGAGTCCTCTGTTTCCCTCCTATAAAAATAATAATATATCTTATGGAGAAAATGTTCGGGGGGGGGGTGGGGGGGCTTTAAATGTATCACCGGGGGGGATAAATGTGTCGCCTAACCATGTTAGTAAGTCATAGAAATGAAATAGAAGTAGCTTCCACAAGTGACCTGTGTTCAAAACGTGGCCGTTAAGCGAAAGAAACTCTACTAGGAGGAAGGCAGTCCAAGTGGAGTCACACGACAACAGGGCTTAATTAGAGAGCTGATTTGATTCCATCTAGAGAGCTCGGAATGGCCTCTCTCGACCTCCGAAGCGAAGCTGACCAGATTCCTCCTTGCTCCAAGGCCCCCTTCTGTTGAGCAAGGTCTCAAGAATTTGTCAAAGATTTCGATTAATGCTGGAGTGTTGTAAGATATCGAACCTTTAGCGGGATCCATTGCAAACATCTTATTGCTGCTTGTAATTGTCGACAATCACTTCACTGTCATCGATATCAGAATATGGTGAATGGTACAGGAGAAGGATTCGAAGCTTTGTCCATCAATCTGCGGTAAAAGCAATGGGTGGGAGCTGCGGAAGGGTGGCTAAAATAGCTCGGACTCGATCGAAATATGCGCTGTTCAGACTCGAATTGAAACCAAAAGAGACGAGCTCAAGCCAGCACTTCAAACTCAAAAATAAACCGAAACCAAGTCTAAAAAACGCCGGCCTGTTCAAGCTCAGCTCAGGGAAACTCGATTTTCTATAGAACAACAGTTCAGTAACCTTTTCAGTCTAGTTTTAAACTTCTAATTTCTAATTAAGACTTTAATTAGCATATGATTTAACATTTGAATCCAGGCTTGAAACAAACTTGAAATTAAGTTTTAATTCAAGCTCCAATCAGGAATGATTTAAGCTTAAATCAATTTCTATCTCAATTAAGGATTTATAAACTGCCCATTTAAGCTCATGTTCGGCCGGTTTGAGAGTAGGCATGAATTGAGCTCAAAAAAATATTAAGTAAATCAAGTTTGAACGAGCATTTTAATTTTGAAATTAATTTCAAGATGAGCTCATTTAACTTAAGCTCAATCAAGACTCTTAACATTTATATGGTTAGTTTTTCTCAAAGATAAGATGGATCTAATCGCCACCCAACTATCCTCTACCATCCCACCTTTTATATGTCAGAACTTTTTAACTCCAGCTACATTGAGTTAAAGCTTGCAAAACTAAGATGAATTAAACTGAATCCTTGCCTCGTGCCAAAGGGTGATAACGTTCGATTAATCACCTAGTTATCACATAATAAGATTATTAGGCAAAGAAAATTAAGCTTTAAAAAATGTTTTGTGCACACGAGAATGTCACCGCACTCGTAAAAATAGATTTGACAATGTTGTAACCAATAAATATACGTGATGTTTAGAAACAAATGTCATGCATTGTGGCTCTTTTTTTTTTTTTTTTTTTTTAATGCCACCTAGAATTGTTTGCACGTGCGTGATGGAATGTTTAACATTATTCTTAAATTTTACTAAAAAATAAAAAAATCAAGAAGAGTAATGATATGAGGTGTGATTAAAAGCAAAATTCATGCATGCAATTCAGAAGATTAATATAGTATATCATAAAATTAAATACAAAATATTGAAAGAAGTTTAGCTCATTATCATTGCATGCAATCTAATTTATATGGAGATGGGGCAACTTATACCAATGGTGCAAACCACCCCGCTCCCCCCTTCTCTCTCTCTTTCTCTCTCTTTCACCCCCATGACCATGCAAAATATTGCTTATGCTTTTTTTGTGAATAATATAAGGAACAAGATTGGTTGGTGATTTTTTTTTTTTTTTATGCACAATTTATAAAAGCAAACCAAACTACTAATTAACTTATTGATTAAAGAAAACTAGTCAATGATTTATAGGGATGGCAATTCGTATTGTCATATCGTGTTCGTCTCATGTTGAAGCTAATGTATAATATTATATGGGTTGATATGAACATAATAAAATTAATTAATTATTTCAAAAATCAAAACATGAACATGATTGTAATATCTCAAAGTTAGTTCGATATTGGATGAGAAAGAAATATGTTATGTGCTTATAACTCAAGTCCACTTGCTACCCATTAACTTTCACTCTAAATTTTAGGCCACGTAGTTTTGGCTCACTAATGAAGTTAATTGGGCCAGCAGGTAGACTTGGAGCGTTACAAATGGTATTAGAGTCGATTTGAGTATATGAAAGTTGGTGGGCATAAGGAAAGGGCTACCCATGAGATGGTGGTGGAGTTTTACTATGGCATACCCTTGCAGCACCAATGATCCGGCTCGCTCGGATAAATTCTGGCTAGCTTATGGCGTGCGATGAGGATGTTATATTGGATGGAAAAGAAATATGTTATGTTCTTATAACTCAAGTCCACTTGCTATCCATTAACTTCCACTCGAGTTTTTGTGCCATGTGATTTTGACCCTAACAAAGTTAATTGGACTAGCAGATGAGCTTGGGGCATTACAATGATTTAATTATTAATTATATAACATAACATGACATGCATAACCAATTTAATAAATTATCATATTATGTTGGATTAACACAACACAACTAGCTTAATACGAGTAGATATGACTTACTTAATACTTACTTAGCACGAATAGACACGACCAATTTAATATAACCCACTAAATAAGACTAATCTAACCTTTTTTTTATAATTACATATAAAGTATTCTTTACATAAAAAAAGAGAAAGCTAAAAATATCATTAATTAAATGGATTCTAGTCGTGTTATTTTTAGATTGGCAGGCCACCACATGATAAGATATAATTATTTTGTATTATAATCATGTCGATGTAATTACGATATGAATCCACTTAAGATTAACTTAAACCCATTTATTTTGTATTAAATTCGAGTCATGTTTATATATTATGTTTAATTTTATCATCCCTGTATTTGTACATATAAGTGACTTAGTAAGGAAATAGATTTAACTATAAAACTCAGTTTCTTATGATAGAACATAAAATAGTAGTTTATGATGGTCATAAAAGTATTTTTTAAAAAAATATTAGATTTTATTACACTGCTGGAAACGATAACAACATAATAATAGTCTAGTCCAAACCTAATTGATGCTGGCATATAATGACAAGCCAACATGAAATAAATTATTAAATGATTAATTACAAGCATCTTTATTCCAAAAAAAAAATTTGAAATTTCTTCTTATGGATGATTGTATTAAATTTCTTACTTGTGCTATAACTATAAGATATTTATATTGTTATAGATACATAAATCTTTCTTATCTCTATAACAAGATTTTGGTTGTATTATATAAATTTGTGCAAGCTGTCCTATCTTCCTATTGTTTTAGACTAAATCATTATAATTCTTTAATACTATTTTCATAAACTAGTTCAATTTATTTTCCATCTATAATCATATAAAAATTGAAGTTAAAGAACTTGTACTACTTATAATGAAATTCTCATGGAAATGCCTAATTTGGGTATAAATTATTATATCTTGACAAAACAAGTTCTAGGTAGGCTAAAAAGCATATAATGTGACTTATGATTAATATGTAAGATTTTTTAAATTTAATATCAGCTAACATTACTTGCATACTTTTTTGTTTACGGACTGAATGTGATTCAGATTAAATGAGTGGTATAAACCCAAAAAAAGTACATGATTCATAAAGTACTAGAATAGATTCATCTCAATTTGATTTTATGTGTGTATATATATATTTATATGGGTATGTGACATGGAGGTATAGGGCTTGATTATTTGGGCTCCTTAATGAGAGGGCCCAATAGCTATTTTATTTTTATGGCCTGCTCCCCACTCCTATTTTAATTCAACTCTAACGCTAATTAGCCTTTTATATAAAGAGAGTTGAGGATTATCAGCCCTATTGTATCACAACATAAAATGGGATAACGGAGAGGAAGAACCGGTACGATCGTGATCTTGACGATATGGCTGGTATGCTCTTTAACATATTTTAGCTGGTATTCTCTTTAACATATTTTTATATGAAATATAATATGATATCGAGTATTTTAATTCCTAGTATATGTTTAGTATATCTAACATGTGGTATCAGAGGCAATTGTACTATGATTAAAACCCTAAAATTGATATATTTTCTTTTGGGGGTTTAATTTCTGGTTTGAATTGGAATTTTTAAAATTCTTCTCATAATAATTTAATAAGATACCTCGGGATTTTTGTTCTATTCATCAAGATGAACTCATAGGACCAAGAGTCATCAAAATTGGATGTTTGTATTGAAAGTAGTTAAAGTTTGAAATTTTTAGAACAGTTAAACTTAAAGACTTGAATTCAATCTTTAATTTCTCTCAATCTAATCAATATTTTTTCAATTAATTTAACGAATGTTGTAGTTTATGATCTGATTTATGTTCTTATATAAAAATTTTGATGAAAACTTGATCTGGCTATTGAATTTTGGGCTTAAAATCTGAGACGTGCTTTGAGTTTTGGGTTCTTCATCATGTGCGGAGTAAAATTTTGAGAGTCCCATCTCCTGCTACAACTGGAGTCCAGTAAAGTCACCGAAAGGTTTCGACACTCTAAGCCATATCCACTCGAGTTTAAAAATTTTGGTTAAAATGAAGAGATAATGTTGTAACATGGGTAGCCAATAAATAATTTATTCAAAAGTTTGAATTCTTTTGTAATGGAATAACACATTGCTGCAAAGCTCGTAACAATAATTGACAGTGAATGGAGTTAGACTTTAGTCTAATTTGACTTGCAAGTAAATTTTCAAATCTAAAAACTTAGAACTTTCAAGCATCACTTGGAACATTATATTTTTATTTATTTAACGCCGATCAAATTTGAAGCTTATCTTTCATCGTTATATTATTAGATGTTTAAATTAAAGTTTTGATAAATTGTACATTTATTTTTCTATCATAATCACGTAATTGAATGTGTTAGCTAGTTTTATTGGCATCCAATACTAAATGCACAAATCTATTATTTATGAGCATAAAGTTTAAATTCTTCGGTCCTAGTTGAAGAGCTCTTGGATCGATGTGGGTGGTATCATAATAGTGGATCATCCATTAAGATTCATAGAGTTTTTTCGATAAGGTTTTTGGGAAGCTCTTTTAAAGTTATAACATTCAATTACTTGCCTAAAGGAGGTAATTGTATATATTAACTTTCGGAGGTTATGTAAGCCATTATGTAAAGGGATTTTTATTGGCTCCAAGGAAATTTATTTACTTAAAAAGGATAATGATTTTAAAGGATCATTTTTACTAATTGGTTTGTTAGAGGTATTTTTTCGTATAGCTAAATGAATTTGTAACATTTTAAAATTTTAAAAAATCTTTAAAAAATGCTGCTAAATATAACTTTGAGCATTTTTGAAAAGTGCTGCTGCTGATTAATTAGTGTGGTATTCATTCAATAGTTCATAAAAGTATAGCTAAAGATATTAAAAGTATTTTTTAAATTTTTATCAGTACTTTTTTTTTATGTTGCTAAAAATATATACTGTTGTAGTCTTAGGGAGAGAAGGGAGCACATTCAACGTATGGAACAGTACAATCCGGCGCCGACCAGCCATGCTGTAACTCATTGTAGATCTTCTTTTTCTAAAAACACACTAAAATATTTTAATATGCATGATTGTAAAATAATCATTCTTCTCTAATGAATAGCATGGCGCAAAAGTCAAAAATTTGAATAAGCAAAGGCTTTACTTCCAAGCGGCAAACTTCTTTTGGATCTTACTGACATATCTCAAGGAGGAATTTTAACACCTGTCAAGCTACAACAAAACTCTTAAATCAATGGCATAATAATTAACAAAGCATACAGCCATGAAATCAATGGCACAATAATTAACAAAGCATGAAGCTAAGCGTTATTTAATCTCTGAAGTATGGACCAGCATTCAAGAAAGCATATTAAAAATGCTTCAACATTATCCACTTCTATACCTACTCATTGTGGCTTCTGCTGTTCGACACGATCGATAACCCTAAGCTCACGAAGCAGCGAACGTCCACTCTTGAGAAATTTTTTATGGGTATCAGACTTATTTCTCACACAATCTTATCGTTCTTTATGAAAAATAGTATTCGTGTACCCTAAAAAAATAGAACTTAATTTTTTTAAAAACAAATGAAAGGACAAAAGAGATGGACGTGATACAGAGAGATGCTGTGATACAGAGATTATTTAATGGAAAAAAAATTACTAAGCGTGATCTTTTTCCTACGTTGCTGCAAGCGGCGGTGTAACGTGACGCACAGTCTTTACATGAAATCGGAATGGCTTTGCAGCCGAAGAAATGGTACGGCAGCACTTTTGGACGATGACAGATGCTTTGGTTTGTGCTTTTCTTCATCCAGTGGATGGTTGGCAACATTCCTGTCACTTATATTTTATCAAAGGCACTGAATATAAAAGAATGAAATATACTTTTGGTCCTACATTTAATGATACAATAATATTAATATGAATCGTTTGCCTCATTACCTCATAAAACATGGAACTTTAGGTCTGCCTTCTCAGCAGCCAAACATGGTTAAATTCAAATCATACACGTATCATGCACATGATGTTATGTACCTTTTTTTTTTTCTTTTTCTTTTCTTTCTTTTGTTTTTTTGAACGAACACGTGGCTCCACCAACAATTGTTACAGTTGATAAAGCCGTTAATTTTATATATAGATAGATGGTTTTGAGAAAACCCTTGCAATAAGTGATAGGTTCAATGCACCGATTGCCTTATTAAAATAATAATAATAATAATAATAATAAAAGCAACATGTAAAGACGCAGAACCATGCAATACATGAACGTTAGTGTGATTAATAAAATAAAGAAAAAAATATAAACTATTAAACTTTTTTATATTTTCAATGCCATATTATTAAATTTAATTTCTAAAATTATTAATTTCAAAATTTAAAATAACATTAAAATAAATAGAATATAAAAATATTTTTAAATTTAAAAAATAGTTTAATTGATTTCAAATTATAAATTAAAAATAAATGAAATATTTTATTTAAAAAAATAGAGTTTAATAATAAAAATATAATTTAAATGAAATACTAATGTCACTTCTTTTTTAAACTTCCTCATAAACCAGCATTACCATACTAATGTCACAAAATTACATTAAAAGAAAGATTTATAATTAATTAGTTAAGTGGTTCGCTTTGCCAATAATAATGAGTTAACTATGGATGATAAAATTGGGGTTTTTTTGTGTTATCTGTATGATCTTGGCACGCGATCTGGCTTGAATGATTAATTACTTGTTACAAACCTATTTATATTCGAATACCAAAGCAGAAGTAGGTTGATTGAGACTACTGCTTCCACTGAAGAGAGACCGAACACGTGCCTCGGCCGTGCATCTGAGCCATCTACATATGAAGCAACCGTAGGAAAATAAATAAATAAATAAAAATACCTATGGTGCCACTCTCTTTCCTTTCTCTAATAAATAAGAGGTCCTCTGACACTAATACTGATTTGATCCCCAATTAAGGGCTGTTCATATGTTGCAAGACGGCTGTCCCTCGTCGTTTAGATAGAAACTTCTCTCCCTTTGTATTATGTAAATGGGCTTAAGCACAGTTCATGATAATATTTATTTAATATATTTTTTTATACTTTATAATATTTTAAATTTATTATTTTTTTAAAAAATATATTATGTATTTATAATTTAAATCCATTTGATATCTATTAATTTTAATTTAAATTTTTAAACTACATAATTTTAATTTATTAAATTAGTAGATGAATTTAAAGTGTTACATACTTAATTATATAATTTATTTTATAAATTATAACCTTTTATCTTATAGTTTTTTTAAAAAAAAACTAAAAGCTTCATTAATTTGGCTCACATCCTAAAGTGAAATTACACAGAAGGAATGAGGTGTGCCTACATTTGTATCACAAAAAGCTACCGTAAGGAACCAGGAGAGGAAAGATGTGGTGCTGTCGGCAGTGTTTAGTGCCTTGCGGATTAATGTGGTGACCTTTTACGGCTGCAGGGCTTGAGGTTCGTCTTCTCTACAGGCTAAGCGCAACAAAAAAAAAAAAAAAAAAAAGAAGGTCCGTTTACTTGCATCTATGACCGAGCGTGGTGCGATGTGCTCCGTCTTTTCTTTCCTTCCGTCTTTTCCCTCCTTTCCTTCCATCTGTCTGATGTGTGTGCACGATGACGCGTCATAAAAAGCAGCAGTTCTCATGAATATTTTAATCATAAAAGATTGCAGTTTCATGCACGTACCCGTTTAATGGAACTTCGCTTCCCACCCATCGCAGCAGTGGACTTTCACGCTATAAGTGCCAAGAAACCAGGTGTCATAAAAACCAGCAGTTCTCATGCATATTTTAACCATGAAAGATTGCAGTTTTATGCACGCACCCGTTAAATGGAACTTCGCTTCCCACTTAAGCGGAAACTTTCCACCCAAGCGAAGCGACGCGCTTCATGCGCGTTAAATTTCCCAACCGATCGCTGCGCAGCGACGAACTTCACGCTATAAGTTCCAAGAAATCACGTGTCAAAAAAACCAGCAGTTCTCATGAATATTATAACCATAAAAGATTGCAGTTTCATGCGCGCACCCGTTAAACGGAACTTCGCTTCCCACCGGAGCGCAGCGACGAAACTTCCCACCCGAGCGAAGCGACGATCGCGGCGACGAAGCTTCGCTTGGGACGCGCTTCATACGCGTTAAATTTCCCAACCGAGCGCAGCGACGAAGCTTCGCTTGGGACGCGCTTCATGCGCCTTAAATTTGGCAACCGAGCGTGCTCCATACGCGTTAAAAGGGACGCGCTTCATACGCGTTAAATTTCCAAACCGATCGCAGCGACGAAGCTTCGTTTGGGACCTTCACCCAAGCGAATCCGCGTTAAATGGAGGAAGCGACGCGCTTGGTGCGCATTAAATGGAGAGAGCGACGAAGGTTTCCACCCAAGCGAGCGACGCGCTTCATACGCGTTAAATAGAAGGAGCGGCGAAGCTTTCCACCAAAAGACTAAGCTTCTCTCTCCTATCTACCTTTCGAACGTGGCTCAGTGGCATCCTTTTCTCTTCGTTCCACCCATGTCGCTGTCGAGCCCCAAGTCAATACTCAACTTTCTTCTCCAAATACGATTGGTAGACCAGGTCGTTTTCGATTGGCAGTGGAAAAGCCAATCCTAAATGTATATGGATCTGACGATATTAAGTATCGTCACTTAGAATCCTGGAGCCACCCTCACTACTTTTTGAGTCCAAACACCTCTCAAGCCTTCATCCCATCTAATCTAAGAAACCTTACACTCTTTCCCTATGGATCGCAAGCTTTACCAAGCATCAATAAATGGAGACCTCCCAGCCCTCATCGAGCTTGCTCAGGATAACAAAGACATCCTAAATCAAAGGAGTATTCAATCTCTCAACACGCCACTCCACCTTGCCTCAAGAATGGGTCATCTGAATTTTGTGTTAGAGCTCATAAAATTACAACCCGAGTTGATCACATCGGATAACGCTAACTTAGAGACGCCCTTACACAATGCCTGCCATGAGGGCCACTTCGAGGTATGTGAAGCTTTATTGGACGCCGATCCAAATGTTGCTTATTTGATTAACTGCGAGAAGCAGAGTGCACTCTTCGTTGCTTGCCGTCGAGGCCATTTGCGTGTGGTCAAGCTTCTTTTGGACACGGTGCCATTGCTGCTGGCCTCTGAGTCGGAGGAGGATGGCTGGTCTACCTCGTTACATACGGCAGCACAAAGCGGTCAATTAGGTAAATATAAAATTCATATATTATTTTGGATTTACCATCGGATCGACTACAATTTGATAACGACTACAATTTGATAACATTTTTGAATGATATGACAGAAATAATAAAAGAAATTTTAAAAGTACGGCTAGACTCTGTTTGGAAGAGGGACCGGCAAGGGCGTTATCCCATCCATTTAGCCGCCATCAAGAACAATTTGGACATCATTCATGAATTCTTAACGATGGACGCGGAGCTCTGCAACGCCGTGGATGGAGCTGGGATGACTCCCCTGCATATAGCTGCCATCAATGGCTGTGTGGATATCCTTCGTGAGATCCTTTCTACTTGCCATCAATCCGTTTGTTTTCCAACCAAAACCAAACAAGGCGAGTCAATCCTACACCTTGCCGTGAAGAACAACCGAGATGATGCAGTGCGGTTCCTGATGGAGGAATTCGACGTCGCCGAACTCATCAACCTTCCCAACAATAAAGGCAATACTATCCTACATGTTGCCACCATGGCAAAATATACGACGGTATGAATCTCAACTCTTCCCCCAAATAAATGAATGCAACCTTTTGTTTTGATGAATGATGCTAGCTCCTTGGGTGAATCTAGATGGTAGAGTATCTGACTGCCAACCCTAAGGTAAACATCAATGCCGTCAATGACAGTGGCCGCACCGCCCTCGACATCATTACCACTGATAGTACCAATGACCCCAGAGCGCTGCGGATCATCGTCATACTAGAAAACGCCGGGGCCAAGCGGGCTAAAATTGCCAAGCGAGCCAACCCTAACCTATTCGTGGATGAAAGGAAGCTGGAGTTCCACGACGAGGCCCTACGCAACGCCCGCAACACAGTAATCATCGTTGCGGTCCTCATCGCCACTGTTGCCTTCTCGGCCGGTATAACCCCACCAGGTGGGGTCGACCAGGATGGGAAGGCCATCGCCGCGAGGTCGACAGCATTTAAAGTGTTCAAGGTCAGCAACGACATTGCACTCTTCATGTCGCTGGGGATTGTGACCATGCTGGTGAGCATCATCCCCTTCCAGCGGAGGTTGATGATGAGGCTACTGATGGTGACCCACAAGGCCGTGTTGGTAGCGGTGACGTTCATGGTGATAGCGTATGTGGCGGCGACGTGGGTGGTACTGCCACGGAGAAGAGGGATGACATGGTTGCTGGTGACTGTAGTGACTGTGGGTGGAGGAGGTTTTGGGTTATTGGTGCTGGGGTTAGGATTGATGCAGGTGATGCCTCGGCCGATGAAGAGCGTCCGGGTGGAGGAGGTTTTGGGTTATTGGTGCTGGGGTTAGGATTGATGCAGGTGATGCCTCGGCCGATGAAGAGCGTCCGGGTGGAGGGTCTGGAGAGCCGCAGCAGCCAGATGGTGCAGGAGCAGATCGAGAGTAGCATCAGCATTATGGCTCAGGGCCAGGAGAGCAGAAGTCGGTTAGAGGAGCAACCGCAGATCGAGAGTAACATCAGGCCGATCGCTCAGGTCCAGGAGAGCAGAAGCCGGTTGGAGAAGCAACCGCAGATCGAGAGCAGCGTCAGCCCGATGGCGCAGGATCAGAAGAACAAAAGAATGTTCAGGCGCATGTGGAGCCTCCTGAAAAGCCCCAAGAATAGTAACTACCCTGATATGACGGGCGCGGAGCCACAGTGCGTCCTATGTTCAGAAACGTCAGAAACGTTTGAAAGGTCCGCACCCAAAAAAATCCTTCGCCCTACGTAGATTTCCAACGTCCGCGCCCAAAACGTCAGAAAGGTCCGCACCCGAAACATCCTTCGTCCTGCATAGACTTCCAACGTCCGCGCCCGAAACGTCAGAAAGGTCTGCACCCGAAACATCCTAAACGTCCGTGCCCGAAACGTCTATGACGCGCCCGAAACATCCGCGCAGCGGTTTTTTTAGTGAATGTAATTTAGATAATAATACCATTATTTTTTATGTTATTTCTAGTTATTTTCCACTAAAACGGCTATGGTAATTGTCACCGGATCGCTCCTCTATTATTGCAAATTTTTTTTTTTTTTTTGCCATGGCGTTAAGGACGTCTTCCTAATCAGCCTATTTCCGTCTCATAGAATTGTCACAGCATAATTCATAAATACAAGAAGATGCATAAGCCCAAGGACAAAACCTCCAACCAAAGTATAAATATTATATAACTTTGGATTACACAAGATGTCCTGACCTGGCCGACACTTCACTCTTCCCTAACAAAAGCTCTCAAGTGCCCCAAACCCAGACTTCGCCTCACCTCGGCTCTGCTGAGTCTGCCACGGTTCTACAGCCACGCGCCCTACGCGTCTTGGTGTGCATGCCTCACTGCGCACGCTCTGCTAAGTCTGCCACGGTTCTACAGCCACGCGCCCTACGCGTCTTGGTGTGCATGCCTCACTGCGCACCTGTTGCTTTGCCACGCACTATGCACCCTTCTAGTATGCACGCCTTGCTTCGCTCTCGCTGTCTTGCCACACGACCTGCACTATAGTGCGCACCATAGTGTGCACGCCTTGCTTCGCTCTCGCTGTCTTGCCACACGACCTGCACCCTCCTGGTGCGCACGCTTTTACCCTGCACGGTACTGACCTATTGTTCGCTCACCCTCAATCTTCGAATCTCTTGGATGAGCCCTTCAATGTTGGGGAGCCAATGCTGATACCAATCCTTCCCAACTGTTGGCACCTGTAAAGGGCTCAAAAGGCAGAGGAGGCAACAATGGACAGCACCTGTAAAGGACTCAAAAGGCAGAGGAGGCAACAATGGACGCCGCAAGAATCTACAAGAAAACCGGTCCACTGAATTATTCTCGCTCACCCTCCTAACAATATACAGGCTAGGCATCTAGCAAGGTTCCACCTTGAGGTTTCCAAGATCACGAGGAGCATTGCCTGTTTGTGCATGGCCCATCCTGTGCTTGTACACGTGCCGACGCCTCCTGTGCCACACCCGCGCATGCCTGCGCGATCCTACACACATTCACCTATGTTTGCGCATGCCCGACGCCCCGTGCGCCTCATCTACGTGAGCCTGCATAGACCTGCGCGCGCTCGACACCTCTTGCATCGCGCCTACGCTCGCCTGCCTTGCATGTGGGCGTGCCCTTACCATGGCATGCCCCGTCCACGGGCTCGGCCGAGCCAAAGCATGGCTCGAACCCGCAGAGCGCCAAGTTACCGCTGGATCGATGACATACCTCCAGTCGCCTAAGAACTCGATGCCCTCATCAAGTGATGCCGAAGGTAGTCCATGACTATGTCTTCAAACTGTCAAAGTGTTGGGCCACGCTCCCAAGTAGCCTCTGACTCGTCCACGCCCTCCCAATGGATTAGGAAGTTCGTCCGTCGGTTTAGCTTGCTGTCGCCTACCGTGCGATGGTCCAACACACGATGGATTTTCTTGGTGAATTCCATACGAATCAAGGGAGGGGCTCTCCTTGGCTGCTTCCACCCCGGGTCATTATTTTCATAATAAGGCTTGAGAAAGCTTATATGAAAAGTCGGATGGATTTTCAGCCTTTCCGGAAGAGCTAGTCGGTACGCCACATTGCCAATCCGCTCGGTTACCACGAATGATCCATCATACCGCTGGATCAGCGCCTTGTGGTATCGTCGGTCGGTCAACTTCTTCCAGATCTATAGAGTCAGTTTCAACAACACTTTGTCTCCAACTAGGAACTCGCGCGGGTGCCTATTCCTGTCGGTGTACTTCTTCATTTGGCGTCATGCCTTCTCAAGGCTCTCCTGCGCCACCTTGAGGAGCTCCGTCTTGTCTCGTGCCCATCTGTATGCCGCGGGACATTTGCCTTGGTCATTCCTCTGTGCTATCTCCAACGGATTCATGGGCTGAAATCCCATGTACAGCTCGGCTCGACTATGGCCGGTGAGGAAGATCGATGCAAGTTGTAAGAATACTGAGCAATGTCGAGAAGGTCTAACCAATTTCTTTGGCTCGCCATGATAAAGTGTCTTAGAAAGTCCTCTAGTAGGGCATTGATCCTCTCTGTCTGCCCATCTGTTTGAGGGTAGCTTGCCGTTGAAAATTTTAGCTCCAATCCTATCAGCTGAAACACCGTCGTCCAAAACTTCCCTATGAATCGTGCATTCCGATCGCTGACAATGTCACTTGGGAGCCCGAACACTTTGACTATGTTCCAGAAGAATAAACTGGCTGCTATCTCTGCTGGGCACGGCTGGGGTGCTGGTATAAAGACTGTATACTTTGAGAATCCGTCTACTACTACAAGTACCGATCTCATGCCTTGCACATTAGGAAACCCTGTGATGAAATCAATGGAAACCGACGCCCATGGTTTCTTTGGGACGGGCAAAGGTTGCAGCAATCCGGCCTGCTTTCTCCTCTCAATCTTGTCCAGCTGACAGACCGTGCAGGTTCAGACGTGGAACTCCACATCCTCACGTATCTTGAGCAAGTAATACAAACAGCTCAGGAGGGCTATCATTTGTTCCTCTCCTGCGTGGCCAGTGTGAGTCATGCATCTTGCGAATGATCTGCCACCGTAGTCCTTCGCCTACCGGTATATATAGTCATCGCCCAAGTGCATAAATGAGTCCATCTTCACACCAGAATCTCTTGGACTCACCTGCCTCAATCTCCTGGTGCAGCTTCACATAAGCTGCATCTGTGCCTTCTTGAGCCCGGACGCGTTGTATTAGATCACCCTGCAAGGTGGTCAGGGCTGCCGCATAGGCCTGCACCTTCTTGCGACTAAGCACATCTGCCACTTGATTGAGCCTTCCCGGTCGATGCTGCCAAGTGAAATCAAACTCGGCAAGGTACTCTTATCACCGCGCCTACTTCAGTATCAACTTCTGCTGCGTGGTGAAGTATGTGTTGGCGACGTTGTCTGTCACCACAATGAATTTGGTGCCGAGAAGATAATGCCTCCAGCGTTCCAAACAGTGAATAACTGCTGTCATCTCTTTCTCGTGCGCAGAGTACCACACCTCTGCGTCCTTCAGCTTCCTACTCTCGTATGCCATTGGGTGTCCCTCCTGCATTAGGACACCACCTATTGCCAAGTTTGAGGCATCCGTCACCACCTCGAACGCCTTGCTGAAATTAGGGAGTGCCAACATTGGTTCGGCTGCCATGGCCGACTTCAGGTTTTTGAATGCCACTTGACACTCGAGCGTCCACTCCTATGTGCGCTCCTTCTTTAGCATATCAGTAAGGGCCCTTGCGCACCGCAAATACCCCGCAATGAAGCACCGGTAGTAATTCACCAAACCTAGAAACGCGCACAAGTCTGCGATCCGTTCAGGAACCGGCCACTCCACTATGGCCTTCACTTTGTCCTGATCATCCTGATCCGCCCCTTGCTGATATAATGCCCTAGAAACTTGATCTCCTTTGTTGCGAATGTGCACTTCTCCCTTTTGATGAATAACTGATGCTTCCTTAGCGTCTCCAAAACCTACCGCAGGTGAGACACAAGCTCCTTTATGGTGTTGCTATAGATCACAATGTCATCCAGATAAACTATCACGAAGTGATCTAGGAAGGCATACAACACATCGTTCATTAGGCTGCAGAAGGTTGCCGGTGCATTTGTCAAACCAAATGGCATTACTTTGAACTCGAAAGACCCATATCGTGTCATGCACATGATCTTTGGCTCGTCCCCTTTGACAATCCGGACTTGCCAATATCTCGATCGCAAGTCCAACTTGGAGAAGACCGCAGCGCTAGCTAACCTATCAAACAAGTCACTAGCATTTGGGATCAGATACTTGTTTTTAGTAGTTACTTTGTTAAGCGCTCGATAATTCATGCACATCCTTAAGCTTCCATTCGCCTTTTTCTGGAAAAGAACTGGTGCGCCGTATGGGGCTTTGGACGGCTGAATCAGTCCCGCATCCAGAAGCTCATCAAGCTGCTTCCTCAGCTCCGCAAGCTCAGCAGGGCTCATTCAGTATGGCACTCGGGCAGGAGGCCTAGCCCCCGGCTCAAGCTGATACGATGGTCTATAGCCCGTTGGGGAGGTAGGGCCTTCGGCAATTGCTCGGGCATGATATCCTGAAAATCTCGCAGCACCTCCTCGACTTGATCCAGGACGTCTCGGATCCTCTTGCTAAACTTTGACCATGGCCGCCAAGTAAGTGGGCTGCCCATGCCGCAGCCCCTTGTCCATCTGCTTAGCGACGCCATCTCAGCCTTCCCCTTCTCCACCATTGGGGCCTTCCCTTTCTCCACCATTGGGGAAGCTTCATCAGCTTGCACGAAACATGGGGACCCCTTGTCCCCAATCATGATTCCTCTCAGATGGGGAATCAAGGTAGCCTTTGCAACAATAAAGAAGTATATTCTCAAGATGAAATTAAAGTCATCTAAGTCCACAACCATCAAGGAGCACTTTTCCGACCATGCTCCAAGCTCCACATTAGCTTCGATCGTACCATGCACCGGGGACATGCCTGAGTTTACAGCCTTCAACTTGCTGCTGCTGGTCCCAATCTGAAGTCCCAACCGATCTGCTTCTGGCTTCGCATTGAAATTGTTGGTCACTCCAGTATCCAGCATTGCACGCACATCCTTGCTGTTCACCCGTGCTTGCACATACATCAGGCTCTTGGTATTTGTAGGAACTCTCTCCGCATACATAGAGTTGAGCAATTGGAGAGGCGTCACCTGGGATGGATCGGTCTCTCCTTGGCTCGGTCTGCTGCCCGACTCCTTGGCAATGAGCGCGGTGAGGGCTTCACGCTTCGAACAGTCCTATGCTAGATGTAGGCCGCTGCAAATGTAGTAGCCCCACTTTGGCCATTGTGGTTGCTGCGCCACTCCCTTTGGCGCGACTACCTTGCGATCAGCAGCCTTCTTTTAGGGAAACTTCTTCTTAGCGCCTCGGGTCTTTGGTGGAGAGGCTTCCTTGCGCTTGCCTTTTTCCTTGGCATTCCCTCCTGAGGTGCTCCCACGAAAATCCACCAATGCCTCCGCGGCTGCAATGGCTGAGGGGATGTCCTTTATCCCTTTCCGTCGAAGCTCGGCTTGAGCCCACCCTTGCAACTCAACGAGGAAGTTGAATAACTTGTCTTCTTCTGTCATATTAGAGACATCGAGTAGCAGAGTGGAGAAGTCCTTGATATACTCTCTAATGCTCCCAGTCTACCGCAGCTTCCTCAAATTCTCCTTAGCAACCCAACTTGTGTTGCAGGGAAGGAATTGTTCCCTCAATTCCTTCTTGAAGGCATCCCATGTTTCGATCTTCGGTCGTCCAGCGATAGTGTCTTCGGCGGTCCTAGTTCGCCACCATAGCTTGGCATCTCTTTCCAAGAACATTGAGGCTCGATCCACCTGATCGGCCCTGGGGATCTTTGCTGCCCGAAAGTAGACTTCCAAGTCCCAAAGGAAGTTCTCTACCTCCTTCGCACTCCGGCTCCCACTAAAACACTTTGGCTCAAGGACCTTAGCCCTCAGTCAAAATGCATCTGCAAGCATGGTTGGCAGTGAGGCTTGGGTGGTCTGCCTCAGATGCATCACCTCTTCCTCCAAGGCTCGCGCCCGACCTTCTAGCCGCTCCATCATGGCGATATCCGACCATTGTTGCTGCGCATCCTATCCTTCAGGTCGCGGACCAGCTCCGCATGCGCCGTAAGCATCTATACTTGTGATGTCTGCAACTCAGCCAGTCTTTCAGCCAAATCAGCACATTGGGCTACCAGATCTACGACGATCACATCGCCTGGATCTCCCATGATCGCCTTTAGACGAGTCACACGATCAGCGATTGTCATGTCTTGTGCTTGTGAAGTGAATCAGGCTCTGATACCAACTTGTCACCGGGTCGCTCCTCTATTGCGGAATTTTTTTTGCGCCCCTGATGATGGCGTTAAGGACGTCTCCCTAACCAGCTTATTTCCCGTCTCACAGAATTTTTATAGTACAATCACAAAAACAAGATGTATGGAGGAAAACCTTTCCAAGGACAAAGCCCCCAACCAAAGTATAAATATTATATAACTCTGGATTACACAAGATGGACTGACCTAGCCGACACTCCACTCTTCCTTAACAAGAGCTTTCAAGTGCCTCAAACCCAGACTTCACCTCACCTCGGCTCTGCTGAGTCTGCTACGGTCCTGTAGCCAAGCGCCCTGTGCACCTTGGTGTGCATGCCTCTCTGTGCACCTGTTACTTTGCCACGCGCCACGCACCCTCCTAGTGCGCATGCCTTGCTTCGCTCTTGCTATCTTGCCGCACGGCCCGCACCCTCCTGATGCGCACACCTTTACCTCGTGCGGTGCTGACCTATCGTTTGCTCACCCTCAATCTTTGGATCTCTTGGATGAGTCCTTCAATGTTGGGGAGTCAATGCCGATACCAATCCTTCCCGACTGTTGGCACCTGCAAAGGGCTCAGAAGGTAGAAGAGGCAACAATGGATGCCGCAAGAATCCACAAAGAAACCGGCCCACTGAATTGTTCTCGCTCACCCTCCTAACAATATACAAGCTAGGCATCTAGCAAGGTCCCACTTCGGGGTTTTCAAAATCATGAGGAGCATTGCCTGTTTGTGCATGGCCCATCCTGTGCTTGTGCACGTGCCGAAGCCTCCTGTGCCACACCCGCGCATGCCTGCGCAATCCTGCGCACGTTCGCCTGCATCTGCGCACGCTCGACGCCCCCTGCGCCTCATCTGCGTGCGCCTGCATAGAGCTGCGCACGCTCGACACCTCTTGCGCCGCGCCTACGTGCGCCTGCCTTGCATGTGGGCGTCCTTGCCATGGCATGCCCCGTTCATGGGCCCGACTGAGCCAAAGCATGGCTCGGACCCGCGGAGCGCCAAGTTACCGCTGGATCGGTGACAGTAACCATTATTATTTTAATATAAATAATTTAAAATTATATACGAAAAAGGTGATAAGATGATTATCTTGACTAAGGTGATAATAATCCTTACATCTCTTTTTTTACTGAATTTAGGAGTAACCCTCATAATCTTTTTATCGGATCAAAAATGAATCTACTCTCTTCTTTTTACAAATTAAGCAACAATCTCACACTCTTTTGAATAAGAGAAATAAGAATTACTTTCTCGAAGAAAGAATATGTTAATGAAACTTTAAATCTTTTATAAATCTTTATAATGTCGTGTATGGAGGTAGGAGGACTCTCTTCCATTTAGCTACCATCAATAGCTGCATTGAGATCCTCCATTAATGAGCCATTTCTGTGCCTTCCATTTAGCTACCATCAATGGCTGCATTAAGATTGAGATCCTCCATTAATGAGCCATTTCTGTGCCTTCCATTTAGCTACCATCAATGACTGCATTGAGATCCTCCATCAATGAGCCATTTCTGTGCCTTACTATGAAAAACAACCGGTGTGATACTCTGCGGTTCCCTATGGAGACTCTGCATGACATTTTGAATGAGGCATGAGCTCCGGTAAAAGGGAAAAAGAATATTGTGATATAAGTTATGCCATGCTAGGTTAATATCTCACTGTATCATAGATTTTTATCGCATATAACTTTTGACTTAGCAAACAGTAACATCTTCTCTTGCTAGTTCATCTTTTATACAGTTGTTGCCGATATTTCTGGGTACTCGGATATTAGATTCCTTTTTGCCTGTTTATGCCTGCAATGTTTCCCAAAGCCTCAAGGGTTGCTGTTTTTGTTAGCTTTTCTGAAAGAAGTGTTTATAAAACAAAGAATTTCACTAAAACATGTTGATTCCTTGCCGATTCTTGAGAGTAACATTCATGTCTCTGTATATCTTGCAAAACTTGTTGGTAATAACTGTTTAATGGGAGAAATTCTCTAAAAATTTTGTATACATATAAAATAGTTTTCTCAATGCTCAGGTAACTGTGCATCATCAGGGATGAGAATTTTCTTTTTTTTTTGATCTTTATAGAAATTCGTTCTAAATGAAACAGAGATAAAGAAATTTTTCTCCCCATAAGATGAGGATAAAAAAAAAATTTATCTCCATAAATAAAAATGGACAAGGATGGGGATGGTATTCTCCATCCCATGGGATCGCTGATCCTCGGCCCACAGGGTCCATATATTTATATTGCTTAAATTCATTATATTATTTTAGTATTACAAATATTGTCCTATATATAATCTTAAAATATATTAAGCCTACATGCACTCATCTCCTTTATATTTATTAAGACTTATGACTAGATGCACTTGTTTCTTATAAAGTAGCTTATAATCATAAACTTATATTATTATACTTTTTGAGATTATGACTTAATATATTTATTTATAAATTTTATGATTGCAATAAATTTATTTGAATCTATTTCATTTGTTAAATGAAACTTAATGCTTTACTTTTGTTTTTATTTTTGAAATATAATGAATAAAAATTAAAATAAAAAAAATAAATATTTGAATATCAAAAATGGGGTTGGCAGGGATAAGGCTCTCAGAACGATGGAGATCATTGTGAGAATAAAAATGAGAATCTTATTAAAAATGAGGTAGGCAAGGATCAAATTCCTTTGGGGATGAAAATAGGAAAATCTTTGTCCCTATTGGGTGGGTATGGGGATGGGAACGAAGATGGACGGTTAAAGTCCCACCTACGCTCCATCCTATTGCCATTTCTATGCATCACCTTCTAAAGGATTTTAGTATAATTCAACTGAGTTTGCTGTTTTTTTACCATTAGCATGGAACTTGCACTGGTTTGATAGAAATGCATCACAAATATATTTAATCTTATTCTAACAGTTTTATGAGCACCATGTGCTACATACCTTACAATTGAAGTTTAATATAATTCAATTGGTGTGCTACTCTGCTGCTGATATCCATTATAGCCGCATATCCCAACGAATGGTGCACAACCCCCGCGTTCTTGCTTTGCATAAAAATTGCTACTCTCATGGCAGGGAGGGATATCTGCTGGCACTTACTAGAACACCAAATTACGAGTGTATAACATTGTTTCACTAGTTTGTACTTGTGAAATCTCCTTTAGCACGCCAAAGTTTTTTTTTCTTTCTCCTCTTTTTGCCCCACTGGGCTTCCTTCTCCTCTTTAGCACTGTTATCTCATTTGTTACTTCATTTAGGCCGCTGGAGAAAATAAAATTATAGTGAATGACCATCTTTGCTATTATTTTTCTCATATTTCTTTCTTGTAAGTTGCAGAAAAAACTGAACAGATGGTGACTCATCAGTTACATGACTGCAATAGTCCAACGTTGACATCTGTAGAGGAAGGAATCATCCACAAATTGTCACCTGTTCTTCATACATCAAAATATTCGCAGATTGTGGTGAGTTGGTATCTGCGGGGGAATAGAAGGAATATATATATATATGTCAGAAGGCAGGAATGAATGCCCTTTCATGAGAGCAGGAATGGAATCTTTCACCCTGGAGAAACTTAAGAGCACAATTGAAGGGTGTATTCCTATGGCATTGGCATTGGATTATCAGCCCATTGAAAAGAAAATGGATCCTATGTTTTAGCTATTTCCATGGGGCAAATTTCATGGCTCACTGTAAAGCAGGATGTGAAATTTTTCTATTCAGATTTTTACCGCATACAAACAGATCACATTGGAAATGCCAATTGTCCAAGCGCCATCTTTCTTGACTGTTTTTATCTTTATAAACTGATTGATAGCAAGTGACTCAATATTCATGGGCAACTAACCTCCTTGGTTTTTTGTTCCTTTTAATCTTTCTTGAAGTCTAGCATGCTCATCAGAAGTAAATGACAGTTACCCATGTTAGCAGGTTTGTTTCTGGGGAGCTGTATCTAGGACTGACTGTTTATTTTTATCTAATTTCATTTAACCAAAATCCTGGGTGGGCTGGTACTTTATAATGCAGTTTAGGAATGTTACCCACGTTCAAACTTTTCAAGTGGGAGATCTCAACAAGCACCTGATATGAGGTTGGATGATGTGGAGAATGTAGGTGCCCATCAAGTTAATTTACAATGTCCGGTTACCAGTTGAGTCTAGATGGGTTTAATTGTCCATAATAACTTTGACGTAGTTCGCCAGAGGACAGAGCTGATCAGAGGTTACCAGTTAATCACCAAGCTACGTGATACAGAATCTGAGAATAAATGATCTGAGAAGCTGGTGGCAAGAAGTTCATTGATGTGGAACAACATGGAGTTGCACTCTTTGAGGGAAGACTTGCTGCTCGCTGCCATTGAGTAGCTTTCCGGAACAATCTATATGTCAATTGCAGTAAAAGCATTAGTTTGGATACCTCTTAAAGTAGATTCCCCACCTTGTTAGATGATTCATTCCAATTCTTGGAAAATGATGTTTTCTCTTGAGCTATTTTAAGTTCTCAATGTTTGGTTGAAAAATAGACTTGATCGAATATCATTCTCTTTACTGAAAATGAAGCAGAAATATATTTTGCTGACCCCCAAAAAATGTTTTTGAATAACTTTGACGTTGTTTTGGCCTTTGAGGTCCAATGTGGTGAAATGCAATCACATTATCACAATTAGCATGATGAATGTACACTTCAGAAAAAGCACGATGCAGCTTGGATCCTCCTCAAAGCTATTTTCAGTTCTCCCGAGCCTGCCCTGATGGTTATGATCAACGAGCGACAAAAAGATCACGCACTTGCTTCCATCTCGACGAAGACCAAGATCTTGAAAAGATATGACATTTTAATTCTCTCTCTCGTCAAAAAAAATGAATCGTTCTCTCTGCTGCCTGATTTCTTGACGCCTATCGTGCTTGATGAGGCTAAAGCCTTCAAAATAATGCGTGATGATTCATGCCACACCAACCTGACATCACCATGAATAGCATAGGTCTGATGGATCGGTTGGTAGCACATAATGGAGAAGATAGAACATGTATGCCACCTAGCCAAAAATATGCAGCCATAGAAGGTGCTTTCATCGTGATAAAGCATGTGGTCCATAATTAAGATGGGTGTTATGGTCCTATCACCACATTTGAAAACCAACTACAACTTAGAAAGTTTAGTTGAAGCTAGAAGCCTTTTTCTTTAGGCTATTTTTCATCATTTTTCAATCCTAACCTTCAATAAGATTGAGTTCTCTCTCCTCCTCTTCTATTGTTCCACCCTTGGCCACCTTCTCTTCCTCTATTGACTTAGAGCATGGGAGGGCTTTTGTCAAAAAGCTCTTAACATCTTTTGCATTCTATTTTTTTATCCTTGCAGGAGCTCATTTGGGACATTCAGGTTTCCTTTGCTGACCTCATAGTTAACCTTATTTCCAAATCATCACCTTCATTTTTATTCTGTTGGTGTCTAAGTTTCTGCTGAATTATCTTGGGTCACATCAATGCTTGTGGCAAGGAATCATCTTTCATACAAGTATGGCTGCTTCTCTGCCTAACGGATGATTAAATCTATAATCATAAAAGACAAAAGAGGAAGGTTTGCAGTGTAACAGCCTAAATTGCTGAAACTAACAATGAATCATGTTAGCTGACTTGACACAGAGTGCCAATTCATATGTATCCACATGAGTTTATCCATATGGGCCGCTGTTCACAGTGAAACGATGGCTGCTTTAATTTTTGAAGATAGCATAAGTCATTATGTAAGAAAAATTTTATTAATTCTAAGAAAATTTTATTTATCAAAAAAATAATTTTTTTTAAAAGATCATTCTTGTTTATTGAATTATTGGAGCATCCTTAGTTAGGTGGAAGACAAATTATCATCCCTATCTCATTGCTCTGGATTTGGTGAGCCCCTTGACATCCAATGAGCTACCCATAAGCTCTTTTTACTGAAAAGGAAACAAAAAAAAAAAAAAAAAACAGAATAATGTATTTAGTTTTGCGTTTCGTTTGCATCTCAACTTTTCTGTCTATTTGTGGCAGAATGAACTAGAAATTTATTTTGGCCATGTTGACAAAAAATAAATCAAAGAGGAAATAGAATACATATTTATTCTTTTTCTTTCCACTGTAATAATATTTTTCAAAAATATTTACATGAAAAGTATACAAATCCTCTGATCTCATATATTCACATAAAAAATATACAAATCCTCTGATCTCATCCCCCGCCCCCCTCCGGAGCCTAAACAAAATAAAATAAAATAAAAAAATAAATAACCAATTTTCACGAAATATGCACGCAAGAGAGAAGATATTTCACAGGATCAGCAACAACAATAATCTAGCCATCTTCGATCTCATATTGGTCTTATAAACAAAACTGTCCCAGGCCCGACATCATCGGTATCTTTGATGTGAGGGTTGTCATCCAGAATAAAAATGGCATCGCACTTCACACTGATGGTCTGGAGCGTCTCTCCTTCCTTAGCGACATACAATTCATCGCACCGGCCGTTCCGGAGAGGGCGAGCATCGCCGGACACGAAAAATATGGCTTCGAGCATCAACAGAACGGCAACCGATCTCACAAGCGTCTTCATTGCATCCAAATCGTTTGCAGTGGATAAAGATAAGTCGTGGCGCGTTTGGGCATTATATCATACAGCATCGCTGCATCGAGAGGACTCGTTCAGGCTTGGAAGGTAGGTAACGGAAAATGACCGTGGCTGCTTCAACGAAAAAAAATGAGCTTGACCATCTAGAAATCTTAGAAAAATAGAGAGACCTGTGAAAGCTACTTGCCAAATGACCCAATCAAACCTCATAACGTCGTTGGATTTGGACCATCAGGGAAACGTGTCAGTTTATAATACAGCCGGTGGTTGGTTAAGGCTGGAAGTATAGCGACGAAAGTCCCCTTGGAACCTTTGACTGGCGTGGCGTACTTGAAAACTCCAGAAATTTGAAGGTCGCGACCCGCCGGGCTCGTCCGGATGGGAGACGAGACGAAGAAATGGCGACAAGGCGTTTGGCCTACGGAGAGCCTTAGAGGAGAAGCTAATGACGTAACGATGATGTTTTTCTCGGCGAAGTCTGATATTTTAAAGGCAATAAAAACTGGGGGCAACGTAAGCCTTTAAAGCATATCCATCCTGTTAAAATTGATGCAAAATTTGGAAGATGATATGATTTTTTTTTTTTTTTTCTATACTCTAAACATCTAATATTTTTAATTTATTTAAATTATAAGATATTTAGATTATAGTTAACAGAAGAATCTCTTAAATTAAATATTCTCTTGTATTGATGTAGTAAAATAATTAACAATAAATGCTTTCATTTTCGCACGTAGTTAATTCATAGATTATATGTTTAAAATAAATAATTTTTAAAACATTTCTGGATATTCTCGCACCATAGTTAATATCAAACTTATAAAATTGTTCATTTATGCATTCACATGTGCATAGTTAGCCAAAAACCCATTTAAAATAGATCTTTTAATATTTACACTAAATCAACATTTTGATGAATTCATAGTGTATAATTTTTATTTTTTATTTTTTTGCCTTCCAATTCAGAATCTAAATATAGCTTACAAAGCTTTGTATTGCCTCAAGATTTTTGAAAAGATTGAGATATCTTATTTGTGAATAAAATCAAGATAATCAAATTTTTGATTTATTTATTTTGATCGACATGAAAAGTTTTGTTAAAAAAAATTAAAGCTACGTTCTAAAAGATAATGGAAGGAAGTTAATTAAATCTTTGAAATTTGACGTTGAAGTATTTTTATTTTAGAAGGTAAAAGGGAAGAACGTTACCACCCCACTCAATCTTTCTTAAATAACGAGTAAAATAACGAGAACGTGACGTTACCGTAGCAGACTTTTCAGTTTGAAAGGAATCTTCAACGGCACCTAAAATATAATCCACATCGCCCTTGCGATAATTTCTTCTTCTCTCTGGGAGTCATCCAACGCCGAAGCCCCCTCAATCTCTCAAAAGAAAAAAGAAGAAGAAATGGCAGCAGAAATGCCCAACTCCATCTATGACATCACAGTCAAGGTGATATGAAATTCTGGAATTGTTTTTTGTTTCCCTGTTTCTCTCAATCATTTCTTTTCCCTTTTTTTTCCCCCCCCTTCCTTTGAAAAGAAGAATGGACTTGTAAATGGTTCATTGGATGCTCTTTATTTCAGCATATTTTTCTCCAACATTTCCCCCTTAATTTTCTCTCTCTCTCTCTCTTACTATTTGGTGGGATTTCTTCGCAGGATATGAGCGGCAATGATGTGACCCTGAGTACTTACAGTGGAAAGGTTCTTCTCATAGTCAATGTTGCTTCTAAATGGTATTGCTTAACTTGCCCCTCCATCTATGATAATATTTTTATATAATTACCATGTTTATGGCGATCAACACCTTAAGATCCAGGCAATCTTGTGGTGTGTAATACATTTCTTTAAATTATCTTGGTGATCTCTGCTCACATATGTTATTGTGTTGTAAAGAGGTAGATGTCTAATGCTTGCATATTTTGAGCTTCATGTTGCTACAAATTCTGAACTTGACCTTGTCAATCTTGCTTACATGAACGTTAAATTGGAAAATTGAACTCCATTAACATTCAGAGTTGGGAGGGATGCTGCTCTTTGGGAATTGCTTGTTCATGTGTGAATATGCTGATCACTATTAACTTAGTGCAGATGTTAGTGTGGATTTTTCTAAATGCTACTTGTTTCTAGTTGGCTACTCTGTATTTTGATCTTATGGCTTGCTGTTGACCTGCTATGCTACTGTTAGGCATCGTTTGTGGATTAGTGATGATATCTATGCCTGCTAGAGTCTCTACTTCAGGCTTTATTGGGATAGTTTCTTGACCCTGGCTTAAGATTGGCTTTATGGTTGTAATACCCAAAAAATAGTCCCACATCGGATAGAAAAGAAAAGTTTAAAATGCTCATAACTCAAGTTCATCTGCTACCAATTAACTTTCACTCAAAGATTTTAGGATCACATTGTCCTGACCTACTAACGGATTAATTGGACCCATCAGACCCATCCAGCTCAAGCGTTTGGGATCTAGCGAGTAACTATCACAGTATTAGAGCTCAGGTTGCTGCAGTCATATGTTAGCATGCATCTTGCAAATGATTCTGGTCTTTATTCTTTGTTTCTCTTTTGTTTCTCTTTCATTTATGGTTGCATCCTTCACCTTGTATCACTTTTTTTTGTTCTCCCGAACATCAAATCCTGGATGTCCTCCAAAAGCAAGCCCTTAGGAGAGGCCTGCAAATTGGGCTAACAGTTGTTATATCAGCTTTAGTGTTGATATGTGACATCGCATGAGATTGTCAAGAGAATGGAGAATAAAGTTCTGTTTTCTAATCCTGAAAATTGCAAAGATAGGCCAAGACATTCCGTTATTTATTTATTATTTCATCTTGAATGCCGCAACACTGCATGGAACTATTTCTTTCATCATCCAAATATGTCTCTGTACTGCTTTATCTCCTCAAAGGAACCATGTCAGGAGTGTATTTGTTATCCATATCATTAACATGGAGCTGAAAATTCAACAAGTATGATTTTGAAACCTGATTAGATCCAAAATTTTCCTTATTGATATGATGGTTTCATAGTTTTGAATTGCACTGGCAAGGGTAAGATTGATTATGGTTTATCAACTCAGAAATGTTGCTTGCCATTTTGATATGTTAAATATGGTTTTCATTAAGGCCTAACCAATTTTTATCTTGAATCAAAAAATTAGCTTTTGAAGGTACCTTCCTTGGCATGAATTCCTGGCTTGTCAATACTGATGGGAAACATTAAACAAAACAAGAAGTTTTGCAACAAAGACATTACTTGGTTTTACCCAATTTTCATTTCAGAAGAGCAATTATTCTGGACATATTTATACTGAATTTGGATTTTGTCCATGCTGCAATCGTTTATTGTAATGCACAGTCTCCTGATCCCTTTCCTTTTTTTGGTTTCTTGGGGTGATGCAGTGGGTTAACTCACTCCAACTACAAGGAGATGAATGTTATGTATGAGAAGTACAAAGATAAAGGTTGATTGCCCCTTTCTGTGTGCTTTCTCATGATTCATGAATTCAAAAATATTTTACGTGTTCTCAAATCTAGATGACCCTATTTGGTGATGTTTCTTCTGGATTTATCTTCACAGGTTTTGAGATACTGGCATTTCCATGCAACCAGTTTGCTGGTCAGGAACCTGGAAGCAATGAAGAAATTCAGGAGGTTGCATGCACCATGTTCAAAGCTGAGTTCCCCATTTTCAATAAGGTGGACAAAACAGAAATCTTCAACCCACACATTTTTCTTACAGTGTTTTAGTCATGACTATAAATAGTTGGTATTGGCTACATGAGTTATTCACCTTCCATTTCCTTCAACCCAATGTCTAAATCCTGGTTTGCATGTTGCATATGTTTAACAAGATCTTTTATTTTCTTATTTCATATTGGAAGTTTTCAGCCACGAGTTATTTGACCTCATAATATCTCAATAACTTGAAGAAGTAGGTGTCAAATCTTCAATTAGTATTGTAATCTGTTGAATGGAGTTCTTTTATTTAAGACTGAGATCA
This sequence comes from Metroxylon sagu, assembly GCA_017589505.3. Lineage (NCBI taxonomy): Eukaryota > Viridiplantae > Streptophyta > Magnoliopsida > Arecales > Arecaceae > Metroxylon > Metroxylon sagu. Next base: position 1,988,837 of record JACVBY030000616.1, on the reverse strand, counting down.
TGTCATGTTAGGCTTGGATCAGCATTCAAACCAAGTTTCACATCTGGTCCATTTTATTGTTATATATTTTATAAATTAATTGGCATGGGATGATAGCAATATCATTTTTATCCCAAAATTGGAGAAAGCAGTTTGTGTATATTCTCAATTTGCAGCTTTTTGTATGCTGAAATTTCATCTTTCAATTGTAGATAAGCACAAAATTGAAGATAAATAGAGAGGAAATTCTACTCCATCCTTGAATTATTGGTGAAGCTTCAATTGGATGATTTTGAAAGTTGAGGTAAAAAAAAAAAATGGCTAACATCGACAATCCACTCACCAAGTTGAGCTGATATAAATAATCCAACTAAAGTTAATATGCTTGAATTCTTTCATATTTACATAATTCTACAGTTTTCTAGTTTTGAGAAGATAAATACAAGCAGCCTCATTTCCTAAGAGATATTTTCGTAAAGAGATCCATAAAAACTCTTCTTAGAAAAGAAGGAATAACAACCCCTCATTGTTATTATATTCTCAGGTACCCTCCCAACTTATTTCAATTTTTGCTCTTTAAGTCAGGTTCAAGCATAGTTATGAGGTTTTATTGGAAGACCAAACATATGGAATTTTTAACCATGGCCAACATCTATTGATCCTAGAAACTATATTCTACCTACTAGAAAAAAACATAGTAATTCTAAGTTTTTTTCCTTTAAACATGAGAGAAATAATGATCTTGTTGGCAGTGGAGGCAGCCTTTTAGTAAAGGATAAAACTTTGGTGCGGTGCTTTAGATGTAACCTCTATGGTTCTCTTTCATAGCCCTCACAGCCTCCACCTAAGCCTCATGTGATGGTGGCTATGAAAAAGTAAGAGAGAGATAGAGAGAACTGCACAACTCACACCTAAAGCACCACATCTAAGTTCCATCCTTAAAAATTATTCAATTTTGCTTACAAAATAGGATAACTTCCGATGCCTATTCTTCTGCATCCAAAGGAGTCATGCAAAACCTAATATATTCTGTAGAGTACTAAGAAATCATCAGTAAAACAAAAAAAAAAAGAAAAAAATCATAAATCTTGTGTTTTTGTTTTATATATGGTGAACTTGTGAAATTGATTATTAACGATTGGTGAACTTGTGAAATTGATTATTAACGATTGGTGATGTATATTGAAGATTTTCCTAAAATTATGACAAAGACAATTCCACAATAATTTTTTTCATCAATTTGACAAGGTTTTGTGCTTTTGAGGTTTGTTATTTTAATATCTCTGTTTTATTTATTTTTATTATATATGATTTACTTCTGAAAAATTGGGACCTGTATCTGTCATTGTCTATGCCAGTCCCCTTCAGACTCTAAGCATTGATCCAACTCCTGCTTGTTTTCTCTTCTTGGAGGGCTTGTCAGCCAGACTGTTCATTTTATGATATTTTTGAAATTTATCACTTTGGTTAGATTTGAAAACCACATATAAGGACTATCCATCTAACAAAAGAAATCACTATCATGCAGGTCATCTGGACATGGAAGATTTTTTTATTTTTTTATTCTGAAAACCTTTTCTTTTTTTGTTCTAGATTGAAGTGAATGGGAAGAATGCTGCACCCCTGTACAAATTCTTAAAATCCCAGAAAGGTGGTATTTTTGGCAATGCCATCAAATGGAACTTCACCAAGTTTCTTGTTGCCAAAGATGGCAAGGTCATGGAGCGTTATGCACCGACTACCTCACCCTTAAAAATAGAGGTTCTACTTCTGCACACTAACCTCATCCTATCTTCCTACATCCAGTATCCATGACATGCTTTTCTCTTCTTGCAGAAGGACATCCAGAAGCTCTTGGGGGCTTAACTCCTTTCTCTGAATGCTAAGTGCACTGTGAGGCTGTATATGACAAGATTGAATAAAAGGATGAGGATTGGTATCAGAGGACTTTGTAGAAAACTACCTGAACTTGCATTGCTATCCTGCATGAAAAATTGTTTTATTACAATTTTCTTACTTATGCTTTGGTAAGTTACAGTTTGGAAATGTTCTTATGATCTGGTACTAATCAAACAATAATCATTTAAGACAAAGTTATGATAGCTAGGCATCTGAAAAGCCCAGGGACTTTGTCTTGCTCATCTTCTGTCCCCCATATTATTGATTGTGGAGAGGGGATACAGAGAAAGAAATATACAGAAAAGATATGAGAGAATCAAACGGATTGTAGAAGGAAGAAAACAGAAAACAGACAAAAGAAGACTCCTATGCTGCTCTGCATTCAGACAGCAAAAAAAGAGTCTATGCAGAGCAGAATTCTGGGACTCCTATGCTGCTGAATTTGTATATTCAGAGATGGTTACCTCCAACAGTGAATCTGAATCTGAATCCACTACTGCTTCATCTTCCATAAAACAACATTCCTTTTTCTCTGATATTGAGTAAATCAAGCATACAGAAGAACCAAGCCTGAAATAAACTCCCAGAAATACTGCAGTATCAAACAGGGACTGATACACATGTACCGGTCCAGGCAGCAGCTGTGCCGACCCTGCTATGCCAGTGATATAATCACTGCTGACCTGAGTTCCATGTTGTTTCCCCATCCTAGTTACAACAGAAACTTATGATAATCTCCTGTGTTGCTGAAGTTCCAATTCCAAGGTTGTTCCAGCATTGTGCTGCAGGTTCCTTGAGCTCTGCTCTGTCATCTGAAACAACAGCATCCACAGAAGTATAACGGAGAGGCGATAAGGCCAATCAACAATATACTCAGAGCCAACATTGAGGATTCAACGGTGACTGCACTGCCGAACCAGCCCCTTGCCAACTTGATGGCAGAGATTAATAACCAGCTTATCACACATCAAAGCGCGGATCATTAGGATTGCCAACTGTCTGCTCCTCCCAAAAGCGCCGATAAGGACTGTGATAACGCAAGATGGCTATGAGAAGAGGCAGCTCCGGAGCATAGGCACTCCCATGTCTGAAAAATGTGAAGGGCTTTGTGAAGGGTGGACCTGGATGAAGAGCTTTTCTGAAGGAACTTCTGTCCTCGACTCTTACAGCAATTTTGTTTACATCTGCCACGAACTCCTATGTCCCAATCTTTTCATTGATTTATCTGATTCAACCAACATAGCTGTTGCTTGGTTTCTGCACCATGGGCAGTTTGTACGGTGCAATTCAGTAGATATTCATCACTGATGGTAGTGGATGAACCATCAGTAAGTGTCATGAGCCTTCCATCTTTGCCCGGTTTTGCTACGGTACACTGGACCATTTTACCTCCCAACACGAGTAGTTCTTTGCCAATGTTTGCATGTCGTTTCATGCATGCTAAGAGTTTCCCATCAATCTGTGATCATCGATGCGTCTGATCTACTAGACCCGTAAAAGACCCGATAAACTAGGTTTGCCCTAAAATGGCTCTCAATCCGCGAATACCCATCTGCCTCCACTTTAGGTACGAAAGTAAAAATAAAAAATAAAAATATAGGTATAAAAGTACATAACAATGCTCATCACGTTAATGAGACAAGTGTAGATGTAAAGATATCTTTATTTCATTCCTTGCTTATCATACTCATTGATAAATTTAATTAATTATTAATAGATAGCATAAATCAAACTTTTTTTTAGATTTAATTCATTTGATTGGCCTTATATTAATAAAAAAAATAAAAATTAACTCTCAATTACCCTATGCCTTCGTTTAAATTAAAATTTGAAGGAAATTTAAAAAAAAAAAACTTGGCATGGATATTTGATGACTCTTCTCTGTCTAAAGGCACAAAATTTTATGTCCACAATAGTATGATTTATTTTATTTTATTTTATTTTTGTCCCCCTTTGACTGTGGATCCTTCCCCGCCCCTCCCCCTCATATCTCTCTCTACGTTGGAAGACGTTCCTCACCGACTCATTAAGATAGAGAGATCCAAACCTCCAAGGAAACAAACCGTCTCTCCCGCCCCAATTCAAAAATGATGAGCTCTTCTCCTGTGCTCAATTCCCACCCCTTGTGCCCTCGAAACCTCCAAAAACTTTATCATCCCTTCCAACTTCATTCCGAATGGAAGAAAACCCCAAACCCCCTCTCTCTGAAAGCGTCCATTCCCCATGGTCGAAAACCCCAAAGCGTCAACCTCGAGCCCGTCAAATTCGAATCTGACCAAGTCTTAACTCCAGCATTTTCCAAAAAGATTGGCAGCTCACCCGCTACGCTACTGTCGTACACCCAGAGCTTGAATAAATTGATAGATTCGCACAGGCTCGCCGAGGCCTTGGATTTGTATCTCGAGATGAAAAGCAAAGGAGTCGAGCCTGGGATCGTTCTTGAGTCTGTGTTGATTAATATGTTGTGGAAATCTGGTTGGGTGACTGATGCCTTTAAAGTATTTGAATCAATGCCTGAGAGGAATGTCGTCACATGGACTTCAATGATATCGGGATGTGTCCAAAATGATTGTCAAGTAATTGGGTTCTCCTTGTTTGTTGAAATGCTTGAAGCCAGTGCGCTTCCCAATGATTTCACCTTCAATGCCGTGCTCCAGGCCTGTGCTGATCTGGCGGATCTTGGATTAGGAGAACAGGTGCATTCGATGATAGTCCGGTCTGGACTTGCAGATGATTGCTGGATTGGCAATTCTTTTATTGACTTCTATTCGAGATGTGGGTTGATGGCTAAAGCCACACTAGTCTTTGATAGGATGCCAGAGCTGGATTTGGTGAGTTTCACCTCATTAATTTCAGGATTTTGTAGGAACGGCATGTTTCAGTCGGCAGTAAGAGCTTTTGATCACATGGTGAAGGAGGGGTTCAAACCAAATGAACATACGATCACTAGTGTTTTGACAGCTTGTGGACCGCTCCTTGGTGAACAAATCCATGGCTACATGATCAAAACCATGATTGCACAGAGTGTTTACTCTGGAAGTGCTTTAATTGATTTTTACTGCAGAAATTTTGAGCCACAACGGGCTAGAGAGGTATTTGAAAAGATGGAAGCTAAGAACTTGGTCACTTGGAGTTCAATGATCTCTTGTTGCCTTCAGAATGAGCAAGTAGAAGAAGCCTTGAGAATGTTTTACGGCATGGTTTGTGCAGGTTTCAAGCCCAACGAGTTCACCTTTGCAGTTACTTTTGGGGCTTGTGGCTTATGCTCTGAGTCTATTGCCTTTGGACATCAACTCCATTGCTCTGCAATTAAGCTTAATATGGTATCAGATACTCGTGTTTCTAATGCCTTGCTGACCATGTATGCTAGAAGTGGTGAGATCGAAGAACTAGAGAAGTTGTTTGAGAGAATTGAAGACCCTGATATAGTCTCTTGGTGTGCAGCTATATCTGGCTATTTCCAAAATGGATTTGATGAGAGGTCTATAAGTTTACTTTGCCAAATGCATAGGAAACGGTGCTCACCTAATGAACATGGATTCTCTAGTGCCTTAAGCTCTTGTGCAAATCTCACTTTGCTGGATCAAGGAAGGCAATTTCATTGTCTTGCATTAAAGTTAGGGTGTGATCTTGATGTTTGCACAGGGAATGCGCTGATTAACATGTATTCCAAGTGTGGGTGTGTCAATGATGCAAGATTGGCATTTGATGTCATGCACACTCATGATGTTATTTCATGGAACTCATTGATTCATGGCTATGCACATCATGGGAATGGAAAGAAAGCACTCAAAGTGTTTGATGAGATGGTGCAATCCAACTGCTGCATGCCAGAGCATTCAACATTTGTGGGGATTTTGGCTGGATGTAGTCATGTGGGTAATGTTGATGAAGCAATTAAATACTTTAAGATCATGAGGGATTACTATGGTATAGTGCCATCTGCTACTCACTATGCATGTATTGTTGACATGATGGGTCGAGCAGGAAGACTTGATGAGGCTTTTCATATTGTTGATCAGATGCCATCTGAAGTGGATGTTTTGATATGGAAGACACTGTTAGCATCTTGCAAGGTGCACAAGAATCTAGAACTAGGAAAGTTTGCTGCAGAGAAGGTTATGGAGTTGTCTCCAAAAGACTCTGCAAGCTATGTGCTTCTCTCAAATTTGCATGCTCTGCATGGACAATGGGAAGACGCAGAGAGAGTAAGGGGAATGATGGAGGAAAGAGGAGTCAAAAAAGATGCTGGATGGAGTTGGATTGAGATTAAGAGTGAAGTGCATTCTTTTGTTGCAAGAGATGATTCTCATCCAAAAGCTGAATCTATATATCAGAGGCTAGGAGAGCTCTTTGAGGTCATGAAAGATGAAGGCTATTCACCTTCTGCAAGCTTAAGTGATTTATGACACTAAGAGATGGACAGAATAATGTCGGCACTGTCTCAAGAGAAGGGAATAAAACCTGGAGAATGTAAAGAACTAACAAAACAAGGCAACCCAACCAAACACAAACTGTACAGCATGTATGTTTTTGGACTCATAGGAACACAATTGCATCGGAGGTTGGCAGATGCTTATTCTACTCTGATTCAAGTAAAGCTTTCCAGATGACCCTGTACTGTTCCAGTCCCCAACTTTTCATGATATGTTCAAAATGTTGTATACACTAGATGAGAAGACAAAAAACAAGATCCAGTTCAATCTCTTGTTACTTCCAACTATTGAAAGATTTTTGCCATATCTGTTAAATTCTTGATCTAGAGAACTTTTCAAGCTTTGTCTGTATTATCTCTGATGATTTAATTTTCATGAATCATCAATCTTAGTTTGAGAAGGGAAACAAGATGTAGTTGTCTCTTTTTCTACTCCTGAATCTTTCTGTAACTCTTCGATATTAATAAATGATACTTTCTACCTACTGATACCTTATAGTATAGAGTGTGACTAATGCATTTACTCTAGATATTAGTCTTTGTGAGACGACCTTTCTAATTTGTGTCAACATACATCGAACTGTCAACAATATCTTATCTCACTAGGAACCTTGACCATTAGAAAGATGTGAAGATCTTTATGATGGATATAACCCGGTCCACATGTTAACTAATTCTAGATATAGAATTCTGCTCTAAGCCAGAAAAGCAGGCATGAGGATACCAGAACAAAACTTTTCTTTATCTCTCATCTGCTAAGATCTTTCTCACCCTAGGTGGTGATATTTTTTTTTTCCTTTCTCTAAAGAGAACCCATGTACTGCTATTGCTATGCATCTTGCTTACTCTATAGACTCATAATCAATTACTATCTTCCACATAAGATTGATGATTAGATCAAACTATGGTCTTCCAGGCAAACAGCATAAAATAGTGAATGGTTGGCTACTAGCCTAACTATTTTTTTTTTTTTAAAGCTGAAATTAGTGAGAGAATTCAAAAAAATCTGAATAGGTAAATATACTAGCATAGAAATGATAAATATTTAAAATCAAACAGAATAGTGAAAAAGGATTCATATAGCTGGCTCTAACTGGGATTGAAGCTTTATTGTTGTTATAGAAATGATGAACATTTAAAGGATGCCATGTCTCCTCCTGGGTTAGCATGTTGGGACAAATGTTAACTGCACCAAAATGAAATATTGAATTTTATGGCTGGATCTCTTATCAAAAAGTTCAGAAACATGTTAACTTAATATACCTGTAGATAGTGATTTATTTTTTCCGATCCATTAGACATTTTAAAAGAAGTCCTAATGAAGAAATATATTAACCCTTTGTTTGTCCGTGGTCTTACAAATATGAGGGTTCACTTGAACCCTTTGTTTGAGGACGTACTTCATAGTATATCTTCTCTGTCTGTCATGCTAGATGCTATGATTTGCACTAATTAAGCTGGAGAATTTTGGAGCCTCAAGGGCAATCATTATTCTTTCTGTTTCCAATAGAAACTAAACCAGAATAAATATCAAGAGAAACGATCCGAATCTGTAGGTGCAAACCTCAAGTCAAAAGGGCTTCCTCCATTTCAAATTGCTGACTGCTGCTGTCTTTCCTACCAGATGGAAAATTGAAGACACCTAGATGTTGTTCAACACATTTCTTGATCTATATTGTGGTGATTAGCTTACAAAAAAGTTCTAGATGAAATGCAAAGGTGAATTATTGAAATAGGTTAGGGGCTGCAGCCTATGTTGGTTGTTACTGCTACACCAGTTGTTTTATATATGATTTACCTTCGTAATTTTTGGGCAGATATTGTTATACTCATTTCTCTCTTTAGATAAGATAGTTAAACAAATCAATTTAGTACTTTCCAACTTGTATAGTTCTTAGTGGTTTTCATGTAGCCCGATTGCTTCAATCTTCATTTCCTTTGTATTATATCCATTGTCTAACTTGAAGATAACATCTATGCATCCCATTTGAGTGCGATTTTCCATCTTAATCAAATTCCCTGGTAAGGACAAACTCATAATAATCTGTTTTTTTCTATTTTGGTATCTTCTTCACTTAAAATTATGTGGGCAACTTAACATGCTTAATATTTTACTTTCCTCTCTCTTTAAGTAACATGGAAGTCTCATTATCATCTCCTTGGCCAATGAATATAGCTCTGCTTTTTAACTTTTCTTCATTTTCTTCTCTGGTTCTAAATTCTTACATCCTTATATCTTTCCGTACTGTCTCTGCTGTATGTCTAATTAATTCCTCCCAGCTGAAAATTACTTTTTATTCCTTTAAATCTACTTGAATAATGAACACATATGCGCTAATCTTATCAATCAAATCATCCTTAATATTTCTTTGATGGTCTCCACGCTCCGGAAAACTTGTACTTCACATGATTTCTGCTTCAGAAATGATCATTTAAAACAATTCCTGTATGCTAAATTTCTATTATACGCACAGAATTTTGAACTTAGCATGTCTATTTTTTAAATTTTCTTTTATTTGGAAAGTTTTGTCAAAACTGCTTAAAGTTCTCCCTGTTATTTCTTAAAAAAAAAAAAAAAAAATCCCACTACTTGAATAGGTGACTCAGCTTTGCAAGTTGTCCCGGGCCCATGGCAAAATGATTAAAGTTTCAAATAGGATATTGTCAAACTCATCGATCCTGAAATGCTTAGATTGTTTAGAGTTATCTAATACATAAAGTTCACGACTGTCAATCCTAAATCGTTTGGCAACGTAAAGTGGGAGGCAGACAAACCAATCAACATTATTTATTGCCCTATCATGGTCAAAACATATGTAAAAGGAATAGCCCGGATCATTGATGTGTACCCCAACTCAATTAGATGCTGTAATCTCTCTCTCACTCAAATAATAATAATAATACCTTTTTTCGGTGGTAGTCTAATAATCGTTCAGACTTTAGAAGAAGCAAGAAACAGAGAACAATCGCGCAATGATGAACCCCTCCGGTTTAGCTCATGAATTATCTTGTTGCAAGCCACATTCTGACATGAATGACCGTTTACTCTGAACCTGTAGGACGAGACACTGACACACTGCTGCCGTTTGCAGGATAAATACTGATGGTAAAATAGAAAAAACTGAAAACTAGGAGGAAATAATAATCTACTGCTGTTTAACATTTAATCTGTCCGACCCTCTCTGCTGAAATAGTCATGATCACAGGACATAGAAAAGTTGCAACCAATAAAGGCTGTTAAGCACCAGCAAGGAAGTTTGGATCCTTAGATTTACCTTCCTGTCTGTTAACCAGGATTTCAACCACCCTTTTCTTTGGCAATCACTGACCAAAGTACTGCTTTTCGCATCCCTGCTGGGGTTGTAACCATGGGTTCAATAACAATAAACAACCAGATGCCACACCTGCTAGAGATACTAAAACAACAACATCACCACACACACACACAGGCCAGCAGTTATAGACTGCCCCCTTGGGTTCATTCTGCCATCGAGCTGAGTTATTCTCCATTTAAGAAAGCGAGCGAGAGAGAGAGAGAGAGAGAGAGAGAGAGAGATTATTATGATGGAGAAAAACATTTATTCATTTAATCATCGCACATGAAGCAAAACAATTATACCTGTTGATTTGCCATGCTGGTTGGACATATTATTATATTAATTTCAGAACTCAGGCCATCTCCCTCTGATTTCATACACTTTCGTCTTTGTCATCCTCTTCCGAGGTGACAGCATGTCCGGGGTTGGCATCAGATTCTGGCAGAACCATCTCTAGCGAAAGAACAGCAGCATCCCAATGGGATTAAGCTGGACGCCACTGCAGAGGATTTACTTTAAATAAAGAAAGCCCTGGAAGCTGATAGCCATAGTGATAGTCCGCTATAGTTGATGAACTCAAGCATGCAACTTCTGTCAGCTGCATAATCTAACAGTACATGCCACTGCTTGGGCCCAATACTTGAGCCTTGCTTTAACCTCCTCCGGATGGTCCCCTAGGAGCAAAGAAGAGGAAACGAAAGGGAATCAGAACGGTGATAAGAACATAAGAAAAAATGATGAGAAATAGAGTGAATTCTTTGCTTTGATACAGTGGTAAGAAAACAGTTAAATCACCACCAAAAATATAAGGCAGAATTTCTAAGATGCAGTTCTTCTTAACAAATTCTTAGATTAAGATTTACAATATTAAATAGCTAGTCATTCATCAATCTACTTCAAAATTCTTCTAGCCTCTGTGTGATGCAGATTTAGAAGAACTACCAAGTACAGAACAAATCCAAGTTATAATAATAGTTTACCAACGATTAAAATTATAAGATGTTTCTTTTCTTAGAAGAGCACTTATTTCTTAGTTCTACGTAAGGAAATCCTGAGTCCTACACAGAGAACAGCAGAAACAAATGCATAAACCAACTTGATTTTATCAAATTATATATAAAATTTGATTCAGCACATAATTCATTTGGAAATCAACACCTCAGTCGAAGAATAACATTGAGAACTGCAAGAAAAGATTATATCATCTCATTTTCTTATGTAGTATTCATTGGAACAAGGAAAGCCATGTTGTCCACTTTGAGTTTTTTTAAAATCACAACAAAATCACATCAATATCAAATAACCTCATTAAATTTGTACCGCAGAACAAAAAAAAGTGTGCCATATCTATAGAAAAGATCTCTATATAAACTGCTTCAATGTCAAAAGCAAACTAAAACTTTGAGTCTCATTTTCAGAATCTAAACTCTCTCATACACATACGAATACCATATTATTAAGAAATCTAAAGTCCACCAGATTACTCAATCCATTTATTACTCAATGTCAGGAAGAAGCCTGTTTAAAAATTCTCCAAAAAAAAAAAAAAAAATCTTTCTACCATCCATTAAAACGAAAGCAATTCCAAGCAACCAGTTAATGGGAAGGGGTAAAATGTCATTGTTTCTCCAATTACGCATGCAAATTATCAAATAAATAAAAATCCAAACTTTTGTTCATTTTCCAACCCAGAGAATCGAAAACCTCTAGAAAAAAAACAAAGACAGAGAGAAGAAACGACAGAAGCGATCTTACCAGGGCTGGATATCCTCCAATTGGCGATGGGAGGCGAGCTCGCCTCTGCGGCCTCACCGGAACCATCCGGCGATCGGTGCTGCTGCTGCTGCTCGTCGAGGAACCGCTGGCTCATGGAGTAGCAGAGCTCGAGGGCCGGAAGGGTACTGCAAAGCTCGGGGATCTCCTCGTAGCTGAACACAAAGCCCAAGTCAAGGCATCCCCTGAGCTCCTCCAGGTCCTCGTCCGTCAGGCCCTTTGTCCTCCCGAACCCCTCCGATCCCTCCTCCCCGCCGCCGTCGGTCGCGTCCACGTATCCCTCCAGCATTACCGCGCCGCGCTTCCTCGGCCACGCCTCTTCCCTCCTCACCCTACCCTCTAACAAAATCACCTCTTCTTCCTCCTCCGCCGCCGGCGGCTCCTCTCTCCGCCGCCGCCGTTTGTTCTCCGCCGCCGGGAAGACGCTCGGGTTAGCGTTTGAGATCGAAACAGGGGACTCTGGTTCGGAGGAGTAGTTCGCCACCTCTCTCTCCATATCTGGGGTGGTCTTCTAAGAGAGGGCCTCTTTGCGCCTTTTAACGAGAGCAAGTGGCCTTGGAGATTCCCTCTCCTCCTCCCCATGGCTCGGGATGGATGGGGATGGTGGTCCACGGAGTGGATTACGATATGTGATGATGGTGATGGGGCATGCCAAGCTGGAACTTGGATTCGAGAAACGTATTATATAGCTTTCCAAGTTTTGTTGGCAGTCGGCTGCAAGTAAATTTGTATAATAAAAATTATTTCTCTGAGGTGATTTTTTTTTTTTTTGTTTGCTTGCTAAAATTAATAGAATTGAAAAGGTTGTTACCATTCTTCTAGATTTTTTTTTTATTGGAAAAGTCACAATATTGTATTAACGTCATGATCCAAGTCAATTCAAAAATAAAATAATAATTATCATAAGAAAATGATTATGAAAAGTCAAATAAAAAATTTGGCCAGTCAACAATGCATCTTTACCAACTTCATATCAATAAAATCTCATATTTGGCTGCAGATCTTGTGAGCTATATTCATCATCCCCTGCCGCGTGAGATAAAAATATTCTATCCTCATAACATTACATTATTGCTATTATGATGACTATTATTTGCTATTTCAAAAAAATAATAGTCAATAATATGAAAATAGCAGCATTATTTATTAGATATTTTTCAATCAATGCAAAAAAAAAAAAGTTTAAAGATAATTATTTTATTTAAATGAGGAGCCAAAATGTTGACCGTTATGAAATGTTTTAACAACTCTTGGTTGTTGTAGAGCAAGATGAGTTTATTTTTATGGGATCAAACTTACTCTCATGCAAACTTTTTTTTTTTTTTTTTTTTTCAAAAATAGCCATTCCACAACTAATTTAAGGTTTATTTGAGATAACTATTAGCCTAACTGCTAAAAGATATTCATTTAAAAGTATTTTAATAGCTAATCTAAATAGAACATGAAAGGATATCAAGTAAATCCTAATTTTTATCAATTTTCATTAGAGTTTTTTTACTGACCCTCTGAACTAATTATTTTTAAGGATAAAATATACTTTTGGTTCTCAAATTTTTACTCAAAATTTATTTTAATATTCAAACATTCAATTATTACATTTTAATTCCTCATATTTTTAAAACGCTGCATTTCAGATATTTCATTATATGAAGTCAAGTTAAAATTAAAGAAATAGCTGATGTAACACCATGCCAATCAATCTACATGTTTACATCAAGATGACACATCAACTATTTAATTAATTTTAGCTGATATTAATGAAAAATTAAAAATATAGTATTTTTAAAACATTTGGATTTAAATCAAAACAACTGAATATTCTCGAGGATGAAATGAACTTTGAGTGAAAGTTTGAGGATCAAGATATATTTTATTTTCATTCAAAACAGCATCGAAATCTTGGTCAATCTCCACGCTGACCTGTAAAGATAGCACAGTTGTTTATCCACCGGAGAAAAAGATAAAAAATGGTAACATAGACGTTCACTGGAGATGCCTACTCTGTTCAGATTCCACGTGAATTGTTGGTGGCCAAAAGTCATTGGATTGAATGCAGTGGCTTTTCCTACGTAATCTTCGCCATGTGGAAGCGTGAAGGCCTTTTCCTACGAGATTCCCCCCCCCCCCCCCCCAAAACAAAGCGAGGACTCTTATGATTGGTGGTCGTTAGCTCGGCAATAAGAATTCTTAGAGAAACAAAAGGAGATTTGCTGAGGTACATCTTTATATTAAATTTAGAAGATGGAACCACATTGATACGTCAAAGAGGTCTCACCTACAGCACAATATGGAAGATAGGGAGGGAGCTTTTAACTACAGCTATTTAGGTGTTAATGTTGTTTCATGAGAAACGTTTGTAAGAGTTCATCATTTTTATAAATTACAAGCAATGGCAAAATTGTGATTAATATCCGTAAAAATATTTTGCAAAAGAATATTGATTGATCCGAACCTTTTGGTGATAAAAGAGGTTTGCAACTCAAGCATGCAGTGATTAGCCCTTAAAAAAAAAAAAAAAAGGCTAATCATGTACCAATTCTAATATGCGGTGCTTGTTTGTGAATGATTTATCATTACAATTCTAAATCATGAATTTAAAAATTACAAGAACATATTACTTATATCTTTGTGAATTTTTATTAATTTACAATTTTGATATAAAACATGTTGCTTTTTAAGGATACGAAATCTCTGCAACAAAAGCTTTATATCGTAGAGCTCAAATAGCCATCTTAAGTTTTATTTTAAAACTAAATGACTGCGATATAAATATGAATTAAGATATAATCATTTATGTTCAAAATGAAATATATGGTGATCATTTAAATATATTTAATATTTTATGGCATAAAATTTGTTTGATTTTTAATTATTTTTGAAAGAAAAAGATGATTCATCCAAAGGCTTTTTCTTATCCTATCAATGTGCATCTAAATTTGCTATCAATAATTGATCTAACCAAGATATGATACTTTTATCTACCTAAGTTGAAGAAAGGATACTCAGCTTTCACTCATGCGGAGATGCTATCATCTCTCTCTAAATATTTATCCGATAAAATATATCTCATAAATGCGATGCTTTTTAGAGAGAACATGGAACGTTCGCTCTCAGGTGGTCACCTTCATACCAGTGAGGGTCAACTTCACCTTTGGGTTTGGGGGGGTGTTTTTGTCATTTCATAAATCTAAAAGCGTGGCGAGATAAGGATGAGAACGGGAGGGGATGCCGATGCGGGGACGCTGAGCAACAGGTGGGGAACCATCCGGCTGTCCTCGCCTTAGCTTTCTTTCTCTACCTCCGGGTGGCGGACGCGTGTCGTGTACGACAGAGGATCCTGTGGTGGTGGCGACTCCCCGCCACGTGCTTCCTCCTCCCAGCAGGAAGGGGGCCGCGAGATTCTTCGTCGCGTAGCGGACGATGACGTTGCAATTGCGGGCTCCTGCCGTGAATGACGGAGATGTGGATGAGTCGATCCAGAGCGTTCATAGAAACTCGCTGCTTCTCCTGCCACTTAAAAAAAAAAAAAAGAAAAAAAAAAATTTCCTTTGGTTGATTGGCATGCCGCATTCCAAACCAGGTTTATGCTGGCGTTCTTTCTTCTCATTCTTCTTCTTTTAACCTCAAATTATCATCTGAAATTTATTTTAATTCTTAAATTTTTATGTATGGCATGAAAAATAAATCTGTAGCAACTAAAAATTAAGAATTAAAATAATTTTTTTTTAAAAAAATTAAGGATCAAAAGTGTTTGCGTGTGTGTGTGTATTAATTTATGTTGCTAGAGGCTGTCAGTTTGGGCCAAAGTTTTACTTTGTCTGGGTGGAGTTTCAGGGAGAGAACAAAGTCTTCAGGAAAAAAAAAAAAAAAAAGATTCATGATAATCTTGTAAAGAAATTGAAATGATGTCAAGCTGCAAATATAAATTTTTTTCTCTCTCTGTCTATATATATATATATAAATTAAAAGTAATATAACAGTCTTTATATTACATTATAATCAGCATAATGATGTTTCCATGGGCATAAAGATTGCTAATTAGTTATTCATTTTATTTTTATACTAATATTTTACAAATATATAGATATATTAATTTTACTAAATAATATTAGTTGAGGGTCACTCATAAGGTTTAATACTATAAAGAGTAAATAGCAGAAGATAAAATGAATGATATAAATGATTGAGTCTAAAATTTGACAGTTAAAAATTTTAAACTTGGTGAGATTGTGATGTGTAAATCAAATTCTTTTGATTTTAAAATTTTTTATCATAATAATATTATTATTTTAAAATTATTATACTTTATTTTTAAATTTTAATTTTATTTTTAATTAAAAAAATCAAAGCCAGCACTAGGCCATTCTTTATTGTTTTAGAGTTTTTGGTATGGAAACTTATCTTTATCTTCTGTACAAATAGAAAACTTGTAGGTCACTACAAGGCAATTTCATTTTGACAGCTTGGTCTAATGGTTGGCCTCTTATCCCTCATCAAACAAAGTTACAAGGTTAATTTGATAGGATTGGATGCAATTGCTCACCATTCTTTGTCATGTAGCTCTCTTGCCTTCACACTTTTTCAGTTACAAAAAATAAATAAAATAAAATTTGTACTAAAGCATATATTGTATAAATAGGATGGGCTGTAATACTTTTTTAAAGCAGAAACCATCTCAAATGGTGCATGTCAACTGTTGTATGAAAGCATTCTCCCTTGTCTTCATTCATACACTCTCTCATGAGCAATTTTAAATAGTAGCAAGCATGCATGTCACTCATCTCTCTTCTATGAAATGCATGATAAAAATCATATATTATAGATGCATGCATGCATGGCTGCATGACAAGAGAAAAGAGCAAATGGATGAGCTCAAACTAAGCATATCACATCACATCACATCACATCGCATCGCGTCATAGTGCAGACTTTCTATTTTCCAGGAGCATCATCCTATTTTCTACCATCCATATAGCAATGTTTATGGTTTGGGAGCATCAGCATGAGGTCCAGTCAATACAAGCGAAGGAGGGATCAGAACGAATCTTGGTAGCCAATAAATGTTGGGTCTCATTCTAATCCACCGCCATTTGATAACTCCACTGAAGAAACAATGACTCCCAGGGTTTGGACCACAACTACAGACGGGTGGCTGAGGAAAGCTTTGCAAACCTTTGCTTGCAATTGTTGTTTCGAGTAGCCCAGCAGGGATCATCTGCTTGAAGTCCTTGGTGGTGAAGGGATAAGGGAAAGAGGCACCAACTTGGATGCAAGACAACATGTGGAGGTGAATTAAAGAAAGGCTTTTCAGCACCATTGGGAGGGACAACTTCGCCAAACTAAAGAACAAGTAACATCCTTTTCAAAGTAGCAACCTTTTCAGTCTCCCAATTGCAGGCCATTTGTATTTTTCTATTTAGCATCACACTTAGAAGAATTTGATTTGAACTTTTTATCCTACTTGTGAGCTTACCAAGCAAGCGCGCATGAGAGGTGGTGAAGCAAGATGGAAAAGGGTCACTTTCACAGGTGGACCCTAGTGGGGCCACTTACACGGGCCTAGTAGATCAGATTAAATGGATCGTGCCATGAGCTGACCTTATATGACCCTGATGGGCCGTTTAGATGTGCTCAGGCCATACCATGCAATAGGCTGTGCCATACTCGCTTTCATAAGCCGTTGTGCCGGTATGACCCATGAGCCTTAAGGAGAAGGTCCAGTATAACCCCGATCGGAGAGTCATGTCAAGTCTAGCATAGCTACTGTAACTCACCTTTAAAGACTACACTACTAAGTAAAATATTATAAATTTATTGACCTTCAAAGTCGATTATAATTAGTAATTCAACACACGATAGCTTTCAATTCTCGCTACTTTGATTTTACATGAAGATGAATGTTGAAAAATATTTGGACATGATATTTCAAATTTACAAAAATTAACAATTAGAATGCTTAGTCAAACTTCAAATTCTTTGGGTTATGAGTGCGATTAGAGTGTTTTTGAATGTATATATTGCTAAGAAAAGGAATAGATTAGAGCATCAAAGGCTCAATCATTCTACATATGCTCAACTTACATTATAGTTAAATGACTCTTACTTCATATTAAGTCTATTGTTATTAAATTTTATTTTTTATTTGATCATATTTGTATACTAATTTTAAGTTCATAATTGTATTTTAAATTTTATAGGACTTAAAACAAAAAGAAAATTATAATCCCATTGAATATGAAAATATTGATAGTACTAAATTTTAAATATTCAATATTGAATAAGAAGCCCCATTCTTTATCTATGATGAGTTAGAAATGATGCTTTATAAAGAAGCATAAAGATGAAAGACACCATTGCCCACGAAAAGGTTTGCTAAAGAGAACTATGAAACATGTATTATTTAATTTAATCAAAAAATTTGGGTCATCATTATAATTTTTTTTTCTTCATTTTTACAGGTGATTCTTCAAATGATGAGGTATTGAAGGCCAAAAAGTAGATTTGGAAGCCTTTGGTATTAAAATGCCGGTTTCAAATTTGGATAAAAATAATTTGGTTGATTGCCTTGTTGAAGACCTAATAAACATGTAAATTATTGAAGAAAAAATGAGGATGTGGTTATCTGATATTTGTTGAATCTTTTAAATATTATTTATATTGTTTACTTAAACCAATTTTAGGGGTATCTGACTTGCAATTTGGATGTTAATTTGTTTGTGCCAATAATCTTTTATATCATGTTTTGAGTTGACTCAAATATCATGTTACGTAGCTTTTAGATGATAATATTTGTTTTATACTTTATTAATATTTATGTTATGATACTGGTTTATATTTTATTATATATATATATATGCCATAATTTATCCAAATATGTAATGAATCTATTTATTTTATTCTCTTATAATTTTATTTAAAAATTTAATATTTTTGTTAATTTAAGTTGTAGACTTGCAGTATGATATTTATTTATTTTTAATAGATTGCTATTATAGTAATAATAATTACAAAATAATACTATTTTTTTTTTTTATCTTATTAAGGTAAATATTGCAGTTCTTGATAAATATGGCTATCATCTTACCTCAATATCACTTCCTTTTAGACCAACATTAGAAGAGTAATGTCACAAAATTACACCAAAGAAAGATACGTGGTTAATTAGTCAAGTCATTTGCTTTGTCGATAATGATGAGTTAAATATGGGTGATAAAAGTGAGATCTTTCTTGTATTAATGTATGATTTTGATAAAGATATAATACAAATAAAATAAAATTATATATTAAATTAGTTTCAAATTTAGGTTTATTAGCTTTCTCAACTTTCAAATCATTGCAACCAGTGTTTTTTTTTTTTTTTTTGTGTTGTCAAATGACTTAGAAAGATATTAGGCTTTTTTTAATTCATATGGATATGAAAAAAAAAGAAAAAAGGTGTTACTGCATGGTGGCTCAATGGATTTGATGTTTAGTAAGCACTTTCGTTGTCAGCTGGCAAAGCAATATAAATTAAATATGTTTTAACTTTTTGATCAAGCATTCATAACTTTATATATATATATATTATTTATCTCATTGAGATAAATATTACAGTTCTGAGTAAATATAACAATCATCTCACATCAATACCACTTCCCTTATACCAGAATTAGAAAAGTTGTCACAAAATTATACCAAAAAAAATTTATGATTAATTAATCAAATCGTTTGCTTTGTCGGTTATGATGAATTAAATATGAGTGATAAAAGTAGAGTTTTCTTTGTATTAATTGCATGATTTTGATAAAAATATAATTTAAATAAAATAAAATAATATATTAAATTAATTTTAAATTTAGGCTTATTAGCTTTCTTAATTTTTTTATTTTATTTTTGGTGTTGTCAAACCACTCAGAAAGATATTAGGCTTTTCTTAATCCACGTGGATATGAAAAAAAAAAAAAAAAAAAGAAGGTATTACTTCACGGTGGCTCAATGGATTTGATGTTTGAAGCTATTATTGTAGTTGTAGAGCTGCTAATATGCTTTTGTTGCTGGTTGGCAAAGCAACATAATTATCTATGTTTTGATTTTTCAATCAAACACTCATGACTTTATATATATATATAATATTTATCTTATTAAGATAAATATTACGAATATAACTATTATTTTACCTCAATAACACTTTTCCTTAAACCAGCATTAGAAGAATAATGTCATAAAATTATACAAAGAAATTCCATGATTAATTAGTCAAGCCGTTTGCTTTGCCAATATCGATGAGTTAAACATAGGTGATGAAAGTAAAGTTTCTCAACTTCCAAATGAAATAAAATTACATATTAAATTAGTTTTAAATTTAGATTTATTAGTTTCTCAACTTTTAAATCACTGCAACCAGTGTTTTTTTTTTTTTTTTTGTCAAACCTCTTTTCTTTTTTTTGTGTCAAACCACTTAGAAAGATATTAGGCTTTTTTTAATCCACGTGGATATGAAAAAAAAGGTTTTTGTCTCAGGTTGGAATGGGCAGAAACTTGGAGTAGGAGGCTGATTTTTGTCGCACTGGTGGCTGGTTGCATGGTTGTGCAATACACCATAGCTTCAGATTCAGTCTCGCACAGGGATAAAATTATATATAAATATATATATATATATATATATGATCCAGTCTAAATATGAGTTTTACATAATTAACATCAGTTTCAAATAAGAAATATAAAATAATTTACATAATTTTTAAAGTATTTCATGACAACAGTATGAATGTATATAATAACATTATAAGATTATAATTTAAAAAAAAGAACTCTAGGTTGGAGGAATGAACTTTGCAAAGGCATATTATTGCCAAATCTAATTGCTCAAAAATAGTCAATTATTTTTTTATTTATTTTTAAGTATTAATTAGATCATTTTTAGTCTTAAAAAATTCTAACAATTGTTCAGCCAAATCTTAAATTGTCTAAAATAAATGAGAATATTTTATCATTTTTTCCTTCATTACCTTACTAACCAAATTGCAAAGGAAAATAGATGATAAAAGAAAAAGGAAAAGCAAGAGGGATCGTGTTGTTTCCTCTTTTAAGGCTGTAATCGGTCGGATCATGCTTGATTTTACTCTGGTTTAGTTTTATAGTAAGGTTATGATTTTGGATGCATACCCAATTTATTTACTAATCGAATCGAGTCAGATTGGACCTGTAGAAAAAAATTCAGATTTAATAGAACATTTGGATCTAGTTAGGGGTAAGTATGATTTGGATCCAACCCCAAGAGTTGATGTTTGAGATAGGATTATATTAGATTGTGTTTGCATTTGAATTATGTATCTAATAATTATTTTATAGCTAAAATCTAATAATCAATAATTAAATATAGATCCATTAAAAAAATAAATAAGATTAAAAATTAAATTTGCTTTTAAAAATTTTTAATTCTATCCGTGTAAATGATTATCCTTAATTTATAAATTATGATGTTTAACATATTTATTGATATAATTAAAGATATTATAAATAAGAATATATTAAAATAAGAGTTAAATTTGGTTATATTTGGGATAATCACCTCTCTCACCTTAGATCTACATGGATTTCGAGGCCACCTTACCTTTTCCATTATATGGATCAAGGATGGAGAAAATAATCAGATCTAATAAATTAAATTAAAAAAAAGATGAGAAAAGACCAAGATTTAGTTTAAATAAAAGTTCATTCGATAAATTGATAAATTAGAATGAAAGAAAATAAAATTTATACAATTAATATTTATGGGTTGAGATGAATTGGGTTTGGGTTTTTTTTTTTGGTCAAACCTTTTTTTATTTTGTTAAACCACTTAGAAAGATATTAGGCTTTTTTTAATCCATGTGGATATGAAAAAAGGTTTTACTGTATGGTGGCATAATCAATTTGATGTTTGGATCTATTATTGTAGTTGTAGTGCTATAAAAATGCTTTTGTTGCTAGCTAGCAAAGCAACATAAATTATGTATGCTTTGTCTTTTTAATCAAGCATTCATGATTTTATATAAATATATATAAATATATTGCTTATCTTATTGAAGCAAATATTGCAGTTTTTGACGAATATGACTGTCATCCCCTTAGATCAGAGTAATGTCACAAAATTACATCAAAAGAAAGATTCATGATTAATTAGCCAAGTTGTTTGCTTTGCCGATAACAATGAGTT
Source organism: Metroxylon sagu (assembly GCA_017589505.3). Classification (NCBI taxonomy): domain Eukaryota; kingdom Viridiplantae; phylum Streptophyta; class Magnoliopsida; order Arecales; family Arecaceae; genus Metroxylon; species Metroxylon sagu. The sequence goes on along the minus strand of JACVBY030000616.1, from coordinate 1,967,257 downwards.
GAATATGAGGATGAAAGTAAGGTTTTTTTTTGTATTAGATTTGATAATGATGTAATCCAAATGAGATAAAATTACATATTAAATTAGTTTTAAATTTAGTCTTATTAGCTTTCTTAACTTCTAAATCAATGTAACCAGTGTTTTTTTTTTTTTTTTTTTTTTTTTTTTTTTTTTTTTTTTTGTGTGTGTGTGTGTTGCCAAACCACTTAGAAAGATATTAAGCTTTTTTTAATGTACATGGATATGAAAAAAAAAAAAAAAGGTTATTACTGTATGATGGCTTTATGGATTTGATGTTTGAAGAGATAGCCTTATCACTTTCAAGAAAAGAGATCTATTTTTTTTTTGTTAAACATTTACATTTAAAAGTGACTAATTGTGACTAATTGTGCAGTAATTGAAATTTTTAGTAGAAAGGTCCAGTGGTAAAGAGAAATCCTTAGAGGGACAGTAGATAGAGAAAATAGAACGGGTGAACTTTACAGGCTTATTAAATCGATGTGAATCGAGTTGAAGACTAATTAGTGAAAAGACAAGGAAAAAGATATTTTTTTTGGTTAAAATATTGTTGTTCTTAGAGGTTTTAGACAACCAAAATATGAGTTCTCTCTTCTTAAAGGCCATTTGAATTAAGATATGATGACACAAGGTCTGATGCCAGTTGATTTTTCTGTCTTCTCTTGCCAGGATAAGCAATTCTTGAGACTGTTAGAGTGGTGTGTGTCCCACCAACATTTGTAATTGTCATTTTTGTGGATTTACAAACAAAATGGTCATCAGAGTAGATTTAAAGTTCATCATGAATGTTTACAGCAGGTTCAATGTTTGCCTTCCCTTTGGATGTTCAGCAGTTTCTTCATTCAAGATGGTTTTCTTTCATTTCTGTGGATGCCAGAATGCAAGTTAATTTAAAAAAAAAAAAAAAAAAAAAGATATTGCACTGCAGCATGATCAATCATTTGTACTATTCAATTTGAGGGAAAGGTAAGGTCATCAAATGTAGGTCATAGAAGACAATTAATAAGTTTGAGGACTCCTTTATAATAGCGCATGTATGCCAGCGAGTTTGTTTTTCTAATGGAGCTTTACCTTTTTATGGGCTCAACACAGAGGAGTGTTTACAGCATTACCCTTTTATAATATAGAATTTATTAAATGTATAGCAACTATCTAGGAGAGGATGCAAAGATGTTGTCATGGTGCTGTTGAGGTGATGTTGGTCATTCGGTCTCCCTGTCTTTTGTTGCTGGTTTTGTACTTGTAACATGATCTCATAGGATGAAATTATGAAGTACTAACAATCTTATCTTTCTCAAGTGGTCTGTCCTACCGGGAGTCTGGGTCAGATAAGCAGCTATGTGTAAAATTTAATTATGCCATCTTCTATCTTTGATTTTAATTGTGAATGAAGCTTTTGAGGGCCATAACATGAGATCCAATATTCTTGTTAAATTATGCATGAGTTTAGGGTGTAGAATGAGGCAAATCTTTTTGGATGTGCCTGTTGGGTTTTGGTTGCACAACGGAAGATCGAATTTTAAAATTTTTAAACTTTGAGATCCTACTCAACCGAAACTCTAGACCCAGGACCCTTTGATTATATCAATTAACAAGTTAATATATTAAGATATTGGATAATACCTATAACGCTAATATCCTTTATTCCACTAGGCACACAAGTGTATGCCCTCCAGAGGTGATCCACGCAGGAACTGGGTTCAAGACTCTATCTCCTTCTTTAAAACTTTGATCCTTGATGTTTAATCCTTCCAGAGGATTTGATTGGCTTGCTTTCTTTCCCTTCTAATTTTTCTTTCTCTTACAAAGAACCCTTCAAAGTCTCTTGTCCTAAAGAAGACCTCCTTGTTCTGATTTAGGTCTTGTTCTGAAGAAAACCTCCTTGTCTTGGTTTAGGATAAGACAACCTTTTATCCTGAAAGATCTCCTTGTCTTGGTTTAGGACAAGAGATACATGAGAAATAAAATAAGAAAGAGAGGGATTTTCATATCTCATAAAACCCCGGGATGCACTTCTATTTATAAGAGGTGGAGGGATGCATCACCAAGGGATGCATCCCGTTCATATGCCTTACCATGATGAGGCGTGTCCCAAGGATAACGCCTCATCATGATATTGTGCTAAGGGGAGGGTAACGCCTCATCATGATATGGTGCTAAAGGGAGGGGCGTATCTGAAAGAGAATGGAAAGACGTATCCGCTCAAAAAAATTTATCTGATACGCCTTACCATGCGCTCACACTGATAACCTCACCCCACACTTTTTTACGATAATTCAATGGTCCAGATTAAGGCACCATCTAATGGTTCAGAAGTAAGGCGCCATCACCAATGGTCCAGATTCAGACACCAACTAATGGTCCAGAATCAAGCAACAACCAATGATCCAGATTCAAGCAACAACCAATGGTCTAGGTCCTTCATCCAAGGGGCCATCCAATAGTCCAGATCGAGCTGCTAACCAATGGTCCAGATCCATTATTCAAAGAGATATCCAATGGTCTAAATAAAGCCAATTAGGTTCCAACTCTTGGCCAACCCACATTAGGTTATGATCTAATCATATTAGATTAACCTAATACAAGAATCAGATTCGAATCCAATTCGAATCAGTAGTTAGGGTTTGCAACACGTGCTAGCATGTCTACCTTGCAAACTTAATCTAATCCAATTAGACCCTTGATCAGTTTCTTTTGTGTGTGACCCTTTGAGTTCCTCATCCAGCTAGCAGTAGGTCTAGGCTTATGTCGATTTATTTTGATTAAAAATCAACTAATCGAATTAGGTCAAATCGAGCTAACCCTAGTTATCAATTTGAACCATCTTGCAAATTGACTTATGAATTCAATCGATTTAATTTATAAAAACCTATAAGACATGATTGACGTCTAGCAACGTATTATGCCTACCCAAAAGATGAGGAATTTGATAAAAATTATCAAAATACCCTTCAGTGGCAAGTTATCGTGCAATTCAATCCTTCGATCCCCCTTTATCCCGAATAAGCGATGGGTATGAAAAATTGTCAAACCCTAACACTTTATTCATTTGAATCTCAAATCACTAATGAAGACTCGACTGATAAAAGATTAGAAACCATTTCTAATATCATCATGCTTTGATCAAAGACTTCTTGAGTTATCATTTGATGAGATTACATAGGATAAATACTCCTTTTACCATGAGTGATCGATTCCTTATTGACCTACTCACAATCTCCATACACAATTCACCATATCCATGAACACCCCGTACATGGCTAAGTCATGAATGAGTATGAACCAAAACATGGATTCATGTGTACAAGATTTCATGGTGATCTCAGGTCTAAGGATCATTTGCACAACTCCCACTAAGAAAATCATTTTTTAACAAGTAAGTAAGACTTCCATAAGATGTTCTCATTACGGATCAATTCAGTGAACTCATACATTGATGAGCACCCACATCCTTATATTAGTGTCCCTACACAAGTGGTCGTAAGACCAACCACTCTCTCCATTGAGCATACATAGAATGTGCCAGTCTTTTTGGAAACATCGATCTCCTACTCGATGATCCTTCGACTAGGAATATTTTAGATTAGGGTTTATAAGATTTTAGATCTCACTGTTATGAACTTCATCATAACCATAAATTCATTGCCCTAATTTATGGGGTTCATCATAATCTTAAAACAAAAAGTTATAAAACATAGCATATGATGAATCAAAATACCTTTTATCAATATCATTCATGAGTTGAAAAAATTTTACAGAAAAGCTCCTGTTACATAAGAAATATGATTGACTTTCAGAGCACTATTCTTTCAGTACCAGATTCATTTGATGAATATATTTTAAGTGAATTATGATGGCCATGAAGTGCTAAAGCTGGAAAAAGGGGCATACTTTTTATTTTTCTTTGTCATAAATTCATCTTAAGACTCAATTAAATAGTTAAGGTTATATTGGATTTCTTGGGGTCACTATGACCTATAATTTCAAGGGTGAGAACACCTTGAATAAATGGGAATGAAGGAAAATTTATTTATGTGTTTTGCCTTTTCCAGCTTCATTCTTCCCCTTTTCTTCTGCTCTGGGTGTTGAAGATTTGGCTCTGGATTGCGGATTCAATCTCATGTAGACTTCTCATTTTCAAATTTAAATTTATTTTTGGATTTTAGTAATGTAACAGGATTCAAGTTAAATTTCAGATCTTTACGCTGATAGGCTCTATCTGCCAAATCTTTTCTTCATGATTTTAGGCATATGAGAGTTTCATTACCCCGGTGAGAAACCCCTTACGCTCACCGCAGTGTTGGCAACATTGATCTTGGCCCTGCGGGAAGGGTGCCCCCGTAAATAAAGGTGGTCTTCGTATCCTCGCTTCGATCCTTCCATCTCGATCCCCGCCTGTCCGATGGAGACGCCGTCGCTGTTGAGGCTGGTGCTCAGCTGCCGGAAGATAACGGCGCAGGTGACGCTCCCGAGGACGGAGACGATCGTCGCGATGGCGTCGTCCGGCGAGCAGGAGTTCGTGGCCCAGCAGCGCGCTCGCCTCGGCCGCTTCCCCCGCTCCCGCAACGAATGGGACGACCGCGTCGCCGCCCGCGTCGGCGAGAAGCTCGGCCTCCGCCTTAAGGTGGCCGGCGTCTCCGCCGTCGAGATCGACCTCGCCGAGGAGCTCTCCCGCCCGCCCCACTACCGCCGCCCCCTCGCCTCCCTCGTCGGCTCCATCCAGCGCGCCGGCGTCCACGTCGCCGGCGCCGAGAAATTGCAATGGCCTTGATGACGATGATATCATCGCAATCCATAGATGTTCGTTCTCTTCCTCTGTTTAAATTAGGGTTTGAGAATTGGGATTCCACCGGTGTGGCCGGTGTTTTTTTTTTTTTAACTAGTTTTTTCTTTATCATTCTGGTAACATACATCAAGAGAACGATTCTGAAGTGATGATGAATTTCGAATGATTACAATAAATTTCTGAAGATTGAAATATCTTTTTACGCGAGTTTTCCCCCTTGATTTCATTTCAAGGGAAGAACTTGGCCTATTTTGTTTCTTTTGAAAATTTTGCTAAAACATTACCTGTAGGTTTATCTATTTTATTGCAGGAATGGGAAATCCCTTCAGTCTCCGTGTGTACTTTTTTTTTTTTTTTTTTTTCTCCCTTCTATTCTGCAATGGTAATTTTAGAATTTATATTTTAAAAAATACTATAAATTTAGAATCCTAGTTATACTAATTTGTCATCTTTCTGATGACAGAAATATTTATGGGAGCAAATGTATATTGAAGTTGCAAATAACCAACTTTCTTTTTAAAAAGAAAAATCCCTCAATTCTTTTGTTGGATGGCTTTATATAATTGATGATTAAATTCTCAATTTGTGAACAAAGAATACTGCTCTATTACTAATTTAGTCAATTCATGGACAAATATCTGATTTTGGTGTCTAAGAAAGCAGGAGATGGTCTTAGAGGATTGCGTTTCTTCATTATAATTATGGAAATAGGAGGTATAAAAAGCATGTGCTTAGAGATTGTCATATTGGGCTATGCATTGTAGTAGTAGATGCCAGTTCTAAGTATTTATCATGCATGCTAAAGAAAGATGATATCCATGATCCATGCCAATCCAAAAAATCCAAAAAAAAAAGGGGTTTCAATTTATACTGATTGATGAATTCATCATTTTTTCTTTGGAAAAATAAAAAGATTTGAGCCAGAAGGGATGTGGAAGAAAGGGAGTATTTCTGAAGACAGATTGCATGCATGTAGTGACAGATAGGTGGGGTTGTGCTTGTGCATGGAGAAAAACAAAATATCTTATAATATAAAGAGATATAGACATATTAACATACTTTCTCAGCTAAAACTTTCCCTGGAATTCATTGGAGAGCATTATTTGCCCTGAGATTTGAGTATGATGGTCCATCGACTTATGGTTATAGACGGTTCTCTGTCTTAGCATGGTTATAATATAAAGATATATAGACATATTAACATTCTTTCACAGCTAAAACTTTCCTGGAATACATTGGGAGAGCATTATTTGTGGAGTTGCCCTGAGATTTAAGTATGATGGGCCATGGACCCATGGTTATAGATGGTTGTCCATCTTATCATGGGGTATAGGTTTCTTAGCACTAAAATGTGGCTAGTTTTAGATTGTGTTTGGTTTTTGAGAATGTTTCCGTTTTTCATTTTCTGAAAATGAATTTCATTTTTTGCTTTTTGATCTCTAGAAAATACATTTGATAGTGGAAAACAAAAATTATTTTCTTTTTTATATTCATTATAAATGATGCCTTGAATACCATTTACTTTCATGTTTTCAAGTTTTTTAACTTTTGTTTTTATTCTCTTTTTTGTTTTTGTTTTTGTTTTTGTTTTGATAGAAAATAGTGGAACATCTTTAATCTATTTTTTGTTTTCTGCTATTTTAGAGTTATTATTTTCTAGAAAATTATTTTCATTTCCAGTCAACAAACATGTTTCCACAAGTATTTTCTGTTTACTATGAAAATGAAAATGAAAATGCAAAACAGAGTTATTATCGAAAACCAAATACACCCTTATTTTTCCTTGTCCCCTATTGTTTTCCTTCCTTTTTTTCTGTTCAAGTCACTGGATTATCAGCATTATAAGTCACTGAGTAATTATATGGGCTAATCATCTAAGTGCACAGAACCTAAGTCCTGTTGCCTCTGATCCATGATTTGATCATCTATCATGAAAGTTACATTTCATGCTTGCTTTATTACTTGTCAGGTTACCAGTATCTTACAGTGTATTAAATTTGTCAATTCCATTCTGGCCTATGTAGCTTTCTCATATTCTAAGTCCCATTTGATCATCATTGGTCTAGCTCTTTTCCTTGCAAATCCAGTTAAACCAATTTGATTTCAATGTTTCAGTGCATGAATGCATTTATGTATGTGTATGTATAATAATATTGATTTTTGCTGAGTTGTTGATGAGTAGATAAATTTTGTTACCATATAATTAGGTCCAGTTATTATATAAGTCCTAATTAGATAGTAACCGCTCAGTTATGGACGCATTGGCCTGGTGAGGACCGGAACTGAGTGGATCGGCGCGAGTTTCGTATGAAAGTTTTTGTCTTGTATTGTACACAATGATTAAGTCTCACTCTAAAGTGATAAGCAGGTTGAGTTTATTGTTTATTTCACTGCTATTTATTGCATGCTTTTCAAAATTTGCCCAAGTGCTTGCATAGGCGCCTCTCCTGAACTAAGCACAGCCACAAGGTGGGTGCCTGAGTGTTCATCCACACCCATATCGCATCATTAGGCTGCTTGCTTTCCAACTAATTTTAAGTTCACCACTTTTCCCTTCCTCCCATCCCTACAAATCTGCCACTTCTAAATGTAAACCTAGGATTGGAAAGAAGCAACTAATTAACAAGTTTGGCTTTTGATTTTCTCATATCACAGAGAAGTAGAAAAACAAAGGATGTATGTTGTATACTTCTAGTTGCTCAGATAGAACTAGGTCAATCAAAGTATATCCTGTTGCTAATGAGGGTTCTCTAGCATTAAGAGCAACTAGATTTTTGTATGCACATTTCAGTCTGAGATTCTATTTTTACCCTAGTTGTTAAACTTTCACTTATTTCGTTCAGGATTTTAAGCAGCACTAAAGATATACTTCTGAAAGTTGGTATTGCATATTGTTTTTTAAGTATTTAAAAATCAATGTTTGAGAATGGTTGTGGTTATGCATCATGCTGAAGTGTTGATTTACTGGCTAGTTGCAAAAGACTCTTTCTTTATTTTCGTCCAATTAATTAGTTTAATATTGCAAAATTCATGCCTAGCATTTGTACTGAAATTAGGATTTGGTCAAAATGTATTACTTCAACAACGATATAATCAAATCCGATTGTTGCAATTCCTCATGTAGTTTCTGGAACTAAATTTGAACCTGAACTTTTATTGTGCCAAACATGTGTTTTGTTTATAAAAATCAAGCTGTTGGATGGTGGAATTTAAACTGATGACTTGATATTGAGCTTCAAATGTGTTAGGTCTTTTATGCAAAGGATCTATTTAATGGATATTATTAACCGTTTGGTTACATTTGTCCTGTTGGCTATATGTTTGAAATTTTCTCTTTGCAGATCAGAATTCCTATCCATCATGAAGTTGACCTGAATTTACCTTTCTCATTTTTTACCATATAAATAGGAGTAATATCTTTTGGTGCATTCTTACATAAAAAGAAAGAACTTGTCAAATAATTATTTTAATGCTTAGTATGTTTCTCGTATATATGATATTTATAGAGCTGGACTTGGCTACATTCAAATGTAGCGAAATTCAGGATCTGGTCACTTTTCTCGTTCTTGGGATTTTAGAGCCACCTCACTTTTTTAATCCTTTTCATTTTTGGGATCTATAAACTGTGTAAATCTAAAGATAAAGAACGCAACTGGATCTAGACTTGGCTACGCCAAGTTTACTTCGATATTTATATGTATTTTTTACTTTATTATCTTTTGTTTAGTGTACCATATTGTTAGTTCTTGCAATTGTATAAGGATTTCTTTAGACTACGTCTTGCACTTGTTTATGACCTATTTATCCATGGTGAATATGCTCTGAAATAATGAATGAAAAGTACTCTTTATAATGGATAAAATGGAACCTTTGGGTATTGATGGTCATTGATATACATTACAAAGTTTGCATAACATTTTTTTTGCACTATAAGGTAGCTAAAATCAAAATTTGTTGAGGAAAAAGATGAACTCCAGTATATCATGACATGATAGTTGCCTATATTCTACTATTGGTGGTCTGAGTGACAAACACATCCTCCACGCTTTAATCCTTGATTCCATACATGGTATCTCTATACAGAGACTTGTTTTCCATGCTCGTGGATGCTCGTGGATGTGCATTATGGTAGGTTCTTCATCTGGTCCCTTCTGCACTTTTATTTATTTATTTATTTATATTTATATCAGATGCATGTAGATAAATATTCAAGCTTGTTGCTATACATGTGGTTTACTTAAGTTTGCTTCACTATGTAATTATTTTTAAAGAAAAGGTGTCCATAGAACCGTGTGAGAGTGCTGTCAAATATCAATGTAGATTCTAAATATTTCGTTAGTTTAAGCAAGTTTCTTTTCTCTTATAGTTAATAAGTATGAAAAATTCAACTAAACTCGTCTTGAATGCTAAGCCAATAACAAATGCAAACTCTCAGAGTTTTTTAAATATCACAATTAAACTCGTCTTGCGGTGAAGTATAGGTTTTTCCGCCAAATTTTATTCGTGATCTCGCTTTTTTTTTTTTTTTTTTTGGTTTTTGAGTTGCAAGAAGATTTTTTATAATTTTATAAAGATTACGGTTGATTTTTTTGATCAAGAAGCCTGCAGGCATCTTGGATTTAACACAATAATTTCTCTCTTCAAAAATCCCCACCCCCGGGCAACCGGTCACTTTCCCATTGGATATCTCTCAGCCTCATGCTCCCTCTCTCTACTATTCATGTGCTGGTTACCCTGCCACCTGTGACAGCCTCTCTTTCTTCGCCTTCCCCCTTTTCGACTCCAGCGCCCACAGCTTTTTTGCCGGCCCCAAACCCATTGCCTCTTCACTTACCCCTTCTCTCCCTATGGACCTCTCCCTCTATACTAATGTTCCAAATTTCCCATCCAGTTAAGTTTTGAAACTTGAAGTTTAAAATTTTTCTAGACCAAACAATTTATTAATGTCCATCATGTTACAAATTTCCCATAGAGATAAGCTTTAGTTGCATGGTGTTACTTTGATGGTTAGAGATTGTTTGATCGTCTGCATTAGGGACCTTGGATGCTTTGTGGCGGGCAGAAGCAGGCACCTGCAACTAGATCAGTTGCATCTAAGGCTCTTTAGCTTTGGAGCCCTAATGTTAAAAAATTATTATGATAGTTTTCCCATGATAAAATAATAGTTATCGTCATAGCACTATAATAATATTATATATAGCTATGATATAATATAATAATAAAATTATAATACCTGCATATAAATATAATAATAATAATAATTATTATTATTATTATATATTTATTATAACTAATTATCATCAAAGCAGTTAATTATTGAAGCCTTTAATTTAATTATTTAAACCGTAATGCATGTACATAAGACAAAATTGACATCCAAGAACCCTGGGGAGTGGAAAGGAGTCGTTGGGACCTCACAATTCCAATCTTGATAGGTCTACAGCTACCCGCCACGGTAGTACCACCCACATGCTCTCCTCACTGATTTTCAAATAAATGTATTTAATGTGTTCAAGGGGAGGTTGAATCATAACTTTATGTACGTCAAATCACAAAACATTTCCTTTAGAAAGTCATATAGTCCCAACTGATCCGATTGGCACATGACAGGCCAAAATATCTAACCTATGGACTAAAAAAGATAAGATTGGAGCCATAAGTGGGTGTTAGCAGGGCCAATGAATCACCAACCGCCATTAAAGTTAAATCCAACAAATAGCAAACTTGCACAAACGTATGAAGGTGCTCTTAAACATTGAAAATATATTTTGTCACCACGATTACTCAGCTCTTAAACATTGAAAATATAATTGTCATCACTCAATTCTATTGGGTGAGGAATGGACAAGTGGTTTGTGCAATGACCTCACTGAAAGAAGGTTACTAAGCCGTATATAATTGACAATACGAGTAACTGGAATTTTATTCTGCATCAAACTTTACTTTTAAAGCAAGCTTTTTTTTTTTTTTTTTTTTTTTTTTTTTTTTTTTTTTGCAAAAATCATCCTTGTATAGTTGGCATGTAGACTGTGAAGAAAAACAAATTATTTTTGATTTTTTGCAAAAATGAATATTTTTTATTTACTTTACTTTTTTTTTTAAAAAAAATTGAAAGTCAAGCAATTGTGGACTTTGGAAAACTAGTTTTGCTTCAATTCCCAAATGAATGCATATATTTAACTCCATGTGTGTTTGTGTGTGAAAAGTATTGTTATAGTAGCGTTGAGAGCTGGGATACAATTTCAACAAGATCCTAATACACCGATCCATCAAAATGAAAAATATTTCAATTTTGCAAAAAATATTCAAAACTTTCTTCAAACAGGCTTTCTTAGTTAACATATATGAGATTGAGGCTTTATATATGAGATTGAGAAGATACGGTTGATAGGTGTGGAAGATGATACAATGGGAGAAGAGGACAACGTTTTGAAAAATTAATAGCCATGAGAGGTAGATGATCCCATCCCATAAATTACACTGTCAAACTCCTTTGGTGTCAAAGCCAACTAAACGAATTCTTACCAAAAAAGAACCAACTAGACGAATACCAATCCCGTGTCTTGTTTAAAGTCACCGCACGCATTGAATGCCGTCGCCCAATTTGTGATGGCAGGCGTTATTCAAGTCGTAAAAGTTTGTGAAGGCAGACGTTATTTAAGCCATAAGCCTTTGAAATTGGTATTGGAATCGGAGTTGGTATGAAAATTTATCGGGAATTAGAAATTTTAATTCTTGAGTTGCGATTTTCATCCTTTTCTCTCTCTCTCTCTCTATCTCTCTCTCTTCTTTCAGCCAATACCGTCCACGAGTCCTTCTATCATAATATCCGAATGGTAGAAGTATACACTATCCTCATATATTAAAGAGAAAAGGCAAAATCAAATGGATAGAAACTTAAATAGCAATCAAACTTCAAAATGAAAACCCTAACAGTGTCTCGTTGTAATCACATGTGTAAAAAAATAAAAAATAATCACGAATTAAAAAAAAATTTAATACATTAAAAAATCAAAATTATAGTTAAACATTTAGGATGAAAATCCCTGCGATCACCTTTCTTTCATCGTAGAGAAAAGGAGAGCTTAGGAGAGCTAAGAAGAAGAACCCATCGTGTTCATCTTTTAGATATTGATTGAATAAAATATCTTTTATTTTAGATAAATAATTTTAATTAATAATTATTTTATTTTATAAAATTTGATTCTGATGAATAAAATTAAAAATTTAGACTAATTCGATTGCTAGGTCTAAATGAAGTAAGTAACAATAGTGAAAATTAATTTAATTCTAATTTCAATTAATTTAATTCTAATTTCAATCCTCGTGTGAACTAAACAAACGAAGAAAATAAGTAAATTTAATTACTCATGTTCTTTTATTTGCATAAATTTTAAAATCTAAATTAGATTGATTCTTATTGTTGCTATTTGATTCATCCAAATCCAAAAACTAGAGATAGCCTATATTTTTCAATTTTATTCTTTGATATTAAAATCTATCGAATATAACAACTATTGATTGTAATTGTTTATCTATATAGAAAATATTTTGTTCCGTCAATATCTAAAAGATTAGCGTAACAAATTCATTTTTTTAGCTTTTTTTTCTTTTTTAAATAAGAAAAAAAGAAACTATTCCCTAAAATCAGAAAAAAAAAAAAAAGATAACTGAGATTTCATTTATTTTTCTGTAATTTCATTTATTTTTCTGTAATATCTGATAACAGTCTCAACATCATGGGTTTTGATTTTGCAATTTGAAACTAATCAACAAATTACTCATCTCTTTTTTTTTTTATACCCTAATATAAATATGAAATTATGCATACACTTTGATAAATTTAATATTTTTATTTATATATTCACATAATTATAACCTTTTGCATGCATGGATACCTAAAATTATATTCATACCTTTTAATCTTTTTTTAACCACATGTATAGACTTATTTTTTTCATATATATATATATATATATATATACCCACAATATTGTAAGGTTTCTCTATAGACGAGCAACATCAACAATAATATCCAGGCCACCCGTCTCCTTTGGCTCAAGGGAATCCGGAATCCTGAATCCCTGATGCACGTCATGAAAATTAGAAATTTATTTTCAATAATATATAATTGCAACCGCTGCATTTATTATTCCTCCCCACTTATTGGTACATGAATAATAAATGACAATAAAACACAGGCGTTAAGAGGATCTCGAGCCGCTAGCCCCCTTCCGGAGGCAGTAAAGCATCCGAGGTGAGTTCCATCGATCGCTGCTTATTGATTTCAATCCTTTTTTCTCCTCCTTCTCACGTACGTAATCCGGGCAGGAATCGCGTTCGGAGAAAAACCGTTCGATTTTATTTTTAATTTTTTTTTTCTTTTATCATATGATTGCAGGCTGATACCGATCGTCAAAGAAGAGTTTTGATACCTGAGATCTTGGATTTTGTTATGCCTGGAGAATTTCTTCCTCAGTTTTGCTAGATATTTTCGTTTTTTTGGTTTCGATTTTATAGAGAAAGAATAATTGGCGGGCATTGGTTAGGTTTTTGGAAATTTAGGAAAATTCCTGGAATCCGACGTGGAGGAAATCTTATCTCATAAAATTGCTGTAAAAATTTTGGATTTGTTGCGTAGCTTTTGATTCAAAATTTTGATTTGATAACATTGAGAAAGGGAAAAGAAAAGGTGAGGAGGAAAAGGAAAAGAAGGAAGATGGGGGTGATGTCGAGGCGGGTGTTGCCAGCCTGTGCAAGTCTCTGTTGCTTCTGCCCTTCGCTTCGGGCACGGTCCCGGCAACCTGTTAAACGCTACAAGAAGCTCTTAGCCAATATTTTCCCTCAGTCTCTGGTGAACTACTGAACTTTTGCTGACTTTTCTAATAATTATCAATATATAGAACTGATTTAATTGATTGTAAGATCAGTTGGCTTTGTTTTGTTTTATTTTTATTTTTATTTTTATTTTTATTTTTATGCCTGGTGGATGATTGGATTTGCTCAAGTATGTGGGTGGTACTTGTGCATATTTAGTTTTTTGCTTGTTTGATTCTTGTAGTCTTATTCTTACTTTAGAAGTCCTTTCAGAGCTTCAGGGTGAAAATTTGTAGCATACTGAAGGCCAAGATGAGCCAAAATGTTTATCTAGTTAATGCTTTTGCTATAGCTTTGTCTTGTGTCACGTGTGTATCTCTTGAAACTTTATCAGTTCTGTTCTGAATTTTATGCTCATTTTGAAGCATGACCTAGTTAAGATATAAATTGAAGCATACTAAGACATGTCTTAATCATGATGTTAGTTTATTCATATCTGCAAAGAATCTTGATGAACATTTGACATCTTGATCATTCCTTAATGGCAGCCTCTGTTAGCATGCTAGCCTACAATCCTTGTGTTTGTTGCTTTATCAATGGTGGCGAAAGCACATCCAAGTGAGAGTCCTATATTTCATAACAAGAACATATAGAGCAATGCCACGAAGAATTCCACTTATGAGCAGCTTTATACTGGAGTGTTGGTCAGAACAAGCCGCCTTATTCTATTAGTAGACATAATTGGGTGAAGCTCATCCACTAGAATTGCTTTATTTTGTTTTTTTCCTGTTTTTCATTTTCTTCTTATTGAATCAATGGGGGGGACTTGTCATATTTAGAATCTTTCTGCGGTCTGCTCTGTTGATAATTCTTTCATACTCTCTTCTCTTTACCACATGATAGGTCAGCAAGTATGAGTGGATGCGGAGAAGGAAATGCCAAACACCTTGGTCTAATGGGAATGAGCAAGGACGAAATGACTAGCATTATAAAACTGATGGCATGCAGGCCCCATGAAATAAGCTTTGGTCCATGACATTCCTTTCAAAATCTAATTAATTCATGAATAAATGTTGTCATCACAAGATTTCCTTTCTCGATACATTCTATATTATCTCCTTGTGCTTGCCATCCTTGAGTCAATTAACGACACTATGCTAATATCTTATGATCCATATTTGTCCTATCCACAAAATTATGATAAGAAAAACCAAATCAATGTGCCATGATTTATGCTATATTCAGAAGCCTCCTTTTCTTGGGCTTCTATGCCATAACTATGAAGAAAAAGCCCTATCTTCTCCTTCCTGAAAATTGTCCGATGAGAATCACCACTCAAATCCTATCAAAATGGCACTTTAAAAATAGAAGTGTTTAATAGAGTTTGATGAGAACAGCCCATTGCTTTGCAATTTGTGCATGGGTTCTTTTGCTTTACATCCTTAGAATAAGGAAGCAGTGTTGGTCTCAGATCTCTGTGTTTGCCACTAGAGATTACGCAAATCTCTGTCCTAGTGTATTCATGAGTTTCACCCATTTGTTGCCCAATTGGGTTAATATTTGAATATAATTACTCCTGTCACCCTTTCTTTATAAAAGTTAACTACTTCCAATACTGTGAGAATTTGTTAATCTAGCAAATTTCTATCTATCTATCTATCTATATATATGGTTCCAGCATTCAACTTTTATTTCAATTCTCTTTATAACCTGAGTATATTTTTCAGGATCACAAATAGCTATTCTTTTTCCGATAATAATGTGCTAGATGCTCTGCGAGATGAAAAATTGGTTTTTCCTTGTAAAGTTTCTTTCTTTTGAAACTCTAGAAATGGTGTCCTGCAAAAAATTAGTTCTAATATTCTTTGCATGTGCATTATTATTGACTGAGGACTAAATTTCCTGCATGAATTTGTAGGATGGAGAACCAAATGATAGGATGATTGGCAAGCTCTGTGAATATGCTTCAAAAAATCCAATGCGGATACCAAAGGTATTTCCTACGTATGTTGCATTATACTTTTGTGCTCTCTTGGTTTGAATTGATGCGTCAAATTTAAATACTGGATAATCAATGAAGTGTTGAGTTCAACTTCAGTCAACTGTCTGATCACGAGATATGCTAGGAAATGTTACCTAGAGACTTTATTTATCTCTCTATATATGACTTTATTGACAGTTGGTATACATAGAGTAAGACAAAGTTTCCTAGAGCAAGATAAAGTTTCCTAAAAGATCTCTGCTGATCATTTTGAATGTTGTGTTCAAATAAGGTTAAACTTGTGGGATGGGGTGTCTAAGTTTCTCATGGAATGGGACAACTTGCTATCCTACCTTGTCCCAACGGCCATCTTGGTAGCCCTTTTTTCCTTTTTTTTTTTTATTTACTTTTTTTTTTCCCATTCTTCTTTCTTTTCTTTCTTTCTTTCCTTTTTCTTCTTTATTTTTCTCCTTCTTTCTTTCCTTCATTTTTTTTCTTTTTCTTCCTTCCTTCCTTTCTTTCCTTTTTCTTTTCTTTTGTTCCTTTCTTTTGTCTTCTTTTCCTTTGTCTCTATCTCAGAGTCTCACCTCTGTCCTGATTCTGATTCTGTTTTTCCACAGAAATGGGATGGGATGGTTGGGATACCCCATCCGTTGGGATATAAAACCTTGGTTCAAATAATCTAGGGTGTTCAACATTCAGAATTCTTCAGAAAATAAGTGGCAAATAAGTGAGGCATCACTTAAATGTTTATTGGTATTATTAAGTGAAATTATTGTGGCACACTAATTTTCTCTTTAACAAATCAATAGTTTTCCTAGTCAAATTGATCAATAAATCAATATACCTGCTTTTTAGTAGCTTGAAAATCATGGCCAAAAGAAATCAGCAACTTTAACTGTATTGTTAAGAATTTTGCTTTTCAACCATTTAGATAACATGATCGAGCATCAAACTTAGAGAAGTTTAATCACATAACGATCCACAATTATCACATCAGTTAAGCGTAGCTATACTTCATCAATGTGCCCCCAAACGAATTTAAATTGTAAGGTCCTTTTCAGAAGTCCTTCTTTTTGGTTCAAAACTAACTGATCTTCTTTCTTAATCTTTTCCATCTTGTAATTTCTTTCTCTTATTACTTGAATTCACCTCCATTATTGATGACATTTCCATCGAGATTTACTGGTCTTTTTATTAGCTTTCTAGTTTTCACAACTAGTCTATTCTGGTATACCCTGTCAATTTTTATCCTGAATAAATGTACCCATGGAGCTCCATCAATTGTACTCACATTTAAGACTGGCATTTCTTAGTGTGGCCTGTCATTTTCTTCTTTGCTATCCTTGTCATTTGTTCATACATAATCTTTATTGTATGACTTATACAACACTACCAATCAAGGTCCATAAAATTGATACTAAGATCTTTACCGGCACATTACTAGTTTAGTAGGATAAAGTCGGTATGGCATGGTGCGCATCTTGTATCGAGATAGGGTGTCATTCTTTTTTCGCTCTTAATCACATGGTATCAGGTGGCATGAGTTGGTTTAGATTGATTCGGTTTATACCAAATTGAAACTCAATATCATACGGTACGATTAGTATAAGTTGGTACGGTAGACCTTGCTACTAATAGATATTGCCTTAAAGTCTCATTCACAGGCAATATTTAGACAATAAATATGTAATGTAATCTACCTTCCATCTATATGTTATATGTGAGATAAATCTATATGTTAATTCATCTTCATGAACATAGTTTCAAACGTTATTTGTGCAGATAAGAGATAAGGTTTTTCTAACTTGAAGAGAGTGAGATCTTTATCCTGTGAGGATAAGCGGCAGGTTGATTTTGCCCCCAATTTCACCTAATAATGTAGGACCGAGTTGTTAAAGTAGGACTCTTAGCCTGGCTGTATTTGGCACAGGATTCCTCTCCTTGTTAGGTTGATCGATCAGTAGTAAATTTCCTCAGTTTTGTTTGAAAAATACTGGTGATTAAGTTTTATGCTTTTCAACATTGAAAGTCCCCATTACTTGTTAAACTGAGCAGGCACGTGAAGTTTAGACCACAATAAATATTGTGTGGATACAGGTGATGTTAATCTTCACAAAACTTGCTCTATATATCTCATGTTGGGGAATAATAAAAATCTCAAAATTATTAATTTTGTCCTCTATGTTACCATTCCTGCAGATTACAAAGCACTTGGAACAAAGATGTTATAAAGAATTGCAGAATGAACGCTTCTGTCGTGCAAAAGCTGTGCCTTGTGTGTATAGGAAACTTTTAGCTTCATGTAAGGAGCAGATGTAAGTTTAAGGCATGTTTTATATACAGTAAGTTACTTCGATGCATATTTTGATGAACAATTCATTTCTATAGATGATTGATATCTTTGCCTGGCTGGATTATTAACTGTGCATCCTTTTGTCTCTTAGTTATTTTTTGAGTGTATTCTCAAAACTTGCTTAACTCTGTCATCAATAGTTTTAACTTTTAAATAATGGACTGCCACCATAAAACTCTTTTCTGTTTCTGCTTTTAGAGGCATTTGGATGCATGCTTATATTTCCACATAGATTTCTAATGGGACCATACAACCAGCTTACTTATGCATTTAAAAGGTTTGGACTTCATCTTGCAGTAACTAACAAATTCATGATGATTTCTTACTTTTAATGCTGATATACAGACTGACTGGCTTCATCAGCAGTTATATGCATATTCCTTTCTCTCCATTCATATTTACCTAATTTGTTGTGTTTATCCATTCCAAGATATTTTATCTTTCCACTTAGCTAAGTGCCAGATCCATGCTGGCAACAAGGTGATTTTGGTGCAAATGGTCTTGATTGTTGGATCCAGTTTTGGGGATTGAGTCTGATGCTTAATGTTATAACCTGATATAATGTCATTAGATGCATAGATTTTTTATGTATAGCATCAATTGACTAAAAGTGGCTAATCAAAATGCAAATATGTTGATTCCTATTTAATAGATCTAATGTCAGTGTGGATTGTGCGATCACTACTGCAAGCTACCTTAGCTAAAAAGCCGTTTTCTCTGTGAACTATATTATCAAGCATCCCTGCCTACCAGACGTTAACCACTGAAGACATCAACTTTATCTCTATCTCAAACAAGTTGCAGTCAGCACCCTGTGTCAAATGGTAACACATTAAGTGTCAATCATGTCAAAAGTGTTAGGCATGACAACACTGGCAATACAGGGGTTTACATGTATAGATAGTTTATATCAGTGATTCAAGTTTTGGC
Organism: Metroxylon sagu; assembly: GCA_017589505.3. Taxonomy (NCBI): domain Eukaryota; kingdom Viridiplantae; phylum Streptophyta; class Magnoliopsida; order Arecales; family Arecaceae; genus Metroxylon; species Metroxylon sagu. The sequence continues at coordinate 1,948,369 of JACVBY030000616.1, read as the reverse complement.
GAGATGAAGCTTAAGACGGCTGAGATGTCTCGTCTTAGAGAGATTCTAGGACCAATCCTGGCCGTCTTGTCCCTCTTGTCTTAGCTATAATACATTATAGTATTAATTTTAAATATATTTAATTTATCATGAAAATATAATTTTTGAAGTTCAAATATATTTAAAAATCGAATAAAACATTAAAGTTTCTTTTTTTTTTTTTAAAAAAGCATTCAAAGCAAGTAATAGGATGCCTGACTGGGTCGGGAATTGAGACAGGATGGGATACGAGGCATCTCGTTCGGTGAAAAAAACAGGACACCTTTGTCCCACGAGATTTAAAACCTTGGTTTATATTGAATGGTAATTCAGAAGGGTCATCTCTTACTAGTAAGGCTATAAGTGATACATTTACGATATTGGTGCTTTAAATCCTTGTTCTATTAGAGGATACATGAGAGTAGCATGTACTCGGTGGTTGGGTCACATTAGAGGTTAGATATCTCAAGGTTGTACATTGGATAGGGCACAATGGTGTAAATGATGACAAGTTATGATGAGAAATCATGGTTTCAATAGCTTGGATATAATTGTGAATTCTATTTTTGGTCCACCCGACATGCCATGATTCTTTTGAAATCTTATTGGTTTGTTAGGGTCCTTAGGATAGGAATTGTAATGCTATACTGCTAAAGGTTATTTAGGTAAATAACCAACCCTTAAAGTAGGGATGGCAGTTTAGTAGAGCAGGTATAGAGGAAAGTACCTTCATACCTGTACCCGTAAGAAAAATTCATGCTCATACCTGCTCCATACCCACTATGGGTATAAAATTTTTTTTGTACCCGTACCAATACCTGTAGGGATTATGTAATATCCATACCTACCCTATTTTCCATACTCGCTTTCTACCCACTCTATACCTGCCACCTATTTTGGATTCTATTTCATTCATTTTGTATTTTTTTTATTTTTTTCCTTCAAATTTTAATTTCAAGCTTAGGTCTACTATAACTATATTAATAAATAAAGGTAATTAACTAAATTTATTAACGGGTATAATGGGTATGAGGTGAAACAAGGTGGGGATATGTTTACATTCATACTTGCCCATACCCATGATGGGTATTGCCACATGTTCTCATATTCATTCCTGTATTCATTTTTCGACATTCATACTCGCCCTAAATGAAGCGGAGGCAGACAGATCCCCATAGGTTTGGAGGAAATTGCCATCATTACCTTAAAGTGGACTCTTCCAAAGAGTGTTTGTGGTTTAAATTTCATGTTAAACTTTGGTTGTCAGTCGATAGTACTCAACTCAGTGGATTCCTTGTGATCAACAATTTGGTCTTGGAGTTTTTGAGTATTTTTTTTAATCATTTTTTGAAGTTCTATGATGATGATGGTGTTTGCTGCTTCTGCATATTTTGTTGTTGACTGAACTTTAATCAGGTAGGGGTCTATTTTTTGCCCTTCTCCCCTGGTTTACTATAATCAGTGGGACAGGAAACAAATGATAAAATTTAGGGTAAAATCTAGCGTGATGCCTTGGTAAACTACTATTTATGTTGTATTCAGTTTTATGCATTGGAAGTTGCCTGAAGCTTCATTAAATAATAGGCATAGTTTATTTGCAGAATATTTAGCTTACTGGCTTAGGGTTAAGGGTTATTATAAAGTTTTGATTCTCTTGATTTGCTTAGAAGGGTTTTGGTTTCCAATCGTGCTTACAATGGATTTGGAGCTAGTAACAATCCTTTTTTTTTTTTTTTTTTTTGTTGGGGGGGGGGGGGGGGTTGGTGGTTGGTGGGTTTTCATGGTTGCAGTAACGGATGGGACTGTGATGTTAGTGTTTATAGGAGTCAAGAAGATGCAGGTTCTAAAGATCTTTAGTCTAATAAAGTTTTAAAAAAAGGTTAGTCTGGAGCAGGCAAAAATTTTCTAGTGTATTTTTGGTCATGTATGGAATATCTTTAAACAAAGACATAGCTGCATCAACATCATTCTTGTATTGGTCACTTGGTACTTGATACCATTGACATATTTGAATCTGTCCATGCATCAAATTTGGGTTACACGTATTAAGCTTTTCTAAGATGTACTTGAGATATATTTTATTTATCATCATCTGTTTATCCAACTCATTCATGATATGTGTATAATATAGATGGTTAGTATTTATTGCATGTTAGATAGACCTTGCTTGTGTTTCCTTTTAGTGTGTTCACCATGCTGCAGTTCATGTCAATTTTGTTGCAGGGAAATAGAGTTCCCTTGAATTTGCTTTCTTTAATTATATGAACAAGCATTAGTAGATTGTGATGTCTATATAAAAGATGAGAAGCCACACCTGTACTTTGTGATATGTAAAAAAGCTTTCACCGTAAAATGGAATGTCATGCTGAGGATTGTCAACCTATTACAAAATATTTTATTTGAAGCTGAATAATTTTTTCTGTAACATGTACATAATCAGTACTGTAAAGTAACATGAAGATGCAACTTTTTATCTCAATTATGTTAGAAATGTGGGTGATCCATATGAAGTAGTGTTATGTCTCAGTTTGTTTGAGTGCATAACTGAAGTGGGAGGCAACATGTATTTGCTACTCCTGAAATCATTATTATAAGTTTTTATTGCTTCCATGGTTTTTTGTATACTATGTAATATCTATACATCTTACATCTACTTGAGTGCATTCAGGACATTGTTTGCTACTAGCTTATTGGGCATTGTACGGACACTTCTTGATCAAACACAGGAAGATGACATGCGTATTCTGGGTTGTCTCATGCTTGTTGACTTTCTTAACAATCAGGTAAGTTGTATGGTGATCTGTATGAGTCTTCATTAGTTTTAATATGATATTGATGACTAGCATTAGGTTAAAGAGCTATTGTGGTGCATAAATGTGTAGATGTGCATACATACATAGAGACAATTATGTATAGCCAGAAGGCTGTCATGGGTTGACTACAAGATTGTTTAACTCCATGTAAACTGTTAACTGGTATTAAATTTACAAGATCCTTAGTTTCCTTTTTGGCTTAGATAATTTAGGCCCTTGTATATTACAAGATCCTTGTTGATTTGGTTCATTTGGCACAGAACTCCTTGCAGAGGACACCAAATGTGTGGGGTGTCAACACCTTGGTGAACAGGCTAAGCAGCTAGAGATAAACCTGAACATTTTAATATTATAGCAAATAATTGTTTATTATTATGCTCCTGCAAACTTAAAGTTTACCGTTCCTTATTCAATCAAATCGATTTTTCACATCTAACCTCCTGATAGACTTTGGAACCATCACTTGCTACATAAATCCAGATGTCAATTCCCTCACATAACACGGATAGATCTACTATGGGCAATTAGTGAGACTGCATGTAAGTCTTGATTTTGGGGTTTCGATCTCCTATGAACATTAAATTAATGAATTTCTAAATTTTTAGATTTTCAAGCTCCACAAATAGAAATAATTTTTTTTTTTTTTTTAATTCGAATGAACTTTGACTGAATATACAATCTCGTCTCACTTAGAAAATTAATTTTTGTTGAAAACTCATACTAAATTTTAAGTTTGTTGCTGACCATCTATGCATTTGCTTGATACAAGTTGCTTAATAACTGTGGCATGTTCTTATAACAGGTGGACAGCACTTACATGTTCAACATAGAAGGACTCATACCCAAACTTTGTCATCTTGGTCAAGAAGTAGGGGGAGATGATGGTGGACTTCGAGTGCGCTCTGCAGGGTTACAAGCTCTTGCTTCCGTGGTACCATAATTTGATAGACGAGAGTTCTTACTTCAAAAACTTGTTTTGTTATGTTGACAAAGTCCAAATAGCAACTTCTCATTATCATTTTTTGTCACCCAGTTTTCATTTGATACATGATCATATTAGTATCAATGGAACATAGTTTAATTTAACACTCGCTGCAGTATAAAATTAGCCTAAAAAAATTAATTCCCATACTCCAGTGGTCTAGCATTTTTGGAAATTCACATGAGAGGAAGTAGTAAAGAAAGACTTAATATTTCTTCATCTTAATAAAAGTTTGGCGCAAAACTGAGTGGAATAGAGAAAAATGATTCATGCAACCGACCCTAATTAGTTTGAGATTAAGGCTTAGTTGTAATTGTTATTACTATATTTTTGCACATTCATTGTTGTTGATAGTGATATCTCATTTGTATATGGTAACTTGCTTGAAAGTTATATTAGCATATGGCATTTGAAGCAGAGTGAGCTAACATGTAGCTATGCAAACTTTCATTATGGTGCTATTCTATAAAACTTGGGCTTTCTTAAACTTTGTCAAGATTAGGGGCTTGTTGAGTTTCTCTCTGTCCATATGAAGAACTTTAGATATTCCTAAGTAGTTTTAGTAGTGTACTGCATACATACATACATATGCTATTTCCTTTATAACTTTTTTATCTTCTTTGTGTTTTACATCTAGGTGCGATTCATGGGCGAGTATTCCCATATCTCAATGAATTTTGATGATGTAAGTTCATTTATTTCTTATATAATTTTTAAATGTTTACATCAAACCTAGATTTTCCTCATTTCTTTTGTCAAATAGTAGGTTTTTAGACACAATGCTATCTAACAAATACTTATGCCCTTAGTATGTTGTACCAACATGTACCATCTCATACCACATCTGATACCAGGCGTACCATATCAATATCAGATTGAGATTCGGTAGGGGGGGTTTAATGACTCTTTTTATATTAAACTGATCTTCGTATTGAGTGTACCAACATTATACCAGTATAGTATTGGTACAGGGTCTAGTACCAAAATTGCAAACCTTGCTTATGTGCTATCAACTCCTAAAAACAGAAGATGTACTTCCCCCTTATGAAATTTGTGGAGTAGAAGCACTTATTATAACCAGGAAGATGGTTAGAAAATTATACATGGATGAAAAGAGTGGTGGTCTTCCATCATTTTGCTTAAAAAAGGATGCATATAGAAAAAATGTGAAAGAAGGGAACATTGAGTTTTTCATCACTTGCAAACCAAAAATAATAATTGAATAAAGAAAAGAGGAATCCTTAAGGTGGATATTTTTCTTAACTTTTGCCACAAATATTTTTGATAGTCTAAAAAAGTTTTGGGATAAAAGGAAGCCAAAAGATGGAAGGTGTTAACCCTCTCAAAAGAGGGATAAAAAACCACCCATCTATGAGTAATTAATGGAAGTAATATAGGACAAAGTGAATGTCAGGTAATATAAAATATAAAAACATGAGCTTGACAAGTCATAAGCAAAAGGAAAATTAATTAAATTTGGTAAATAATCTCCATATTATTGGAATAATAGAAGCATCTTACTGATCGTGATAAGAATCTTATCATGCATTGTTTACCACTAAAAAGTGATGATATTTGATTGATTAAGCAAACTTTTTTTGGATTTGAAAGAATGACCATAAAGAGACATGAATAAGATAAAGACACTCCACGGGATTCAAGGATATATACCCACTCATCTAACTCAATCTTTTAGACAGGGATCTATTTAGTACACTCATGGTTGCAGGCAAGGTTAGTCGAACTGTCTTGAACCAAGCGGTTTGGAGCAAACCAAGTTGAACTAGCTTGATACTAGGATGATACGACCTTTAAGTTCGATATGGGGGGCAAACCACCCCTAACCGTATATCGCTCCTATGTCGGCGTATCAAACCGAACGGTTCGTTTTGGCCTGGTATAATAATGGGCATTGGTGGGAGCCTCTCAATCCATTTGATTGGTAAGCTACTGGTTCGATACGATATTCACCGTACTAAACTATATTGGCTCAGTACCAGTATGGTACTAGTACTTGGTACAATAGACCTTGGTTTCAAGTGCCACCTTGTGCTGGTTTGTGTTGGTTAGCATGTACCATTCTGAGATTATGTAATTACTTGGATCTAGGTTGTCATGGCATGTATCAAGTCATTTTATAAAATTTGTTGTTTTAAAAGGATTTTTTTGCTTTTTTTTTTTTGTTTTTTTTTTTTCACATCATGACACATATGTCGGCGTGGCATGGCGTGATGCACCTGCAGACCTCGTAGAATTTGTGCAGGTTCTTAGATATTTTGTAATAGCAATTGGGTGACCGAACAAGCTATCAAAAATTTTATAACAAGGAATGACAAAGACGGGTTGACTTTATGATCCCACTGGTCAAGCTACGTATTTTGAGTTGGTTTGCATTGGAGTTATTTTGTTTGGTATTAGTTTGTCTTGACATTTCATCCCAGATTTTAAATGGGTCATGGGGGATTTGGTGGGTTTGTTCGAGTCATGTCTTTCATGGTCAAACTTTTAGTTCTTAGAATCAATAATAGAGATTAAATTCTGTTTCTACCAAATTAGGTTTGGATTCTGTAAATTTTGAGCATCAAAACCCTGTTATAAGCAGCCCTTACAGTCCACTCTCCGCCACAATGACTCCCTCTTTCTTTTCTGTCTTGGGACCCCTGCTTCTCACCTTTGGCATGCATCCGCTCCTCCTCTCTTCTAATCTTCTTGCTTCAGCCCATTGCACAGTGCACTCGTCTTCATCTTTATTCTCCTTTTTGGTTGATGAGTTGTCCAATCTTGTGGCAACGCTTCTTCTTAGTTTGCTACAGACCTTCAGCTTCTCCATGGCTCTGGTCCTGTTAAGCAACAAGCATCAATCTGGATTTCTCTCTCTAGGTTGATATCTAACAATAACTTTGTGTTCTTGTGCTTGCATGCATGTGTGGCTTGTGATGTTTTCCTGTCCTTACATTGCTAAAACAGTGGTGTCATTCTTGCTCATGCTTGACAAGCAGTTAATCAGAAAGATTTGGCTGAGATTTCATCATCATTCTACTATGCTTTCTGTTAAGAAAATTGTTAGATGGATTCTTTGGCACAATGATTCACTTAATTTGTTTTCTTGAAGTTCACTTTTATTTCTTCTGCAGCTACTTACCTGCTGATTCTCCTTATGTTTCTGATTATTCAATAAGAGCAGCTGCTTTTGATCACTCACAAGGATCTTTTTAAACTTGAATTTTCTTTGAAATTAAAACCTTATCTCAATTCATTCAAGTTGAGATTCTTTTTCTTATTTCTATTCATGCTGCAACAAGCATTAGGCAATTGGTTTTGCTCCATGGTTTGTTAATCTCTATGTCTTCTTTTGTGTTGGTTGAAACAGATTGTCTCAGTGGCCTTGGAAAATTATGAGGCTCATCAAATGGGCTCAGAATATGGCAAGCAGGATTTACAACACATTCAGCCTCTGAATCACTGCATGGAGGAAGGTATCAGAACAGAAGACGATGTTTCTTCCTTTCAGGATTCCTGGAAGAATGTTTTGTCAGTACATAACAGTCTAAAAGTTGAACCGGGTGCCACAGTGTGAGAACTCATCTTTTACTTGATTTTCTTTAGTGAATGTCCTCACTTGTGTACCTTTATGATTTAAAACAACTTCATTTATTAACAGGGATATTTCCAAAAGTCCTTTATATTGGTCAAGAGTTTGCTTGCACAACATGGCCAATCTTGCCAAGGAGGCAGCTACTTTGAGGCGTGTTTTAGAATCCCTATTTCATAACTTTGACAGTGAAAATTATTGGTCTCCTGAGAAAGGAGTTGCTTGTTCTGTTTTATCTGAAATGCAGGTCCTATTGGAGAAGTCAGGTGAAGCACTGCTCTGTGGTTTTCTTATTCCCTGCATATACTCTGGAATTTAAACCAATTTTTTTTTGATCATCAGGACAAAACAGCCATTTGCTGTTATCTATCATAATCAAGCACTTAGATCACAAGAATGTTGCCAAGCAGACTCACATGCAGATTAATATTGTCAATGTTGCGGCACATCTTGCACGGCATGCAAAGTCACAAGCTTCGGTAGCTATAATTAGTGCAATAAGCGACTTGATTAGGCATTTGCGCAAATGCTTGCAGTGTGCAATTGAAGCATATAACTTGGGTGGAGATGTGAATAAATGGAACTCTATTCTTCATTTTGCCTTAGAAGAGTGTCTTGTGCAATTGACAAACAAGGTTATTTACTTCATGCTTCTTGGATGTGTGATGTGTTCTGAACTAACATATGTTGCATTGCACTTCTTTCAATTCACTGGATAGATCTTTGATGAACAGGTAGAGGATGTTGGACCTATTCTTGATATGATTGCTGTCATGCTGGACAATCTCTCTTCTACTGCTATTGTTGCAAGAACTACAATTTCTTCTGTTTATCGTCTTGCTCAGATAATAGCTTCCATCCCCAATTTATCACATCACAAGGCAAGTTTCTATTAATCCTCTCTAACACATCCACTGTAACAGAGGAAAATGCATATGTTCAAGTGTTCCAATGCTAGAAACTTGGTATGAGATTGGTTAATTCACTCTTAACACATATATTTCAGGCTTTTCCAGAAGGTTTATTTCACCAGCTTCTCTTAGCAATGACACACCCAGACCATGAAACAAGAGTTGGCTCCCATCGTGTTTTTTCTGTTATTCTTGGGCCCTCAACTGTTTGTCCTTGGTCAATTTCATGTGCTCCGGTTCCATTAAAGGGATATGATCCTCAAGGTACACTTTTGGTGGCTCTCTCAGGTTTTTCTTCTTCAGGGGCTATCTTAGAGAACTTGGGGCAAGAAAGTATGGTTAAGAATGAATGCCTAGAAAAGATGGGGAAAATAAATGCTTCTGTGGATGGCACACTGAAGGATGGATGCCAACAGCTGAATGAAGATATAAACCGGCGTACAGTTTACTCCTCGCACAGTGTGCCTCATAGCGTCAACTTCTCTCCCTTCCTTTCTCTGCCTAATGGGACAGCTGTTACTAAGACTAGTCAAGAAGTATGAATTACTTCCTAGATCCATTTGATAGTGTGATATGTTTCTTGTTCTTTCTGATGTTATTATAGCTGCAAGGTGATCTACTATTTCATAATCATATTCTTTCCATCTATTGGTCTAGGAGCTGCCATTTATGAAATTGAGTAATCACCAAGTGGGTCTTTTGCTCTCATCAATATGGGCTCAAGCAACAGCACAAGATAATATGCCTGCAAATTATGAAGCAATGGCACACACTTACAACCTTGTTTTATTCTTTTCTCAATCCAAGGTGAGTTCCTTGTAAATGCCTGATGATCTAAATGTTGTACCTTTTAGCGTTTTCCTGATTCCATTATTTCCAAGTCTGTGCAGAACATCTGATAGCATGAAGTTTAACCTATGCCTTTTTTATATATTTTACATGAAGATCTTTGTTAATCATACAGTTTACTTGGTTCCATTATTTCCAAGCGTGTACAGAGCATCTGATAGCATGGAGTTAAACCTATGCCTTTTTGATATATTTTACATGCAGATCTTTGCTAATCATACAGTTTGCTTGTTAAATTTTGCCTTGTGCTTTCTTTTTACATCCATCTTTTTTTTTTTTATTTGTCCTTTTATATATTCCCTTAGATATTGTGGAGCAGCTGGTGCTTTTGTTTTTTAACTAGTGATTCAAGGTGCACACAAGATGTAGATTTTGCCTTGTTTTTATATTTATAGCATGTAATACGTGCATATATATCTGTGATGTTATTGAATCCTATCATTTGAATTAGCATCTTGCCCTTGTAAAGCCATTCTGGACAGGCACTGGCATCGGTATTGAAAAAATGTGGATACAACATGCCCATATCATACCATCTATTCCAATAAAGGACGTAAAGACAAGAAACCATCCACTAATTATCAGTTTAGGGTTCATGTTTCAGGCATATAGTAAAAAAACATTGTGCTTGTAAAAGCACCCTGTTTTCACAGCATAAAACTTCGAAATTTTAGAATCAAAGGTTCTTATTTTGAGCATAATAAATGCAATAACTGCTGGGAGGGGGGATGGTGCAATCAAAGGCATGCTTGCAGGGGAATACAATGTTCATAATTTCATATCATAGAGCTCTATACAGATTATTTGTCTAGACAACCTATTAAGCATATGCTGTACGTGCTGGACAAATAGTATTGCCCAAATAATCTGTAACATGTAGAATTACATTTGTCTTTTCGCTTCTAGTATTTTTCTTAAGGATTTCTTTGTAGCTTAATTTGTTTATTATGTTCAATGTGAACTTTATGTCTTGGATTAATAGAGTTTAATGACGGGGATGCTGCATCTTAAAACCTATTGGCACCCTATGTCTTCTACGTCTGGATTTTTGAATTTTAGGATTATTTTATTGAGCGATTTTTTTTTCCCATCTTCCTAAATATCTTCTGGCAAGCCATGTAAAATTTTGCTTAACTGTTTGTGTTCCTGACAGAGCTCTCATCATGTGGTTCTAGTTCGCGGTTTTCAGTTAGCATTTTCACTGAGGAGGATCACCCTCAACCATGAAAGTAAGTTGCTTGACCTTGACATGAGAGTGTCATCCTTCAAAGGATATTATGGAGTGCAATGTTTCATAAAAAGCTGACAAGTCATTTGTTTTTCCTGAAATTTTTGACACAACTTCTGAGGCATGACAATGTTTAAGAGTGCGTGTAACTATATATTTCAAAATTTTGGAGCCTATGGACCTTCATATTTGAATATTGACACCCTTGTTCCTATTGTATTCCCCATATATAGTAACCTCTCCTATTTTGATTAGTGAATTTTTGATCATATTATGAAGTTACAGATATGATAGGCATATTGTTTAATTAGAAATTAGATTGCTATTATGGAGTGACAACTTCACATTTTTTAAGTTATTTTCCAACTGAATACAATTGTTGGAAATCTTCTAATTCTTTCTGCATCAGCTTCTGAAAAATATGTGGCTAAGATATGTTCAATCATAGAAAATCTTTCTCTGCTTCCTAGCTAGGAACAAGGCATAACATGATTTCGCTAGTGATGCAATGAACATCATCTTAATATACAGCCAGCTGATTTGTGAATAAGAATTCATACGGCCCACAACAAATAGTTAGACAAAGCAGCCAAGCGGATGGAGGGAAGAAGTACTTCTTGGATGTTATGCAATCAAACAGGATCATGTTTGGGTCTTGTTGAACCTACCTAGTTTGATTTTCAGTAAACTATAATTTTGGACTTGACTTTACCAGACCATATTACTTGGACCTGTTTGATGGAGAGTTTAACCTACGTTGGCAAGAAGGTGAAGGGGAGTGCAGATGCCTAAGATATGATCATTTAGGTGTGATGCATTAGTTCAATTGCAACATACTGACTGTTCAGTTATTCATCTTCCATGAATGTTTCAAAGCAAATAGTAGTGTATCTAAATGAGACATCCTATCTTATCATCTGCTTTGAGTTGTCACAGATCTAACTTAATAATTTTAGAAGAGCTAGCCTGGTCAAATAGTTCACACCTTCCGATTCTTCTAGATAGATTGATGAGATCAGCTTGTTGACCTGATGTGTCAAACTGCATATTCATCTTTAGTGATTAAGCATGGCTGACTTAAGCAGACCATTTTAAAGGCAGCAATAAGGCCATTAATGTTGCATGTTTTAAAATGTTATTGAATAAATAAGGTCTACTGTGCTAATTTATGTTGCAGATGAAGATGTAGAGGTGGATGCATAGTAGAACATAAAAAAATGGCGAGGAATGCAAACAGGGGAAGCTAGGAGTTGCACCAATTAAGGAAAAAGTTCATATGGAATCTTCCATGATGGCATAAGCAGATTAATCACAAACAGGGGCTTAGAGTGTGTTGGAGGGTTAGAAAAGAGAAGGGAAAGAACATATATAACATGGATGGAAGTTACATGGTTAATTTGCAAATGTTTGAAGTCAGTTTAATGAAGTTTGTTAAGGAATTGAGTGGTAAAAAAGATTTATCCATATAGCTGAGATCAAGGATTGAGGTGCTGATCTCGACAGGCTAGCACAGGGCATACCCTACTGATTTGGTGCAGCACATGTACATCACAGGGGCTTGATATGCCCTTGTACTGTCACATAATATCACTGTTGATCTGACTGCACTGTCATAGAATGTTGGTATGGGGTGAATCACGCCAAGTTGATTGTTGTATGGTCTAGTACTGAGATTGAAAACCTTGGTTGAGATTGGGTTTGATGGTTATATTTAGAGAAAGAAGATCTTGTAGAGATATTGTCCTGAGATTTTTTTTTTGGTTGTAAAATATTATTGGATTTGCAAACAGATTGATCAGAAAGTCATATCAGTATGTTTGTATGTATGTATGTATGTATGTACCGGATCCTATACCAGTACCACACTAATATAGCATTAATACACCTGTTGCTTGGTACAAGTGTTGGTTTGGCAGACCAGGACTTGGTATTCCAGTTTTTTCCCCTCTTATTGAATTTTCCTGAAAATCAATTTTATTGCCAACCTGAAACTTACTGTACACTGAGTATTGCATTAGGTGCTTGCATGCTATGAAATCAATTATTTATGTAACAGGATTGTTGATGCTTACTTGGAAAGGGTTCATCCACTTTGAGATATTCTATCAACCATCATTAAATCTGTTCATGTTTATAAGAGACAATTTGAGCCAAGATTTGGTGCCAGTTGTTATTGTAGCAAGTTAAAACTGTCTGGTGAATTGCTTGTTGAGTTAATTTCTATAGGTTTTATATGTTGATTCATGCTTTAATACTTCTAATTAATTTCTGTAGGTTTTATATGTTGATTCATGTTTTAATACTTCTAATCATTTTATAGCACAATTGTTTTCTTGGAACCCTCTATTATAATTTAAAAGAGAGAAATTGGGAAAGAAGTCAAGGATCTGTACTTAATTAAAAGGGTTACATCAGTTGCATGTATCGAGAAAACTACTAAGGAGATTGGTACTGATCATAGCTGTTGAGGAGTGGAGAGATATTCCACTATAATAGGTGATAAATTGTGGGAGTCTGCAGCCTCCGAAGACGTCCATTAGTTTTCAAGCAACACTTTCTGGTACTGCAAAAAATTGCCAATAACATCTTTTTGCATCTATGCATTCATGTCATATTTTGAGTTTGTCAGAAGTTACCAGTGATCTTCTTGAGCTTGACCTTATTTACTTGTCTCATTGGATAACTAATTTTCTACAAAATAAAGAACCAGTTTGTGTATATTTAACATGTAATAACTGAAATCACTTTATGGTTCATGAGGTCTACTTTTATGTATAAAAGTGATTTGCATGCCAGTTTTGACCAAGACTAATGATTTATTTTGAGTTGATGATGTGATCATCTGCACCTTTGGAGGCAGAATAAGATGCCTGCTTTATGGACCTTGTAGCTATGATTATTGCACTTCTGACATGTCATCATAAATGAAGATTTTTTGCAGCCATCTCGCAGAAGGTCCCTATATACCTTGGCATCATCCATGCTTATATTTTCAGCAAAGGCCTCTGATCTTTCAGACTTAGTTCCTTCCTTGAAAACGACCATCGCAGAGAAAATGGTTTGTGGCTTATCAACTTTTTACTGTTTGAATATATGTTTATGCCACAGAAGAGATTTTTGATAGGCAGAATAGTATCACGCTACATAGTATTTATACTTCATGTTTTGTAAATATCACAGCATCTAATTGCTTTTTCTAGTAGACCTTTTTCTCTCCTCATTTTGAAGTATGGTTTCTTTCCAAGTTATTTCCTCCTTGAGATTTATGTATGTAGATCATGTTACAGGTCGATCCTTATCTTCATCTGATTGATGATAGCAGATTGCAAGAATCTCCTGGCAATAAGGCAGTTTATGGTTCTGAGGAAGATGAAGTTGCTGCATTGAAATTCCTCGTATCAATAGAAAATGATGATAAGCGACTGAAAGAAACTGTGATATTCCATTTACTAAAGAAGTTTGAAAAATTACCAGAGGTAACATTTATATATATGTATGGAGATTTGAGCATGTTTTTGATATTCAAAAGATCTTAAATATCAGAAGTTTCTATTGTTATTTTGATTATGAAACATTGATTTTGAAATTAAATTTCAGGAAAAGTTAATGGACATAAAAGAGCAGCTCTTACAGGAATTCTCACCTGATGATGATGCCTTTCCGCTTGGTGGTTCCTTGTTTGTGGAGACACCGCATCGATGTTCACCGCTTGAACAAAGGGAACACCAATCTTTCGACATGGTCCACCTTTCACTCTGTACTTTAAAATTTTAATTGGCTACCAAAAATTATACAGCTTAAATAAATTTCATCTAGCATGTTGGAGGCTTTTGTTTCAGGTCAATGATGCTCCTCTTTTGGATGATGAGGATCCATTTTTAGAGACGTGTGGAAGTCAGTCAGATAGGAAAACATCAGAATCCATAAATGCATTTGATGTTTTAAGCGTTAATCAATTGATAGAATCGGTATGTATCTTTTTTTAAAACCCAAAGTTGGCAACATAAAGAATCAACAAGACCCAAACCTTACATGATCGGCTTAAATTGTTTTACATGGCATCTTTTTGTTAAACTTTTAGTAAAATGATAAAGTTTTAGCAATTCTTACCTGTGTTTATCAAGGCATGCTACAAATGATTAGGTACCTGAAACATAAATATGGCATGCAAACCATAAACCTAGAAACAGCTCAGCAATTGTTTATTTCTTATAGTTTTCTTTTATTACTGCTGGATAATCGTTTGCATTTATGTGAATTGCAACTTCAAGTTCACAAGTATGGAATGTCCGATTGGTGTCGTAATCACCATGGGGTAAAACACCACCATACTTGTGATGAGTTCAGAGTATGAAACATCTTGGGTACCCTTATATTCTTACATTATTTCTACGTCTTCTGCACCATGAGCCATTTTAAATGTAGTTATCTATTTCTCTATCATTGAGCCTGTTTACTGTTATATCAACACAAACCTCTAGTTGTAGGTAGTTGGAGGCTAGCAGGGTTTCTTCTAGTGATCTATAACCATTTTATGTGTCGGTGACTTATTTCATTCAACTAAGGGAAGGGATGGAAACTCTTTGCAGGTTCTTGAAACAGCACAACAAGCTACCATCTTACCAGTTACCTCCACCCCCGTGCCATATGACCAAATGAAAAGCCAGTGCGAAGCCCTTGTCATGGGTAAGCAACAAAAGATGACGGTGCTTCGAAGCTTCAAGCATCATCAAGAAGGATCAAAGGACCTGATAGAAGCGAACACGGCCAATTCCTTGGATAGTTACAAGGCAAGTTTGTCTATGCATGCGTCTGACTTAGGTTATACCCTTTGTATGAATTGTTATTATATCCCTCTCTGTTTGACTCCTATACTACCTCTTTGCAGATATTGCATTGTTCTGAAGTGGAGATGAAATCAACAGGCAAGGAACAAAATAGGTGCTGTGATTCAGTACCTGGGGGGTCTGAGCAGTCCTTCAGGTTGCCACCTTCAAGTCCATATGACAAATTTTTAAAAGCTGCTGGATGTTGAGAAAAGATGCACAGCATCGTGCACATTGTAATTAGACTGAGACATTCTGATGATATAGTGTCTCATCGATCTGTTCTTTTTTCCCCTGTTTTTTCCCCTTTACCCCCACCGCCATTTCTTCTTTCTTTTTTTTTCCCCTTCTGATGTATATTGAAGTTTATTGCATGCTTCCCATGTGCACATTCCCAGCCGTAGAGGTCTAAATGAGGAAGTAGGCATGAGAGTAATTTTTAATATTGGAATATAGTAACACCATTCTTATAATTTTATAGCCAATATCTGCATGCATGTTTGTATTGACAATAAATACATGCTTGATGGTGGGAGAGAGTGGGCGATGCTGTTAAACACACTTGCACTGCAACAATTTTTCAGCACAATTTTGGCTGCTGATAACTTGTTTTTTTTTGTGCTCATACATGCAACTTTTATAAAGCACAATCCACACACAGACATGCACATAAACAAACGTATGCACGCTTACCCTGCAAAATTATTTTCAGCACATTTTTTGGCTGCTGATAACCCTTAGTTATGGGCTGATGCGTACAAATTTTATAAAGCAAAGCACAGCACAGCACACACGCACGCACACACAAGTGAACTGTAAAAATTTTTTCAGCACAATTTTTTTTGGCTGCTGACGACCCTTTTCTGGGGTGCCAAGGCACAAAATTTGTGAAGGACAACCCTAAAGGGAGGACACCATTCCTATGGGTTAAAGGCTGCGGATAGAAAATTTGATCTTGGGACAGTGATTTGGTATCCTCCGTGATCCGTGTTCATAGTGAGATTGGAATCACTATCCAAAAAGGATGATCTTAGTTCCATCCACTGAAGCATAATGTTGATAGTAAATTGTATCAAAAAAATTAGGATAAATTTATCTCTATATTTATCAATCTTTTCTTTCGTATTATAATAATATAATATAAAATATTATTATATTTGATTTGGTTATATTTGAATATAGTTAAATTTAGAATTTCATGACCTTTTTCGTTCCATAAGAATTTTAGAGTCATCTAATCTTTTTTATTTTTTTTATGTTAAAAATTTTTTTATCTTTGAAATTCGTGAACTATATAAATTTAAGGATGGAAGAGGTGATCGAATATAGGTTTGATTACATTCAAATGAAGTCGAGTCTGCTTTTATATTATTTATTATACATGTAAGCATATAAATATTATATAATAATATTTATTTTTTATATTATAATATTAATAATATTAATATATTAATAGTATTATTATATAATATATATATTATATTATATTATGTAAATAAGTTTTTAAGGGTATTATTGGTATTATATGCATGATGATCTTTCATTCATATGGTATATCAAATATAGTATTTTATGATCATCGATGGTCTTTGATCAGTGAAATATCTAATTATTAAACGAGGTATACCAAATTAGGTGATTAACCAAATAGTTTTTTAGGGTGGTTGATTTGTTGCTAATGGTACAATGGTTTCAAATAAGGGCAGCCAAACCAAACATCTAACCAAAATTTCTTTACTTGCAAGCACAAGTGGAGGAGAGCGTTGTGTCCTCCCAACTTGGTTTTGCATGGAGGGATGTTGCAATTCCTGTAACAATGCTCCATTCTTTTTCCTTTTGACATTATTGGTAAACATGCTCTATGAACAGGGTAAAAAACGTGGACATCAATGCAATGAAGGCTTATGGTACACCCAACAGTCTGATAATTCTCCAAAACAAAGGTTCAATAGATAGGCAAGACTTGTAGAAAATTAGAAGGCAAATCCGTTCAACAAAGTCTTGCAAGGCACCTAGCTGATCCATGGAAATATATAGTACAAATAAATTTTAAGTCAGAGCTGTGTGAATATCTGAAGTTAAAAAAGTGGTTATAAGTTTATGATCTACTTACTGCGTTGACAAGTTTCTACAGCAATTGGATTGTACTTATGAGTGTAGAAAATTTCCCCAAATTGATGTTTGAGGAGAATAACTGCATGCACTATCCAATGATAAATACATCTTAATTTAGTGGCTGTTTGTTGCAATGTGATGGGGAATATGGGAGTTAATGGTTTTGATGAAGCAACTAGATGAACTTAGATTCACCATGCTTCATAAATTACACAAATAAATAAGAATTTCAATAACATATATTTTAAGACCAGGGGAGGCTGATCACCTCCTTTTTTTTTTTCTATTCTATATCTCTCCTTCGAAGGAGTAATTCCAACTGAAATTGAATCCCCACTTCATTATCCAAGTAGAAGAGGATAATATCATCAAAGTAAGAGCTTGGTGGTAAGAAGCTCCACAATGTTATGATGGATAAACAAAGTTCTGCAAAATTTCTAGATTGTTCATACAGCCAGGTATTCTATTAGTAAACATTCATCAAAGATGAAATACATGGTGTTGCAAGAGCAATTAGTGCATATACTTTATTATGCCAGTACAACCATGCAGGTCAAGACCTAATAAAGGTACCATGAGAGAGTATATAGTTGAAGAAAGATGTGCTAGAGCAAGAAGGTTTTGAGGTTGTTCTATTTAGCATCCTTTCCAAAGTGAACTAAGTGTGCTTTTTTTCACTTTTTGGGTGAGAAATACTATGCATTTAAAATTGTTCCATTTTATATTATCTATGTAGAATGTTGATTTTTACATATTAGGAGACTCTTAATATCTCATTTATGTGCCTGCAAAGAATTTTGAAATATTAGAAAATAATGTATTTTAAGTTTAAGAATTGGAATTGTTGTAATTTTGATTTATTTTAAAAAGTAGTGAAGTTGCCATGACATATGTTGTTGGTGTCACATCATTTTAAAATTATCTTATTGCTAACATATTTTATACTTAGCGCTAATTGCTTTTGAAAGTCTTAACATAGTGTTAAATATATGCCTTCTCTTTGGTTCGTTTGGTTATTTTGAATAGAAATTTTATGTTTATGGCTAACTTCCTTTTCCTTCTCTTTTGTTTCTTTCTTCTTCTTTATTTTTGTTTATTTATTTTCTTTTAAACGCTCACTTCCCTTTGTTCCATTCCTCATTTTCTTTCATTATATTGATTGTTGAAGAAATCCATGTCCTTTAATATTTAGTCAAAATAGATTGTAAAATCACATAATTGACAAGTTTAATGAAGAATATTTTCATTGTAGACTTGGGTGTGGATGGTGAGATATGGCTTAAATGCATTTCAAATAAAAACATAATTAAATTATCGAGCTATTAGTACTCTTTAAATGTGCAAAGCTTACCGCAAAGATTGGTCTTCAAAATAACGTAATAGATAGTTTGTTTGAGTTTTCAAGATAATATCTAGTTTAACCTAGTTTCTATTATGATGAGTTTATAAAGAATTCAAACCAGTGCATTGCTCTAAGCCATGTCTAATGGAGCATCTCATTTGTTATTTAGGAAAAGAGAAGTTACTTAAGTTATGACTCTTTAAGAAAGATTCATAGAAGATCTATTTATTTTACAGTGTCACGTAACTTCTATGCAACCAAGGAACTCTATTTACGGATACATGTGTTAGTGGATCCAAAATTAGCTAACTAATCAATTGCATAATTTTTTCTTTATATAAGATTTGAAACTGAGGATGGAGCTATGTCTAGATATCCATGAAATAAGAATAATAACCTATAGTTGTAGATAGAAAGCGATAGATATACTATACAATAATAAAAAAAATCACTCTATTTATACAATTGTGGTAGGAAATATTTGAGGTGGCGAGCTACAATTTTATTGATGCAGTAAAGATCTTTCTAGCAAATAATCATTTAGTTACTATTAGGCGAGTAATGATCCAAATATCTTACGTATCTAATTGAATGGAAATAAATTTCACAAAATATATCTCACAAAATCAAGGTGTCTTTTGAGTTAGCTAAGTGAGGGTGGACTTGGCACCGAAGTAAAGCTGCTCCATTATACATATGCATGTGAGAGCAAAGCTATATACATATGATTCTTTTCAAATTTATAATGATGGGAGCTATGCACAACGAATTTACCTTTTAATCAGTGTGGCATGTTTTGATGACTCGGGGTTTTGTTTAATATGTACGATTGTAAAAAGCTTAATTGATATTTCTCATACCTATATATATATATATATATATATATATATATATATATATATATATACTACTTTAGTATTTGCATTATTGGGCCCTACTTGGGTTTTTTTTTTTATTTTTGGGGCAAATTTATCCCAAAAATATTTCTTAGATAAAGCTAAAATCCATATAACGGTCAAAACGGTCTAAACGGGAAATGGTCCAATGCTCCTCCATTGGTTCGCCGGCCCTTTGTTACAGCTTACGTATGCAATACCCTTCGGTAACTAATAAGGGTCTCCTATCTGGGTCCCAAAAACGAAGGGCTCCAACGACACCATAATTTTATAAATTACCAACCGTCCGATCAAAATCCCACGGCAACAAAAGTCGCATCGCAATACCATTCGGCAACGAGCACCGGGGCTCGTGGGAAAAGGACCACGACGCGCCCCTTTTGGTAATTTTATAATCATCGCACGTGCCGCGGGCACGTGCGGTGACGAAGGGTTTCCTTCGGGGCGGGGTAGAAAGAGCCCTCGTCGGCCCCTGCCCCCAAAGCAGAGCCCTCTCTGTCTGTCTCTCTCGCTCTCTCTCTGGGAAGAAGACCATCTCCGGTCGATAATGGTGGAGATTTGAGGTTTGGGTTTCTATTTTCTCTTATCGTGATTTGATGTTTTCCTTTTCTGTTCGCTTTCTCTGATTCCGAGGCCGGCAAGAGGCGGTCATTTTGATCATCGGAATCAGAAAATAGCAGCGATCTTGGGTGCTTTGTGGGGCATTATGCTCGGATGGATTTAGGATTTATCCGAGGATTTGATTCTAGGGTTCGGAAAGTTGCCCTCTTTTTGGATTCTAATTCGCTTTTGATCTCGTTGGCAGTGGGGTTGGCAATGCTGGGATTGGGTCCGGGGAGCTAGCGTTTGATGGATACGAAAAGAGATGGAGAGGAGGTCAGGCCGTTGCGAACCAGCGATAGGCTTCGACAGCGGCCGAAGTATTTTGGCCGTGCCTATTTGTATTTTAAGCCTCCTATAAGGAAGAAGATGAAGACCAAGAAGAGGACTGCGGCGTCGCAGATTGCCAAAAAGCTGCTGCGGCCGAGGAATCGGCCCGCCCAGACTTCCCCTTCTGATGTAAGAGATCCCACATTGCCTATTTTCTTTACATGATTCTTTTTTTTCTTAGATGATGGTAGTTAGAAAATTTGCATGAAAGTAAATGAGACGCTGATCCTGAAATCGTAGTTTTTTCGTTTAAATGGTTGTCTGCCGGTTATATTTTCTTTTTCTGTTATGGTCTTCGCTTATCTATGCGGCAAGGAATAATGATCGAAGCGTATTGGTGGTGTCTATTGCATTTTTGTGAGGAGGGGAAAATGATACATCATGGATAGAATATGCACGGCCATGCACGATCCACTGTCTACATTGTCTGTGGTCAATTAATATCTGCCCATGGCGGGAGCCAATGTGCTACGTGGGCAGCAGCTA
The DNA here is from genome assembly GCA_017589505.3 of Metroxylon sagu. Classification (NCBI taxonomy): domain Eukaryota; kingdom Viridiplantae; phylum Streptophyta; class Magnoliopsida; order Arecales; family Arecaceae; genus Metroxylon; species Metroxylon sagu. The sequence continues at coordinate 1,927,381 of JACVBY030000616.1, read as the reverse complement.
TTGACATTAGAAAGAAAATAGAAAATAGGGGTTTTTATTTTTTCTTTGGGTGTGGGGGGTGGGGGTGAGGGCCATTAGCCCTAATTGGGAGAGGACATTGTCCTCTTATAGGTATTCAGCTGGATCTATTTTCCTAGCTGAAATACATACATACATACATATATATATATATATATATATATATATATATAGAGAGAGAGAGAGAGAGAGAGAGAGAGACTTGCTAAATGTGGAGAGAGATTTGGCTACACTCGTGTGTAGCCAAGCCCTCAGATTCAATCGCTCTTTTTATCCTTAGATTTATACGGATCTCAATACCACGTTTTTCATCTTTTCCATCTTTGGGATATGTGATTCATGTAGATTCAAGGGTGAAAAGAGCGACCAAATATGAGATTTGGCTACACGGGAGTGTAGTCAAGTCCGTCTCTCTCTCTCTCTCTCTCTCTCTCTATATATATATATATATATATATATATATATATATATATATATATATATATATATTTGAGCATCCGACTAATATTTGTCTTCATGTCCATCAAAGAAAAAGAAAATAAATATGGATATAGGTAGACAATTATCTCATTCATATCTAAATATATAGTTTTGCTTGTAATCCTATGTAATTTTATATAGTACTTATGAATTTTTAAGGATAATAAGTGGCAATACTAACATCGATCAACTTAGTTTACCTTCCACATAGGGATATATTTGATTTGATGGTCGTAATGTTTAACTATCTGAGTTATATCCATTTTTACATTCGTACTTTCAAGAGCTACTTTTTGTCCATATCCTTTTAAAACAAATGTAGATATGAATTTTTGCATCTGGCTCATATCTATATTTGCATTTGCCTTTGTCAAATAAAAATGGATATGGATATGGATCTATTGATATTCAATCCGTATCTGATTCATTTTCAGCCTTAGGTGGAACTATGAAGAAATGATATTTAATAATATGTAATGGAGAAAGTCTTCCTTTTGCACTGCTTTACCATTTCTTATTTCAGGTGCTGTTGCTGTTGCTTTAAAATGACATAATATTTTATAAACTGCAGGCTTAACTGAAACTAATATGAAGATTAAGCATGTTGATAAATATTTGTCTTTGTTCTCTGAAGCACCTAACAAGATTCCATTAGCCTGTTCATAGATAGAGCTTCATAGATAGAGCCAATGACACAAAGATAGAATGATGTTTGCCCATCAAATATAAATCAGTTGCAAATTGTAGCTCCTGATGTCTCTAGGCAATGTAGCTCAATGAAGTAAATTTTTAATGGTTATAAGTTAGGAAAGCGGGTAATTATAGCACCATTTAAGCAGGGACTTCCATATATAAATCAATTTTCACATTTGATCCTCTGTCACCAAGCAGCATCTATAATAATTGACGTTGATGGAAACATTATTCAGTTTCTTTTCTTAAATCTTGTTATTAAAAATTGCCTTTTTATCCATTCTAAAGGAATGAGTTTCAATAAATTTGCCCTTTCCTTTTACATACATGTATACATATACTATGGGTACCAATGATTCAAGTCTTGGCAGGACAAAGGCCGAGATGTATTGTCCCAAAGAGATTATGGGATCGATCTCGGCCATCCTGTGCTGTGTCGAATATAATACATTATAGTGTTAATTTTAAATAAATCTATTTTATTATAAAGATATAACTTTGAAGTCCAAATATGTTTAAAAATCGAATAAAATACTAAAGCTTCATAAATAATTTTTTTAAAAGAAAAAAATATTCCAAGCAAGTATTGGGATGCCCGACAGCATTGAGGATCGAAATGGGATGAGGCATGGGACATCTCATTTTGTGAAAAAATTGGGACATTTCTGTTCCACAAGATTTGAAACCTTGATGGGTGCATCATAATCATGTATGCATGTTAAAGCACTATGCAGGCATGTGTTCTACTTGTGCCTAGAGGGAGTTGATAGCCCATAAGTATGCACGAGACTCATCTCATGAAAGGGCTATGCATTCCATCATATGGGTTAAATGATTTACATATCACATTCGAGATGGTTGCTCAAATTAAAGAAAGTTAAATTTGATGGTGTTTTAGTGCGGACCTTTGTGCTTTATGGTTTCTTTGGATTCATGGACATCCATATTTATGTTAATTTGGATAAAGATGAATTGGTTGGAACTAGTTTTATCAACATATTATTTTTAGTTTGTTGGCAATGTCAATGAGCTCCACATTTGCTCTATATATCTTTAAAGTTAGATGATGCTTCTTATTGTTGTTAATACAGAACTTTCTTGAATCATTTTCATACACTGGGCTAACCCTTGCCTTAGTGGATTAAACATATTGTGCTTCTTGCAAAATTTTATCCAAGCAACATGGTATTAGAATCTCTTTGAAGCCATCCATGAGCAAGCACTTCAGAAAAAATTGCCGAAGATTGCTGCATTTGTATTTTATTTTTTATGTTGGATTTGATGATTTCATCCTATTATTTGTTTTTGTGTGATGTAACTTGAATATTAAATGGGTCTAGTAATAGTTATTTTTTTTCTCTATTCTGAATTTTTGCAATTATTTTATGGCTAATCTTAAGGATGTCTTAAGTGTCAGATTGGTTGTTTAAAGCTTAAGTTGAGAGCCACAGAACTATCATTTTTGAAAATGTTTCTTACATTGCCTTTTTTTACTCCTTTCTTGTTTATGTGCATTAAATGCTGGCTTTTTATCACTTTAATTGCAGATTTATCTTCTTTTAGAAGAAGTTGATAGATTAGTATCCATTTTTAAATAGGAAAGGTTATGGATCATATTGATTAATCATGGTGCATCCAAGACGTGAAATCAAATAAAAAGATTGGGTGTTCTTCGGTAAAACATGGCAGATTCCATGTGATTATTTTCTCCTCTTGATCATGAACTTGCCTAAAACACTGATCCTTTCTCTGCTTCTCTTACTCAAATCTGATTTGAGGACAGATTTGCTTTTCATGTATGTCAGATGTCACATTTATTGTATTTGAGCCAGTTAATCTCATACCATGGATGTTGGTTTCAGAGAACGGGAAACTGTAAGAACAAAATATAATGGATGATGCCTAAAAAGGATCTTATTGATGCTGACAACAATGAAAAAGCAGCTGTTAACTTAGGTGAGAGAATTTTGATGAAGCTCATATGATGGATGGGGGGGTTGATAGGGATAACTTGATATTATGGATCAATTTATATAATATCTTTAATTTTTTTTAACCTTAATTCATTTAATTTACTAAATGGTGAGGCCTACATTACTCTGGTTGAATAAGATTTCTCTTTGGGGTTTAGATAGATCAAAGAAGAAGATTAATCATATTGGTTGGCCATGATGCCTTTTGGAGGCTGTTATCTTTGTAACCATCGAAGAGCTTTGCATAGAAGTTTATTGTTCTTTGGTAAACATGTTAGGTTTCGTGTAATTATCTTCCTTCTACAATACCTGGGATCAATCAAAATCCCTAACCTCTTTCTTTTACCCTCCTAGGATATACTTTACAGTAAAATTTACTTTTCATGTGAAGAAGATAAGTAATTAGTGCTACATACATCATTCTATCATTGCTGATCTGTTCAACTGTTCGTTGAAAATTGATGATGTCAGAACCATTGACTTATTTTGTGAATCTTAGGAATTTTACAGTTCTTATCAAGATCAACCTGGGGTTGTAATTGGATAAAAACTGTCTGGGGGTTGCTGATCTGTTCAATTGTTTGTTGAAAACTGATGATATCAGAACCATTGACTTATTTTGTGAATCTTAGGAATTTTACAGTTCTTATCAAGATCAACCTGGAGTTGTAATTGGATAAAAACTGTCTGGGGGTTGCTGATCTGTTCAATTGTTCGTTGAAAACTGATGATATCAGAACCATTGACTTATTTTGTGAATCTTAGGAATTTTACAGTTCTTATCAAGATCAACCTGGTGTTGTAATTGGATAAAAACTGTCTGGGGTTTGAACCCTTGACCATTTGCAACATCAAGCATAGTAACCAACCAGAATTAGCTATTTTTTGCGAACCTCAAAAACATTTATGCTAAAACAGTTTTTTTTTCATTCAAAACACTAACATTTCAGATGAAAACTAAAGTATTCTCAGGTAGCTCAAGTGAACTTGATTGCTTGGATGATTGGCTTTAAGATATGCTGCACATACATTACTATGAGATAATTACCCTGCTTATGAACTTTAAACTTTTCTGTCTTAAAACTCTCATACTTGTATTATTGTAAGATCTAGCACTTTTCAGGCCCTAATATCTGTTATTCTTCTTTCAACAGTCTATTGCTGCAAATCTTCGTCGTTCCACAAGAAAAAGAAAGATTTCTATAAATCTGGAAGACTATGAGACAGACAGTTCCCGAACAGATGATGATGATTTAATGGTGAGAATTTAAACTCTTCCATGCCTGGAATGTTTGTAGAGGCCAGTTTTTAGCTTGGTGTCTTAGGAGATTGAACTGTGAAAATTTTCTTGCTATTTTGGATAACCAATTGTTTACAACCACTGGTTCTGATTCTAATACAGACACCGCGATATCGCTCTTCTAAAAATAAGGTAGAAAACAATGCGAGTCATGATGAAGTATCAGCCTCTCCAAGGAACAGAAAGATCCGGAATGCTAAATCTCTTCCCCGCCGTGAAGGTTTACGACCTAGAAGATCATTGAGGAGAACAAGCATGCGACGATATCAAGAATCAGAAGATGAGCAGGAAAGCTCTGAAGCGCAAGCTGCGCAAGATGAGACAGAAAATGGAAATGATGTTGATGAGGATGGTGGAAATGAAGAGGAAGGTGATGGGGGGGATGAAGCAGAGGAAGATGGGGATGATGAAGATGGTGAGGAAGAACAGGAAGGTAGGAGGAGATATGACTTAAGGAACCGTGCAGAGGTTCGCAGACTTTCTCCTGAGAAAGAGGAAAAACAGAGACCTCGGTCCCCTCGCAGAGTACTGCATCATGGAATGAGCTCCAAAAACAATAAGTATCTAAGAAAAGGTGGATCCCGAGTTCATAAGCGACATCGGTTATCGTTGCCTGATGATTCCGATGATTCTCTTCTTGTGGATGAAATGGATCAAGGTCCAGCTATTCCATGGATGAGAAGTGGAAGTAGAGGTGGGATGCCATGGCTTTTAGGGGGTTTAGATATGCACAGTTCAACGGCATGGGGTCTGAATGTAGCTGCATCTGGATGGGGTCACCAAGGAGACAATATCGCTTCTCTTACGACAGGTGTTCAAACTGCTGGACCGAGTTCAAAGGGAGGGGCAGACATTCAGCCTTTGCAAGTTGATGAAAGTGTGAGTTTTGATGACATAGGAGGTTTGTCAGAATATATTGATGCATTAAAGGAAATGGTATTCTTCCCCCTACTCTATCCTGATTTCTTTGCAAATTATCACATCACTCCTCCAAGGGGAGTACTGCTGTGTGGTCCTCCTGGCACAGGAAAAACACTAATTGCTAGAGCATTAGCTTGTGCTGCCTCAAAGGCTGGTCAGAAGGTCAGTTTTTACATGCGCAAAGGAGCTGATGTTCTCAGCAAATGGGTTGGGGAGGCAGAGAGACAACTGAAATTGCTCTTTGAAGAAGCCCAAAGGAATCAGCCATCCATTATTTTTTTTGATGAAATAGATGGCCTTGCTCCTGTTAGATCTAGCAAACAAGAACAGATTCACAATTCTATTGTTTCGACTTTACTTGCTTTGATGGATGGTCTTGATTCCCGTGGGCAAGTTGTTTTGATAGGAGCAACCAATAGAATCGATGCTATTGATGGTGCTTTACGCCGCCCTGGTCGCTTTGATCGTGAATTTATTTTTCCTTTGCCTGGTTATGAGGCACGTGCTGAAATATTAGATATTCATACACGCAAGTGGAAGGAGCCCCCATTGAAAGAGTTGAGGATGGAACTTGCTGCCAGTTGTGTTGGATATTGTGGAGCAGATTTGAAAGCTCTATGCACAGAAGCTGCCATCCGGGCTTTTCGTGAGAAGTATCCTCAAGTGTACACTTGTGATGACAAGTTTGTCATAGATGTGGATTCCATTATGGTGGAAAAATATCATTTCTTAGAAGCCATGTCTACAATCACACCTGCTGCTCATAGAGGATCCATTGTGCACTCCAGGCCACTGTCTTCAATTGTTGCTCCATGTCTAAAAAGACATCTCCAGCGAATCATGGAAAATGTATCTGATATTTTCCCTTGTCTCTCAGATTTTGATGTGAGCAAGCTGTCTGTTCTTTCTTATGGTACCGTGCTTTCTCTGGTTTATAAGCCTCGCCTTTTGATATGTGGTGACGAAAGTGTTGGACTGGTATTGATCTCAAACCTTATTTAATGTGGAGAATTTGTTAGTTAAAATTAATGCAACAGTCTAAGAACTTTCCAGTTTAACAGGATCATGTTGGGCCTGCTATCTTGCATGAATTGGAGAAATTTCCTGTTCACTCTCTTGGGCTTCCATCTCTTCTTTCTGATCCAAGTGCAAAGACTCCTGAAGAGGCTTTGGTGCATATATTTGGTGAAGCAAGAAGAACGACACCCTCTATACTTTACATACCACAATTTCATATCTGGTGGGAAACTGTGAGTATGCAAATCCAGTATTTAACTTTAAAAGGATGAGTTTCTGATTAATAATTTATTTTTTTTCCTGAGTGCTGTATGTATATCTTTCAGGCACATGAACAACTTAAGGCTGTCTTGATGACTCTTTTGGAGGAATTGCCATCCAATCTTCCCATTTTATTGCTAGGGACATCTTCAGTGCCCTTGAGCGAACTTGATGAAGGGTGTACTTCCATTTTTGCTCTTCATAATGTGTATGTGTTTCTTAAGCCAATAGGTTATTAGTTGCTTACAACTTGCAACTTTCTCAAACTAATCATTCTTATCATCAGTTATCCACAATAAAGATAATTCAGATTCTCTGATGTCTTTTGTGACTATATGCTTTTATCTCTGTAATAGTTCTTCTGAAAGCTGGTCTTTTTTTAGTACAACTGTGAAAGTTTGTCTTTAGTGGGAGTCAAGCATTATTAGTATTGTGGTTGAGATATGCAGTACCATTTTGATTATCAAGTTAGCAAAATTATGAAATCATAATCATTAGTGGACTGAAATTCAATTAGAGCCCAAAATCGTATAGATTTGTATGCATTAAGAATGATCTTTCAGAAACTTTATTAGTGATGGTGGATGGTGTATCAAGAAAGATATAATACAGCAAAAGCTTTTACTTGAATATGACATCCAATGAAGCTCTGTTTAGTTTCGGAAAGATGCAAAAAAGTATATAATAAAAGGATGGTGATTCTCATAGATGTTTCCCAAAAATAGATTAAAAAATAATATGATTCAAACATGTTAGGCTTTATGTGAATGAACTCCAGATTGATGTACAAGAAGAAAGTGGTAACATCTCTTAGGTACACAATTTGGAAAATTCAGATAAATTTGCAAGATCCATTACTATGGACAACATCCCTTTTGACCTCTCCTTCCATAACAATTGATCTTAAATATAAAAAATGACCACTCTTAGAAACTTCATGATCCTCAATTTTCATTTTTTTTCATTTCTATTTCTAATTTTGCAAAAATTATATTTTATATATTCGACTTAGTCTTGCTTGATTTAAATATCCTGAATTTTAATGCACTTCTCAATATTTTATAGTTATGATGAACCTCAATCTTAGTTTCATCTGCTAATATTATATCACTTGCTAATAGCATATACTGAGGTATAAAATTTTGAATATTCCTTGTAAGCTTATATATAACTAGCACAAAAAGGTAAAAATTTAAAGCAGATTCAGAATATTGATGTAAACATGCTGTAATTGAAAACTCATTGATATTATCATTAGTAGTTCTAGTACTAGTAATTGTTCCATTGTATATATCTATAATTATATTCATATATCTAACGAATACTCCTTTTTTTTCATGCACCATAAGATTTCTTTAAGGGATTCTATAATATTTTTTTTTCTAAATCAATAAAAATTATATAAAGATTTTGTCTGATTCTTCTATACTTATTCATTATCCTCATAAGAAGAAAAATAGCTTTCATTTGTCAACCTTGTCAATAGAAAACTAAATTATTTCTTTGATATTTTTGTCTCATATCTTAATCTATTCTCAATTACCCTTCCAAAATTTATCACCATTATTCTTGTAAATTAGTATTATAGTGTTATTTTTTCACTCATGAAGCATCTTTTTGGTCTTTAAGATCTTATTAAATAAATTAGTGAATGAAATTACTCCTTCATTACCTAGACACTTCCAAATCTCGTTAGAAATTTCTTCAGATCCAACTACTTTTCCTACTTTTATATTTTCATAGTTTCCTTGCTTAATAATACAAGTGTACTTAACATTTATCCTCAATGGAACTAGTATGATATCATAAATCATTTACATGACTTACATTTAATAATTATTAAAATAACTTATCCATCTTTCTTTGATTTTATTCTTCTTAATTAGAACTTTTTTATCTTCATCTTTGATGCATTTAATTTGAGTCATATTTTTTGTTTTCCTTTCTCTTAATCTTGCAATATATATATATATATATATATATATATATTTCTAATCATCTTTAATTTCTAACTTGTGATATAACTCTTTATGCGCCTAGCTTCTACGAGTGTTTCTCAATGGGTTTATTTGTCATTGGGAGATGCTGAAAATAAGGGCAACCTGAATCATCTGTAGAATGTCTCGAGACACAAATAGGTCACTCTTGGCCTGCTTCTATTACTAATATATGTAGTCATCCAAAGGTAGTAGACAAGCAGGTCTGGATGGAAGTATTTGGGTGATCCTATTCTTAAGAATTGATTTATGGTGCTGATCTGTGGGCAGTAACATAAAGGGGCTGATGTCAAAAAAGAAATGGCTGGTGTACGATGGAGATTAGGCCTTTAAGGTTCAAGTCTAATAGAAAAAAGATTGATGGGAATGATAAATTGAAAGGAAAAGGTTGCTTTAGCAGTCCCTGGGATGATAAGGATGGATTATTGTGGTCAGGCTTGCTTTTGATCTGGATATAAACAGAAATTTAGAAGAATAATGGAGTAAAAGACAATTTTTTAGGATGAGGTTATATTGGTGCAACCATCAAATCCATTTGGGCAACCAACAAGTTATTGGGCATTTAGAAGTGTGTTTAATCAGAGTTCTGGATAGAATTGTGATTAGAACTCTATTAGAACTGTGTTTATATTTGTTACAAGTTGACTCAGGTAATCAATGGTAGATAAATAGGAGAGCAAAAGAAGAAAAGAAATGAGTGAAGAAAGAATGGAAATGGCATTTGCATTTGTCTTTTTTTTCCTTTACAAAAGCTGCTTAATCCTCAGCAGACTCTCTCTATTATTATTTCTTAAGGCCAAGGGATTTGCTAACTAGGCCACTAGTCTGAGTCCACTTAGAAGTCTTATGTCAAAGGGATTAAAATGAATGCAGGTCAGATTGCAAATTCCTCAAATCTTGTCCAGCTTTGTGGAAAAAGTTAAAATAGTATGATTGGTCAACAGCTAGCTGAAAACCCTCAGTTCTTTTCTGTAAAATCTTGATTACTCTACTGTTACTGGGCTGTGTTCTACAAAAAGCAGTCATCCTAATTTTAGATCTCTGTAGGGCTGATAACAGACCCAACTCAAACCCATCTTGTCCTCCTAGCAGCTAGTTGCATCAATTGTTTTTTTGCAGTTTTCCAAAACAAATGTTTGAAAGTAGATCGAAGTTACTAAAGATTGTGTGCAATATGATTAAAACAATCAAAATGTCCTGTTTTTTTGTGATCGAGCGACTTGGGGTTTTAGACGATTGACTGGTGTACAACAGAATTTGGGGTCCAAAAGTTCCAGACAAGTAAAGAATTAGATTGATGAGGATTGCAACTTGCAAGGAAAAAAGTTTTGGTAACCATCTTTTAGAATGATAAAGGCAACTTGGATTGTTATGGTGAAGTCTGCTTCAGAATTTTAAAATAAAACAGTAATTGTGAAGAGAAATAAAAGGTAAGGAATAAAAAGGTAATTTTAAGGTTGTATCCCTCTGGGTATGCAGCAATAGGCCATTGGGTGTTAAATTCTCTTTGTATAGTTTGTGGACAACTTGCAGTTAGATCTGGTCTCAGCTTTGTTGCATGTGGGCACAGGTAACCAGTAATATAGCAGAAGTATAGTAGAAAAGAAGTTGCTAACCTTTGTCTTTTTGTCGTTATGCTCCCTTCAATAAGAACTGCTCTTTTCCCTGACCTTGTCTGTTATTTTGTAAGGAGGTGACTGACTAAGCAACTAAGTCGGTTTAGAAGATATATAAATATTATGTAGCATATCCCTTAAATTTGGCAAAATCTGAGAAACAAGAAATAATGTAGACTTCCTATTAGCTAGCTAGAAATCCTAGATATCTCCAACAACAATAACAACAACAAAGCCATAATATCAAACTTGTTGAGGTCGGTTACATGAATCCTTTTCCTCCATTTTGCTCAATTTTGCATCATATTTTTTATAAAATGCAAAGATTTCAAATTTTTCTTTATTGCTTCCATGTAAGTTTTGGTCCAACTCTACCTGTTTTTTGTCTGTATATCAAATCACTCCTTTTTATTGGTATATCCCGAGGTGTACGTTGCAAAGTTCAAACTATCGAAGTCGTCTATCCCTCGATTTATCCTTAATTAGTGCTACCTGCACTTTTTTAGAAATGACTATTTTTTATTTTATTTTTTTTTATATTATCATACATCCATCTCAATATTCATATTTCAGCTTCATTCATCTTGTGTACATATGATTTTTAATTGTCTAATATATCATACCATAAAATATAGTTGGTCTTATGGTTATCTCATAAATTTTTTTCTTCAATTTGGTAGATATTTTATGATCACATAATATTTCAGCTGTATTTTTCCATTTCATCCATCTTATTTTAACTTTATGGACAACATCATTCTCGATCTCATCTTTTTTATGAATGATTGATCTTAAATATCAAAAATAATAACTTTTAGGAATTTCATGGTCTTCAATTTTAACTCTACATTTATCTGTATTTCTAATTATATTAAAATTATATTCCATGTATTCTGTTTTTGTCCTACTTAACCTAAACCTTGAGATTATAATACATCTCTCTATAATTCTAATTTATAATTAATCCTAACATTAGTTTCATCCATTAATACTATATCATTTACAAATAACATGCACCTTAACATATCATCCTGAATACAACAGCTAAGTACTAAGCCTTGATATCTCCATTACACCTTAATGGACATTCAGATAATTAGCTCACAGCAAGCCATATCTTTTGATTTTGGGCCATATGGGACCCAGGAAGAAGCCAACAGGGCCCTCTTTGCCCTCCATTTTAATCATCTGCATCACATCATCTACATGCATCCATGTTTTTCTTCTTTCAAGCTTCCGCCTTCCTTTTATTCAAAAGGTTGCTATATTTTGTACGTTGAATGGCTTGATGTCACGGATTCTTTTCTACAAGTCCATCAGACATTTTGTTATGTAATAAGTTGAATGAAGTCAAATCTTGCTCTTTTGCCTAATTTTATGAATTTGATTGGATCCCAAACTTATATTGGTTTTATGAAATCCAACTTGATGGGCCTTTAACTCTATTTCTTAGTTTAATATATATCACTTTAAAAAGAAACTCTTGGTAATCATTTATTGAGTGAAGATTATGTTATCAGAATTGCATAAAGAATTATCATCTTCATGCATGTTACTACTATTCCTTTACTAAAAGGAATGTCTTCATTTCTTTCACCACAAAACAAAAATCATAATCAATTATCAACTTATTCTAAATTTTCGTTTTATAGGTATCATGTGGATAGACCAACCACCAATGACAAGTCTAGATTTTTTGAGCAATTGGTCGAAGCTGTTTTCTCTATTTCACAGGAAGAGTCAGTGAGCAAATCAAAAGAACCAAAGTGTCTTCCAGAACTTCCCAAAGCACCAAAAGAAGTGAGTGGTCCAAAGGCCTCAGAACTAAGAGCCAAGGCAGAAGCTGAGCAACATGCCCTTCGCCGTCTTCGAATGTGTCTCCGAGATGTTTGCAATCGGTCTGTTTGTTCAGTTCATACCATGAAGAGTTAATATTATGTGTTTGAAGGAATTGACAGTATTACAAACAAAAAAGAAATTGTTTTTTGAACTCAGCCTTGTTTTTTGCAATCTTAAGAATCAAACCCAACTTCAGGATCAAGTAAATATAATGTTTATTTGTAATCTGTATCAGCATGGTTAATACTACCATTGATTAGCAAAAGCAACTACATAATGAATTAGTATCTTATAATTCAGACATTATTAGTCAATTATTTTTGGTCACTTGAGCATTAGGTAGTTATCACTATAAACATTTAATCTGCACTTGTATTTGGAAGTTATTTGGTGTGCTTTTCAAGCTTACTACATTATAAGATCCTTCTGATAAAACACTGGCATTGTTTGTGTCAAAATTTTTTTATTCTTCTCAAGGTTTAATAAATCATCATGAATTTTGACTGTCCAATAATGGCATATTTGTAAAGTTTGGTACTTTGGTTAGTGTAGCTTCAAAATCAAGAGTTAATTGGTTATTTAGAAGTAAATCATTGCATGACTCAAATTCTTAAATATTTCTGAGAAGATAGTACCGAACCTAGCCTTTATCTACTTGAAACTTTTTGGACCTCTTTGTTTTATTATTTCTACAAAACCTGTTTCCCATCGTATGTCTTTATCTGCGATAGGTATGTTTTTGACTTTGTGAGAGAGTTTGTACGATCTTGTAATGACAACATCTATACCTTCTTTTCATTGCTTGCAGAATTCTCTATGATAAACGGTTCAGTGTGTTTCATTATCCAGTCATGGATGAGGATGCACCAGATTATCGTTCAATCGTTCACAACCCCATGGATATGGCCACTCTGTTGCAGCGTGTGGATTGTGGACAATATCTCACTCGTGCAGCATTCCTGCAAGACATTGACCTCATTGTGACAAATGCAAAGGTATCATTTTGTCTGGTAGAATATACTTTTCCTATAATAATTGCTTTGAGTTTGTTTTTCCCCTTGAATTTCTGATTAAAATCTAAAATCTACAAATTTATGACCTATTAGACATGAAGTTTCAAACCATTCTGTATGATATTAGTTTGGGATCAAGTATTCTTCACAGTGCTGAGAGTTGATTTTCTGTGGAGAGATTTTTACTGGCTTCTTATGTTGATTTTTGGAGCCATTTTACAGGTATATAATGGAGATGACTACAATGGAACTCGGATTGTAAGCAGAGCTTATGAGCTTCGAGATGTGGTATTTCCCGTTTTCTTTTAATATTGATTGTAATCAAGAACCAAATAAATTGATAACATAATGTTAATCTTTATTTGAATTCTTTTTTATTTTTTACAGGTGCAAGGTATGTTATCACAAATGGACCCAGCTTTGGTTTCATTTTGTGACAAGATTGCAGCACAGGGGGGCCCAGTGCATGTGACAGATGACACAGATGGCTTGGGTCTTCCAGTAACACCTGTTGTTCAATTGGCTGCTGTTACTAGAACCAGTGCCCGACTTCGTAATGTTCAGCCAGAGGTAAATCTATCACAAAGTTACGAAGCATTAAAAAGAGCCAAGAAAAACACTGACAATGAACATACAGGTAATTGCTTGTTGGATTTCTTTTCTTTTAATTGATGAAAAAATAATAGTATCTTAATTCTTTTCTGCACAATGATGTAATTAGCATGAACAATGACAGTTCAGTATTTAATTCTATAAATGTCGGATAATATGCATTGTTATGGTTGTTAACATGATATGTATTTACATATGTCAAGTTATGGTCACAGTGCACTTCCAGCTTCCTATTCTTATGCTTTATTGTTTTTGTTTATACCTAAATGCAATCCTTTGAGCTGCTTGCAAATTTGGTTTATGATTGCCAATGTTAGCTCTTCCTATATGGCCGCAATGGGTACATGAAACTAAAGGAAAGGAATGCCTATGATTCTTTTGTTTATTTCAAATATTTGTATTTTGTGTCATAGCAATTTACATGCAACACAGTTTGCTGGTTGCTTTGTTCATGCTGATTACGTTCTTTTTATCATGCACAGGATTAGTCTTTGTTAACAATGCAAGGAGTTCTACTTATTTGTAGCCCTTATTGTTTTGCATCTTAAATGAGTGCTCCACCAAGGATATAAATGGCAATTAAAGAAAGCTTTAATGGTAGAAAACTATAGAGAATATGAATTTATACAGATTATAAACGTATTCATCACATGATTTCAGGCTCAGGCAGAGAAGACAGAGCTGCTGCTGAACCTGATTCACAGAAACTGAGTTCCTCTCAGCCAGGATCATTTCAAGAACCTGACACAATCGGGCCATCTAAAAGACCAGAAAACCCTATCAATAATGAACTTCCTGAGATATCTGTAGTGGCTACCAGCCCCCCGGCTAGTGAGAACTCCCGAGATGCGGTAATGAGGGATGTAGAAATTTCTGAAAATATTGACACTGTTAAGAGGCTTCTTATGGAGCGCACTGAAGGCTATGGCGTGCCGCAGCTTGAGAGGCTTTACACCCGTGTAATAAAAAGTGTGATAGCACTGAAAAGCAAAGAAGGTAAAGAGGATCATAAGCTACCGATCATGAGGCATCTGTTGAAATTTGTTGAGGATGATGAAAATTTTTAACCATCTCGGAAATAAATCTTTTTTAGCTTTGTAGATTGTTACAGCAAACATTCATTAGTTTTCTGTTGCTGCATCCTTCAATATATCCAGTTTTGACATGGGCCTATGAATTACTGTGCAGCAAGTAATTAGTGCATTATTATTATATTTCAGATGTACGAAGACCTCTCTCCCTTGAATCTTTCTTTATTCGATGCTAGATACTGGGTGAGCTTGTCGTGAAATATCTGTAGCCTTCTCCTTAACCAGCTATGCTTTGACCATTCTGCAACCGTCACTGGATGTTGTGATGCGTGTACGAAGACCTCTCTCCCTTGAATCTTTATTCGATGCTAGATACTGAGTGAGCTTGTCTTGAGAAATCTGTAGCCCTCTCTTTAACCACTTATGCTTTGACCATTCTGCAACCGTCAATGGATATTTTGATGCATGATTCCAAGAAACAGGTAAGCTGCCCAAAGCGAAAGTCGAGAAATTCTTTCGGCGAGTTCTCTTAGTGTTTTGTGCCAGCAAAGCAAATATTGGGAAGGCAGTAATTGTAACAATGACCGATTCCAGTGACTACAATAGCTTTAAAAACTCCTTCGAGCAATCTCGTGGATATGTTACATGTGCGGTTCTCTCAAAAGCCGAAGGCTGGGTGATTTCTCAATACAGATTGAGGGCCGCTGGGATGTCATGCATTACCACATCATCGTCCAGATAAATTTTACCATATCCTAGAATCCATTCTAGGGCTCATTTCTGGGCGCACGCCCTCAGATGGAAAAGAGGTGATTTTGTAACATGGATTTAGGCTGGAAGATACGAGAGTAGTAATGGCAGGGCGTTAATTGTTTAAAAGAGCGCATCCTTAACGAGAAAAGACACCAATAAGTCGGTGCTTTTAAATCTCCAGCTGTTGTTGATCAATCTTTTTGCTTCGCCACCATAAAGCAAACCTTAGAAAGCATACTACTTGTTGCCAAGCTTACCTAGCCGGACCGTTGTGCTAATTTTGTTGATCAAATATTTCTATCAGGGCTCGCATACACCAATCATAGCTAAAATTTGGCAATTCTTTTACTCAGCCAAACCTCCATGATTTTACACTGATTACTTTGTTAATCAACTTGGACTTCATCCACTGGACACCACATGCTTGAATCACGATTCAAACACGGGACCACCCAGGCTGATGGATATGTTGAACTTTCTGGCTGATCTATAATCAAAATTTTGTCTCTTAAAACTGATTCCTGCAGAGTACAAGAGAGACAAAATATGATCCTGAAGCTGGCATCATCCTATGCTAGTTTCTTTCAGCATCTAGCACTCAGTTGGCATGAACTTTACCTACAACATCAAAAAAGAAAAAGCCCTTCTTTTTGTAACAGCTCCTTTGAGATGGCAGGGATTTTACAAATAGAGATGAAGCGAGTAGGAGACCTATTTGGCCTATTAATTACTGTTCCTGGCTGCCATGCTGCGAAGTTTGCTCAACATGTTGGTAGCTGCAGACTCCCGTGCTTCAAGAGGATTGCTCTTCAAATTACCACCAACTGTGCATTCGAAATCCATCCCTTCAACTGTAACACTGGCCTGGAACCTTCCTGCAAAAGGCATTGTCAGTAAAGCTTCATGGAGGTGCAGGCATACATATGATTAAAGGAGCAAGTGAGCTAACAAAAGAAATCTAAAAAGCTTTAAGTAGTAATAGAGGAATCCATAGTTTAAATAAGGGCCATCATGTGAATTGGAGCATAACCCAATGGTCAAACCTCTGCTTAGAAACCAAGGTGTGTAAGTTCAATCTTGAGTGATGCAGTCCCAACTCCCAAAGTATTTGGGCAGGGTAATTATAGGACAGGTGAATCTCCCTCCCTCCCCTTCCCCCCCCCCCCAACACACACACACACACACACAAAACCCAAAAAAAGAAGAAAGAAAAAAAGGGCCATTATAATTCTATTGCTGCCATGACTAAACAAAATTTTAAACTTTGTATTTCAGAAAATAATATTTTATTATATGACTGATTTTGCTATAACCAAGATTCGTTGTATTGAAAATCAGTACCGTATATGTATCGGCCCAATTTAGTATGGTACAGAGGCGTACCAAACCGACATATGGTACACCCTGGCATACTAGTCAGGTGGATTGGTACATCAGTTTTTTCTTTTTTTCTTCATTTTTTTATTCTTAATAGTTTTTTAATTTTTTGATAGTTTTTCTCTTTTTTTTTTTGATAGTTTTTCTATTTTTTTCTTTTTTAATGTGATACACTTAAGTTTAACAATTATTTCTTTAAATTTATAGTGATTTTCATTGGTGTTTCGAAGTATTTTATGGGATCAAATGAAATTAAAGCATATCAATGTATCACTAATGCAAATGTAAGTAATAGGCAACTAGAACAAAATATTTTTAAATTGCATATTAACAATAATTTGAAAATATAATAAACACATAACAGATAATACTATCAATACTTAATATTTACTGGAGTATCTATACCACTCGTAGACGTCAGGATCCTGCTCATTGTTTGAGCTTAAGAGATTATCTTAGCCTTCATAAGCATTGCATACCCCCTTCACTGGATCATCATATCCAGCTCTTCTTCCTGCCTCATCATCCTACCTTGGGTATGCAATGAGATAATGGCTCGGCTATGTAAAGATTGCATTAGCAAAAATCCAACCTGTAAGCATCACGAGGTTGTGGTATTGGAATGTAACACTCACTTCAAGCCTTGAATGTAGGATATCCATAAGATGATACGTTGGATAAAGGATATCCATATCCATAAAGATGCAAGTCATAGCCAGCTAGCATGGATTAGGATCCGATGTGATAATCCGATTCAACTACATCTAAAGATTGTACTTCACGTGGTAGATCATCTGCATTAGCAGCTCTATATCTCAAACGACCTCATGAGCCCCATCGCTTGTAAGCAATAGTCTTCTTGCGGGCTCTACTAGATCACGTCCTATGAACCCTATTCTGTATGGCATCAATCTACTGGGACTCACTGGTGAATCAAACACCATGAGGTTTCTCCTGTGCGGCTCTCTAAACAACTAATGCCCCATTGTCACTCAAACTATCATCATCATTGCTCCTCTTGCGTGACAATATGGAAAGTCAATCATTTGATGGCTCTAGTGTTTCTGAATCTCTGCAATGCCTTCCCTTCTTACTAATTTGGAGAATTGCTGCTCTCTTCCCCTTCTCACCCTTCATTACCTAGCTTTACTAGGTGGTTTGACCAGACCCACCACCTTGACTAGAGCAAGTGCCATAGCGGACTCTTCCTAGTAGCTTCCTCTCAAATATTTAGGAAGATGTTTCAGATATGAAGCCCTCTAATGATAGCAACTTACCCTCTAACCTCTGTCACTAGCATGTGTTTCTTGGCTCATCTACCCGGATCTACCCCAACCTCCCTATCGATATCTTTTGATGGTCGAGGTAGGGATACATCTATACCCATATCCATCATAAAAATTTATACCCGTACTCATTCCGTACCTACTGTGGGTATAAAATTTTGTACCCATATCCATATCCATAGAGATTATGTAATATCCATACCCATCCCGTTATCCATACCCGCTCCATACTCGTCACCTTTTCTAAAGTCTGTTTCATTTGTTTTATACTTTTTTTTTATTTTTTCTTTCAAATTTTAATTTCAAATCCATGGCTAAAGTAATTGTTGGCTGCTTTCTTTTTACCCCCTTCAATTCCAAGCTAGACAAATGCATTAAACCCTGAGAAATTATGATCTGTGATTGCTTGTATAGTTTTCTATTGAAAGTTTAAAACTATATTAATAAGGGTAATTAACTAAATTTACTAATGGATATAATAGGTATGGAGCGGACGGGTTGGGATGGGACGAAGATATCTTTATATATATACCCGTCCCATACCCATAATGGGTATTATCACATAACCCCATATCCATATCCATATCCGTATCATTTTTTGACCTCTATACCCGCTTCAAATGAAGCAGAGGCAGATGGGTACTCGTGGGTTCAAACAAAATTGCCATCCTTACTCATAGAAGGCTCTCAGCCTTCATCTCTCTTTTATTTTAGCCCGTGACCCATCCTTACCTTACAACTGAGCCAAACCAAGAGGTTTAGCATGGTTTGTAATAGTTTGGGGTGAGGTGGTTTGGCATAGTTCAAGGCAGTATAGGGTGGTTCGGCATGGTTCAAGATGGTATGGGACAATTCAAAGCCCTATACCATGCCGAAAGGGTATACCGACTTGGTTTGCCACCAGTTCGATTCAGTGCGTCCCAAACCGAGTTATGCTGGTTATAGATTATAACAATACACAATGTTTGTGGATGATGTCCATCACCAGGGCATATGTATAGAAACCCTGAATTAATCCAACAATATGTTCTACCCAATACCAATAAATAAGAGAACTGCAAACTTGTGCTCAGAAAATCATAACAAATTATAATAATTTGGCCAAAATAGCCATGCCAATCCATCCATGGACCTTATTAGATAATTTAATATGCTAGGTCAACCAACATTGACCATTAACTTTCATGCTGATTTATGAAGGTATTTATCCTACCATCTGAAACAGAAGGAAGCACACTATATCTTGGTAACATCCAGCTGTTCTCGCAGCATATATCATCCAATTCCTGCAGAATAGACAAGATGACATAAGCTTACAATCTTCTATAATACTTTAAAGGAATTCAAGCAGCATCTAGCCAGTATTTAAGTGCCTTCAGCCAGTATACTTCCAATGCAAAGAGGAGGAAAAAGGACTTAACCCCTTTTGGCCCAGTATCAAGCAGCACAGATCCTGTGCTGGGTGCCCATACTGGCCTGGCACCGTACGTGCTGGCCGGCATGGGCTGGAATTTAGATCCGTAGCATTTAGTTATTCACCATAATCAGTTCTCTCTACCACAACAAAAACCTTGTAATGAGTTAACTTTGGAAATAGACATTAAACTGAGAATTAATAAAAGATCTTTTCATGCAGTGCAAAATTTCTAATTCTGCTGTGTTTAACAAAGATGACTCAGTATTGAGAATTGACAAGCACTTGCTACATGCCAAGAAAATTGGACAGTGCATGAACAAAAGAATCCCTGTTTGCTGCATATTAATTAAACAGTTCTCTAGATTCTCAAAGTTGCTTTCTTAGCATATATTGAGCTGAAAAGGCAAAATTAGAATACCTAGATTCCATTAAAAATTGAAAGCAGAGAAGGAAGATAAAGTTCCTTCCAAGATTAAAAAGGATATTGAATAACATCCAGACATCATATGACTTGCCTGGTATGAGCTCCTTAATTTCAGAACTGCCTCCACCAATCTCTTCCTACTGACTTTTTGAGTTTGGCCACCTTCTCCAAAATACGAAGACGTATCCACATGCGTTTGACTTAAGCATGAAGCATTACAGGCTTCTATAAATGATTCAACTTTTGTCTTTGAGTTCTCTTCTGCAGAAGATCAAAAACAATTTGTTATTCTCCATCTAACTGCTGCTTTTTACTAGTCTAATTTTGCTGCTTAATGTTTTTAATACTATGATAAATGACGATTATTTAAATATGGTAAAATAAATCCCTGATTTGATATGAAATGAATCAAGTTGATTAGAGTTTATTAAGGACTCAATCAATGATACAGTATGAAAACCATAATCTAATGAAAGAAAACCCATCGTGGAGCCCTTGGTTGACAGTTTTTCTACTGTAATATAAAAAGCAAGCCAGCATTTCAATAAGTGATGGCTGAACAAAGATGTTTGTCACATGCATCTTTCAAGATAAAAATGGTGAAAACAACTAAATAAATGATCAACATGAAAACTATACCACTTAAAATTGTTTGGATATTCATCTCACATCGAGCAATTTCATCTTCAAGGAGCCGTTGTTGCTGACACTACAAAATAGCAAAACGATTGTTGCAACTGACCTTCAAACGAATTGGCCAATCAAGTTTCAACAGAATGGAGAAAAGAGTTATTTTTTGATATTCAAGAAAAGGTACATACCAAATAATCCCTTCTTTTTTGAAGAACTCGTAAGGAAGCCTCTAGCATATCATCCTTCTTTGATGGCATTACAAGCCGAAATGCATCTTTGTTTTCCATATTAGATTGCAAAGGAACAAGTGGAAGATCAAAAGTAGCTATTCCACATTGAACAGAATCACCCATACCTGTTTTCCCTAGGAGTTCTCCATCTACGTCTTTCACTGTGCATGGCTTAGCTGAATCTGCCATACTTGCCTGTCAATGTAAAAAAATCTTTTAGCTTGATGTAGGAGGCGGCTAATAAAATAAAAAGCGCTTAATATGCATTACAGTTCTAGAAGGTATGGTAAATATGAGTCAAGTCATGAGTAATATCCATGGGCTGTTGAAAGCAATAATGCACCATGTAAGCATATGGTTAAACACTCAATATAATATGTTTGCTTGGTATGATAAGCTTTAATCCATTAGTTTGGATCATGGGTTCAACTGTGTTTGCTGAAGACTGAAAAATCACAGAAGCCCTACCCATACAAAATTGATCCAGGACAAGGTGAGCACATAGTAAATTGAAAGCTAAATGTTCATAAGGATTGACGTAATAGTCCAAACCATAAAAGACATGACTATAAAAATGTGCAAATTTTCAAAATGAAGAAACGTTGACAGGATAGATTATATAGCATACCTTCTCATTACAGCCATGCAAAGTGACATCTGCGGTACCTTGAATATCACGCTTTTTCCTCTTATAGGTGGGACCACAGAGAATGCTGTTTTCCTTCCTCGTATCCTCCTCATTAACCGATGGTTGCTGATACTGATTCAAAGATGAATTAAAGGCCTGGTTATGAGGTCCACACACAACCACAGATGACCCACTCATATTTGATCCATCAGTTGTTATGCTGTTTGTAACTGCCTTTTTTATACTGTTCTTGTTACTCAACACATCCACAGTTTGTACATTCTGAAAAGATTTATCACTTGTCAGCTCATTTTCCTTTGTAGGTGATTTGTCTGGTTCCACGGACAAAATGCAAGCATTGGCCCTTGGTCTACAAGCATCTCTGGTTGACCCATTCTTAAAAGATGTAATATTTTCATTTCTCACAACAGTTTCATGTTCAGTGTTGCTCATCTTGTCCATTGTTTGCTCAACCCAATCAGATTTATTGTTAGTGTTAGGATCTTCCACAATGGATACTCTGTCTGACAACAAGAAGAATTTCTCGTTCACATCTGCCTGCAGTGCTGGCAAATGCAGCAAGCCATAATGAAGTGTTTCCCTGAGAAATGCAAGTGATTATTTTGGAGAAAAGTGGATGCCATACGAGAATCTATGCTTCTGATTGGCCTAGGTTCCAAATGGTAGCATTGAAATTATAAATAATTAGTCATTACCTGTTCAGCCAATCAGATAAAATGTCAATGTATGGTAATAGATTATAGTGCTCGACAACAGGTGTTACTTCAGGAGCTAACGGCTTCCTGACAAGAGCGCCTCTCAAGCTGAAAAATAATTAAAAAAGAGCTTACTAGCAGTCAAACTCAGATGATTGTGCACAGTAACAGTTACTCCAATATTGTCCATGAATTCCAAGTCCACTAATCTTGATGCATACATGCAAATTGCTTCCATCAAGAGAATCGATTTTAAGGTAACATACGGCAAACATAAAAGTCCACCAGATGGTGAAACAAGAAGCAGCCAAAATAGTCTTTAATCACAAGGATTACAAACCTGCCAATGACATCCTTGATACAAACTTCCCTGAGTTCTTCACTTCCTGTTTCTGTATACTTCATTATATATAACCTAGTAGTTGTCTTCTCCTGACTCAACGAATACGTCAAATGATGTTCCAGAATACAAGAATTTGCATGATTAATACCTGTTCCATAACGCATCAATATTTTTTTCCAGATAACAAAATATAAACAAGAATAAAACAAAACTGAATCTAATTGCTAAATAAGAGGATGAATCTCTACCGTACCAAATCCACAAGAAGCAAAGTGAAATAAACTGGTCCTGAGTATAGATTACATATAAAAAATATTCACATAGGCAACAGTCTAAAGTGTATCAGGATTCTTACTATCAGGACAGCTTGCCATTGACATGAAAAGGCACCTCTACAGAAACTAATAGCATGTAAAATTGTATATCCTTTTCACATGATTTAACAGGTCCTAGCAAAGCTATAAAACATGGAACACAATGGCAGTTACAGCGAATTCTGTAAATTCCATACAATGTAATCCTTAAATTCTGATAGGATGGATGATGATGATACAACAAGATTGTAAAGCTATCTAAAGCAAGACAACAAAGGGGTGAAAAATGGTTGTGCAATCTAGTAGGTAATGTAGCACATATTAATAAGGTGCTTCCAACAAGCAAGCTCTTGTAGTGTTACTAATTTAACTAAGTTCTGTCAATAATATAAGAAAAAAGAATGGAATGACAACCAACCCCTAAAAGGACCTTTCACATGTCAATGTAAACAGATACAGTTTGTAGACTTTATCACTTAATATCAGCTATTATATTTAGGTCAGTTTTTCTGTTACCATGTTGTCATACATTCCTGCAAAGGGTATGACAATCCCACTACAGCATATAACACTACTTGCACGCGTTCAGGGATACTCCTTATGACAAAATGCATTTTATTAGTTAATCAACCTAACACAAAAAGTAATGAAAGTCAACCTATTTTATTACTCACATTACCATAAGAGACCTGGCTAGATTTATTCCACAAAAGTAACATTTGCCTCACTTGATGCACTTTTCTGAAATAGTTAAAAGTTAAAACCAAGGTTCACAATCTTTGGTACTGGACCCTATACCAGTGTCATCTTGGCATAGTATCGATATGTGCAGTACAGGGGTCGGTTTAGTATATTGATACTCAATATGAAACCATACCACATACTGGTTTGATACCAGTACAGTATGGTACACAGGTACACTATGGTACAGAGTGGTATGGTATATGATGTGCTTAAAACCCATAACCACTTCATGCTGGAGGGCATGATATTCCAACTGTATGGCCCACATCAATCCTAATTTTTTTTTAAAAAAAAAAAATTGTTGAGAAGGAGGCTAAAAGAGTGAGAGAAAACTAGAGAGAAGAAATTGACATCAATTGGAATCTAAAAATAAAACCCTCCAAATTGTACATCGTCACTAAAGCCATGGTAGAAACAACTCCAAAGAAAACAAAGTTGAGCACCAATCTATCACCATAAATTTTCATTTGAACTTTGAACCATGATCTACAAGAGCACTCAGGCCTTTTTCTTTTCTTGTTTCTTTAGATGATAGGAAATAGATATTACAGAAAATATGCAAACTGCTGTTTTACATTATTTGAATTCTAGTGGTTACACACTATCATTTAATGAGTCATGAACTTCTCACGCTAAATAATAAGAGATGGAATAAGAGAAAGTGAGCTTTTATACAAATTTAATTGCTGGATAGCAATTTTATTGCTTAGACGCAACTAAATGCAATAAACACAAGGGATAAAGGTGGTGACAGGTTCAGCTAAGATCACCTGCTTTTTGCTCCACAATTGAAAATGCAAGTTGTTGAAGCACATAATCAGTTTCGCAAGATCCATCTGAACACCCACTTGCAATCCTTTTGTTTTTTGAAACATTCTTATTCATTTGATAGCCACCTGCCTGATTGTCAATAGGTTCTTCAAGTTCTTGTTCCAGCAATGACCAGACCCCTTGAGTTAAGGGCCCAAACTGAAGCAAACATCTTTCTTTTGTATGATTGATTAAAAAGATGGAAATTTTAGAAAGTAGCCAACCCTCCATGTTTGGGGCATTATTTGATGCATCTAATGCCTCAGAAATATTACAGGCATCCATGATCTTTTTCTCAGTGACTGAGAGCTGTTTGTCGACATCTCCCGATCCCTCATCATATTTATGCATATATTTCAAGTATATCAACAAACTTGGTTTAGCTACAGAAGCAACCTTACAGAAAGATTCAAAAGCCAGAAACTCGAGCTGAGGGAACTGCTTCCGGTGGTAATAATTATAAAGCAGCACAACAGCATGAATCTGTAGTAGCACAACACAGAATATCAAATTAAACAACCATCATAAAATTCCAAGGATATGAATAAATAAGGAAACACCTTTGAAGCTATTAAAAAGTTAAGAGGAACCCAGAAATCAAAACCTCAAAAAGTGCAGCTTCTATTATTACAATATAATGCCCAAGACACAGTTGCATCCATAAAGTAATAGCATATTGAAAAATCTATTATTTCCTGTACAAAGCCCTATGATCATTTAGGTCCACAATGAGATTATAGAGTTAGCCAAAAGGGTGACATTAATTACATGGGTATTTTTATATGTAGCTATATCTGTATTCCCATATTTATTTATGAACACATGAAAAGCCATACCATGAATGATGATTTGAAAACATATAAGTTTCCCAGAAACTAGAAATCAAGTGTTTTGGAGGGCCCATGCTTATGCATGTTAACAATGTGATATCACATTTTGTTTTGATTTATAATTTTGAAGCACCTAAATCAAGCATTTACATGTTTTAGCTCATTAACTATAGCAAATTTATCCACTTTAAGCAGGTGAAAAACCTCTAAAATGTTTCATATATATTCTAGGCAATTAAGTGGACTTACGTTCTTAAAGAGCAATCACTGATTTTGTGCTAATATATATATATATATATATATATATATATATATATGCACATAATATATACCTATATTTTTGTGTTTTTATATAGACTATACTCCTTTCAAATGAGAGGTATCTACTCTATTTGTCATGATCTATAGATTCTATACCATTAAAAATGCCTAAAAACCAAAACCACAATCATTCATATATATGCACACAGGTATATGAACACAATATATATATACATATATGTTAGCCAAAAGGGTGACACTAATTACATGGGTATTTTTATATGTAGCTATACGTATGCCCATATTTATTTATGAACACATGAAAAGCCATACTATGAATGATGATTTAAAACATAGAAATTTCCTAGAAACTAGAAATCAAGTGTTTTGGAGGCCCCATGCTTATGCATGTTAACAATGTGATATCATATTTTGTTTTGATTTATAATTTTGAAGCACCTAAATCTAGCGTTTACATGTTTTAGCTCATTAACTATAGCAATTTTATCCACTTTAAGCAGGTGAGAAACATCTAAAATATTTCAGTTATATTCTAGGCAATTTAGTGGACTTACATTCTTAAAGGGCAATCACTAATACACACATAATATATACATATATTTTTGTGTTTTTATATAAACTATTATCCCTTCAATGAGAGGTATATACTCTATTTATCATGATCTATATCATTAAAAATGCCTAAAAACAAAAACCACAATCATTCGTATATACATATATGTTAGTGTTTTTTAATAGATTATGCTCCTTTCAAAATGTGATGTATCTACTCCATTGATCATGATAGATACCATTAAAAATGCCTAAAAATCAAAACTATGTATTTTGATGGTCTCTAACCTATGAACCAAGTATTCAAAAATGAATGATTAAAATCATATGAGACCATATTTTGCTAATGAGCTAAGAATTAAAATCTATTGATTTTCCATCTATACAAGTTCTAAAATGAGTAGATCATGATCAAAAATGTGGACAATCAATAATACATGTTTTATCATATATTTTATCATGCTATATGAATGGAAAGTGTCCATTTTTGTGTCCACATAATACACACATTAGAATCCATAACATATATGATTTGTGATTTTTAGGTATTTTTAGCATAGATCATAATCAATAATGCAAATCTTCAATTTAGTTCCTATTATTTATCAATTTAGATTTCATAGGGTACATAATTTTAAACAAGGTTTTAAGTCCTAACGGGATGGGGAGTGTCCCAGCCATCCATAGTATGTCGAACCATTCTGAACTTGGTGGTTCAGGACGAACCGATTTGAACTAGATTAGAACTGGGATGCTTTAACCTCTCGATTCAGTATAGAGGGAGAATTCACCAAGCCAACCCCGAACCGACCAAATTAACTCCGAACCAATTGAACCGCACATATAGAAACTGAACCAAACCAAACTGCCCAATTTAGCTCAATTTGGGGCATTTTATGGTTTGGGGCCCCTCATGCACCTGACCGATAAGCCACTGATTCAGTATGATACATCACGTACCAAATAGTATTAATTTTCAGTACGACGAATCTTGCAGCCATCCTGTCTCGTTGCCATTGAAAAATTTGGGCCAGAATAGGGGACGGACTTCAAAATGCATCCATGCAGGGAAACAATGAAGGGAAAAAAAAAAAGAAAAGAAGGAAAAGGAAGAAAAGGAGTTAAAAAGAAAGGAACGAAAGGATGAGAGAAGAAAAAAAAACAAAGGAAGGAGAAAAGGAAGAAAGAAAAGAAAGAAAAGAAGAGAAAAGAAGACAAAACAAAAGAAAAGAATGGAAAGAAAGTCAAATAAAGGAAAAAAAGAAGTAAGAGGAAAGAAAAAGAAGTACAATGGAAGAAAGGAAAGAAAGGAGAAAAAGAATATAAAGTAAGAAAGAAATAAAGAAAAGAAGGGAAGAGAGACATGGAGTACCTGTAGGGATGCTTGACTGAAATAACTACTAGGACAAGGTGGGACGATGGGACATCTAATTTCATAGAGAAACCGGGATGCTTCCATCCCATAAGATTTAAAACCTTGGATTAGAGATCACTGAAATATATGATTTTTGATTTCTAGACATTTTTAGTAGTATAGATCATGATCAATAGTATGAATCTTTGATTTGGATACTTTATTATTTAGTTTGGAATTGAGAGTAAATATCCTCTACTCTTGAGAAGAGCACTGTCATTCTACCTACCTGTTTGTCTATCTATCTAAATATTTTATCATGTATTTTCAGCACACAGCACAATAGAAACCATGCATTTTTGTGTCCATATGGCACACAAATTAGAGACTATCAAGATATATATGATTTTTTATTTCTAGACATTTTTAGTGCTATATAACATGATCAATAGTATGGATCTTTGATTTGGATTTGTTATTATCAATTTTGGAATCAAAAAGTGCCAATACCCTCTCCTATCAAGAGTAGATATCCTCTCCTCCTCCGAAGGGCATAGCCTATCTCATATTTTTCAATCATCATAGGTTTATATGAAGGATTTGCTCGAAGTCCTCATCTTTTTATGCTAGTTTTGGATGAGCTTACAAAATATATTTATTACAATACAAGTTACTTATGAATGATATAGTCATAGTGGATAAGACTAAGATTAGGATTAATCATAAATTAAAATTGCAAAGAAGTGCATTACAATCCAAAGGTTTTGCACTACATAAAACCAAGCCAGAATACATGAAGTTCAATTTTAGTAAAAACTAGAACAAAGGCAAAAATAAAGTAAGAGTATTTTGAAGCTTCTAAAAGTGGTCATTTTTTATATTTAGGATTGATTATTCATTAAAAAATAAGCATAGCAGTAAATCAAGTGGAATGGAAAAAAAGGATTCATGTAGCACTGACCTTGACTAGTTTGAGATAAAAAGCTTTGTTGTTGTTGCTGTTGTTGTGCGTATGTATATTGTTGTTATCATTGTTGTGTATATGTGTGTAACATATAACATATACTCACATAATATCTATACACAAACACACACACACACATATGCACACATATTAAATGCATACTTATGTACATATGTATATGCGTGTCCATATGTAATGATGTATTTATCTGCATAACAACAGCAATAACAAAGTCTTAATCCTAAACTAATTGGGATCAGCCACATGAATCCTTTTTTTTCATTATGCTTAGTTTTGAGTCATATTTTTTTAAGTAAGATGCAAAGATTTTAAATCTTTTTTTATTACCTTCTCCTATGTAATTTTTGATCTATCTCTATTTCTTTTTTCTTCAATATGTACCAAAACACTCCGTACAGATGCATTTTTAGGTTTACGTTACACATGTCCAAACTATCAAAGTTATTCTTTCCTTAATTTATCCTCAATTAGCACTACATCAATCTTTTTACGAATAACTTCATTTCTTATTCTATCTTTTCTTATAGTACCATATATCTATCATAACATTTTCATTTCTGTTACATTCAATCTTATGTACATGTAATTTTTTAATGGCCTAACATTCCATACTGTATGGTCAATCTTATGGCTGTTTTATAAAATTTTCTCTTCAACTTATTAGGTATTTTATGATTACACAATATTCTAGTTGTACTTCTTCATTTCTCCAACTTACTTTAATCTTATGGACATCAATATCTTCAATCTCTTCTTTCTTATGAATAATTGATTCTAAATATTGAAAATTATCACTTTTAGGAACTTCATAGTTCTTAATTCTTACTCTACATTCATCTTTATTTCTAATTATACTAAAATTATATTTCATGTATTTTTTGTCCTATTTAACCTAAAACTTTTAGATTAACCTTAACAAATATCATCTTGAATATATCTAATAAGTTAACGCATAATTAAAGCAAAAAGTTAAGAAATAAAAGCAGATTCTTAATGTAAACCTACTATAATAGGGACTTCACCAGTATTATAATCAATGGTTCTTACACTACTAACTGTTTCATTATATATATTTTTTATTATGTTAATATATATAATAGGTACTCCTTTCTTTTCTAATACCCACCATAATATATATAATAGGTATCATACTTTTTCTAAATTAATAAAAACCATATGAAGTTCTTATTTCTCTTCTCTATATTTCTTTATTAATATCCTAAAGAGAAAAATAGCTTCCACAGTGAACATTCTTAGCATAAAACCACATTATTTCTCTGATATTTTTATGGTATATCTCAACCTATGCTCAAGTACCCTCTTTCAAAGTTTCATAATATGACTCATGAGCTTAATACCATGATAATTAGAGCAGTATTGAATATCTCCTTTATTCTTATAAATTGATATTATAGTGCTCTTCATCCATTCATTTGGCATCTTTGTAGTCTCTAAAATTTTATTAAATAAAATTATCACCCAAGTTCCTCTAGTCTCATCTAAATATTTTCAAAACTCGATGGAAATCTTGTCAGATTCTATTGTTTTTCCTAATTTCATCGTTTATATTGCCTCTTTTACCTCAGATATCTTAATTCTATGAGTATACACCATGATTCTATCCTCAATGGAACTAGTACGATATTCTAAATTATCTACATATTTTTTATTAATAAATTATTTAAATAACTTCTTCATTTTTCTTTGATCTTGACCTTCTTAACCAAAACTTTTTGATTATTATTTTAGATGCATTTAATCTGAATCATATCCCTAGTTTTCTTTTCTCTTAGCCTTGCAATTCTATATTTATTTTTCTACCTTTAGTTTCTAACTTACGATATAATCCTTTATATGCGTTACATTGAGCCTTTTGTACTACCTTTTTTAACTTATTAACTATCTAATAGCTTTCACAAGCTTCTCTATTCCTATATTTAAGTAATTTTCTATAGCACACTTTTTTAACCTTTACCGCTAATTGAACTTTCTCATTTCACCACCAAGTTTCCTTTTGACTCTCCTAACACTTCTACATATATATGTATAAAAGTATCTTTATGTATATGTATCCTTATGCATCAAAGTTGTTATCACTCTCAGGGTGGGAGAGGGATGACTAGCCCACTTCAATGGCTAAAAGAAGATAAGTGGGAAATACTGAGGTGACCCCAATAGTCCTTATACCCCCAATTCTCTCCAACATAATAAAAGCTCCCAAATATGCACATACATCTTTAGTTCTGTGTGTTGCAATTGCTTATTACCAAATTTTGATTAAGATTGAACCAAAACTAACCCCAATACTAGGTTTCAATTAGTTTCTGCAATGTTAATTAGTTTCAACCTAATTTTGGTAGTTTTCGCTAGTTTTGGTTGAAAATAACCAAAACTAGCCATATTGTGCCTTTTAAAGTTTTGTTTTGCCATTTGCTACCATGTCGAGGTTATTTCTTTATTTGTTCAAGTATAATAGCTATTTGGTATCGGTCTTCAATGATTTTTCTCTCTTTTTTGAGTTAAAAGAGGAAATTGATGATAAACATAACCCTTGACAAGCTAGAATTCCAAAAGGACCTTTACAATAGTAGTTTACAAAAACTACAACAAACAACTAAATACAACACATTTCACAAAAAGAACATTCTTTTTAATATAAAATAAGTATAGCCTTCTATAAGTACATGCATTTGATCAAATAACAACTTGATTAAAAAAATACAAAAAAGAAATGCCCAAAATCATTATATTTGAAAATTCCAAAAATGAGGAAACTTGGAATGCAATAGTCCTGAAAAGGCTTTAGAATTACTAAAAATAAAAAGTTTTTGAATGATTAAAGTCAAAAGGCAAATAATCTACATTTGATCATGGTATGAAATATCAGTATGCTTGACTAAAATAAAATGTTAGATTCGACTTGAAATTGTCAAAACTACACAAACAAAGAACTTATATAAGACAAAATACTCTGAAAAATTGTTTATTAACTTTTTTTAGCTTCTATTTTTTTCAATCTTTTTTTTTTTTTTTTTGGTTGATCGAAACCCCAATACTTAGCAAAAACTTCCCAAACCATCTGAAATTGAAACCCCACAAAACTAGCTTTAACTGAAATGGAAACTAACATTTCAAACCTTGCTATAAGATAAAGACACATATCAGTTTTGCATTTTACCCATCATAATAACAAAGCTTAGATGGAAATGACACAACTCAGGCCATTAGAGCCATAGATAAAAGTGTGATCGGATTATATTGATGAATTGTAGAAAACAATAAACATATTTATTTGTCACATAAGGGAAAAAAAAAGTTTGAGTCCATGTCAGCCAAAACTGCAAAAACCAATGGAAACCTGCTGAAATTTACCACAACCAGACACTTTGGTTAGTTTCAGATCAATATCAGTCAAAACCATTTTGTTTTTGCTGAAATGCATGGTTTTCAGCCAAAACTTTAAAACTTGACCCATATTTTGGATATATTCATGTATCTGCGTATATTTATAGAGAAGTGGGTGTTCATGCATGTATTATGTGTGTGCATGTTTAAGTATGCATGTTTAGATACATGTGCATGTGTTTGTTGTGTGTGCATGCAGCTAATGACCTTACCATTTAAGTCCAAACCAACTAGTGGCAAACAACCTCCATACAGAGTAAAAATATCCAGGTCAGGTCATGCTATAATCAACCTCCACTAAACCAGAAAAAAGGAATGTTTACAATTCCATTTTAACATTATTCAACTGTCTTTTTCCGGTTCAGATAATAAGCCAAAATACCAGAGAAGGGGGCAACATGTAAGGCTGCTGGTTGTTGAAAGGGAGGTTACTAGACGTTAAAAGCTTCAAGAAGAACGTTGGACAAATGCAAGCTAAAGTGAACACTATTAACGCAATCTTGGATTGACATTGCACATTCACAGTGAAAGGCGGATTATATAAGAAGTTCTCACAATCTTGTCTCATATGTCATTTCATAATTTTTTTTTTTTTAAAGTTTTGGAAGGTAATTGGAAGTTCATAACTACGTTTTGGTCCAATAACTGAATAGAAATCAATCATAGCCTTTATTAGTTTCTGCTACTCAAATTGTAGAAGCCACAACCTATCCCATATAGCAAACAAATATCTTACTCATAAAAGTTTGACGCATCTATCCAACCCCAGAGCTCCCTTCCCAACCCCTACAAATAATTTGGTAAGCTATGCTACAGTAAGTGGCGATAGTGCCTTCAGCTCTTTTAACATTCCTCTAAAACCCTCTTAAACTGCTTTCCCCCGCCAAATAGACTAATAAACTACAAAACTTCGCAAGCCAACTTATCTATTGCCCTCCCATTATTACCACCATGGACTCTCTTTTCAGTTTCATCACATCCAAAATCGAAACTTCAGCTATAATTAAGAAAGAAAAAGACAGCTTAAAAGCTTTCTTTAGCAATCAATAGAGCGTCCTCCCTCCCTCCCATTGTAAATGATCTTATTTCCC
Source organism: Metroxylon sagu (assembly GCA_017589505.3). NCBI lineage: Eukaryota > Viridiplantae > Streptophyta > Magnoliopsida > Arecales > Arecaceae > Metroxylon > Metroxylon sagu. The sequence goes on along the minus strand of JACVBY030000616.1, from coordinate 1,894,436 downwards.
ACCAAGACTCAAACACTGAGAATCCAAAATTTTAATCAAAAAAGTTCCGGAGAGATCGCACCTGTCTCGCCACAGCCTCCTGCTGATCGTCGGGAGGGGCCTGCTGCGAAAAGACCCTCAATGGGAGGAGAGGGGCGACGAGGTAGTCCATTAGGGCATCGATGGTGTCCTCCATTGGCACTACGGAAGCCGAATCCATCGCTCCGTGAGCTTCTCCTCCTCCTGCTCCCGCCATCAAAGAGAGGAGAGCAGGGAAGAGAGGAGAAGAAGACGGATTAGGGTTTCAGCGATCGTACGACGTGGGATTTCGGGAGGCCAGTTCGGTTGTTCGGAGCGGAGTACTTCAAGACATGAAAAGGCGCGAAGGAAGCGTTAGTGCGGCACTGGACGCTCGTCGGTTGTTTATGGGAGTCGGATCAGCTGTTCAGTTTCCAACAGCAAAATCTTCACCCTTGAGCTCTTCTAACTAAAAGAACTGACGAACATCCACTCTATCGTATGTGATGGGTGTTATTGCCGATGGCATGCACTCATGTCATCAAGCATAGGTACAATACTTTATCAATTATTAAAAAATCGAATGATTCTCAAGTCAATGATTTGTCTGATTATTCTCCAAAAATGAATTGATCTAAAACTTTTCCGTTATTCTTAAATTATGCATGAATTCTATGATTTATTCATAAAGTATTTATAATTACTTTATTTTTTTTTTGTTTTAAAAATTAATGACACCATCTATCATTTCTAAACTTATTTTTTTAATCTAAAATTTATTACTTTTAGCTCTCATGTAAAACATTTTTAAAATATTTTTAGAAAGTCTATATTTTATAATTTATTATTTTTTTCTAATTCTTTGCTATTAATTTTTTTAATATTTTTGATGATTTTTTGGACTTTTTTTCCCCTGAATTCTATGTCATTTCATCTAGCCGAACAATTTCCAAACATCAAATTTTGACCATGCTTATTAAGGATATCAATTGGTGGGTTTGGCTTTTGTTGGCTTACAGCAGTGCAAGGATGAGTTGAAGTGTACATTGAGAGGAGCATAAATACATCTGGTGGATAACGAAGCCTTTTCAATCAGGGTGAAAATAGGTAAAGCTAAAATGGTTGGGCTCATGATGGGATGAAAGAAATGAAAGATTACCTTGAGAAACGTAGTCTGGTAGATAGAGATGATAGCAGGTTGCTTTGGCTTATCCTTATCCAAACCTATATTATATGAACTAGGACTGAATCTAAACACAAACTCAATTCACAACATGTCACCCATACCCAATAGTAGATTTGAAATTACAAAAAATGAGTTATTATTTGGGTTTAAAGCTAGAAGAAGGTATCGCCACCTCCATCATCGTCTAAAAAAGTAAACAAAAAGAAAGAGGAGGTTACTGAAAGAAAGCCATCACTATCAGTAATAAAAAAAAGATCAACAAAAAAAGAAAGATAAAAAAAAATTTTAAAGTTAAAAAAAGAAAAAAAGAGAGAAGAGGAAGAGCAAGGGAAGATGTACCTCTAACAAGCAATAGCATTCGGCAATGAAAAGGAATTTGAGTTTCAACAAAAAATATTGAACGAAACGAAAAGTCAAAAAGTTACGAAGAGAATCATTTGTTAATCGGATTAAATGTAAAATTTAATAAACCAAACCTAATAACAGACCCATTAACACGAACCATTTTAAAAACACGAACCATTCTGATTTCTAACTTATTCAATTCGGCTGACTTCGAATCGGTCAGTTCGGGTTAGTTCAGCAAATCATGTTAAGGAGGCTGAAGTAGGGAATAGACTAGAACCATTTTCATCTATTAGGATTGAAACAAATGCATACTCACAATTTTGACCATGTACATAGTAGATGAGTGCTTGACATAATTTTATACATTTCTCCTTATTTCCTTTCTTAACAATCATAATATTTATGTCGATCTAGCAAGTATTTATTTTAATCTTTGCTTAGATTATTAACATGAATAACATTATCACAAACTTTTTCCTGCCTTGTGTATGATATGTATTGAAGCCTTCAGTGCATTCGAGAAGCATATTCTCCTTAATTTTCTTTCTTTTGTGGATGAGAAGCGGCCATTCTCATTTTAATTAATTTTTTTGTAAGGCTTTAATCCAAGGTTTTACATTTCATAAGTTAGGATTGTCCTAATTTTTTTTTTTTTAAATTGGAATGGAAAGTGGTTGCCATTCTATTCCATTCCAATACTTAGAAGAAGGGACATTTTAGGATGCACTAATCGAGACATTAAAATGATGATGGAATTGTCCCTTTTCGATGCTTGGGATGGTGACTTATCTCGGAATCCTTCCAATGTGTTACCAAGGTTTGAAACCTTGCTTTAAACCATCCAGAATTTTATCTTATTAGATTTTCAAGTAGGACCCAACTTCTTCCCCTTGCCACCCAAAAAATATGTGATACATACCATGATGACAATCTGAAATTTTATGGCTAAGAAGACACACAGGATCAAAGACATTCTTAAACTAATTTGTACCTAATAATAACTGAGGAGGAGGGTAGATGCATGTCATAGTCTAGGATAACAAAACCTGTGTATCATATTGTTGTTGATGCTATACTGGTCTGGAGTTCTATTGCTGTAGCACATAAGCTGGAAAGGGAGATCTGATAAGCTGTCTTTTTTTGGCAGAAGTCAATTGAACTTCTACAAATAAGCTCCAACACTTAGCAGATCTATTAGTTCATCTTGACACATTCAATGTTCCATCAACTTGGGAATCTAATCTATTTATGTGTATCATAGTGGTTGTAAGGGGATTCTGGAAGAAGGATTTGTCATGGTTTTTCCTATTGATTTGTAAAGTATGTCAAGCGTTGTCAAGGTTCATCTCCCTTTTTCCTCAGTACGCTTGCTGCTGCTGTGTGTATTGCTGGTACCTGACTGAGAATCTCATATTTCTCATATTTTTCTTTAAATTTCTTTTGGTAAACACCAACCTACTTAAAAATAGCAGAGTCACTTTGAATTACTTAAGCCAGAGTTTAGAATATATGTCGAGGTTAGAAACTTGTAGTTATCCTCATCTGATTGTCACATATTCAAATTCATGAATTCTTTACTGTTATTTTTCTTTAAGGGGTAATGGTGTCAAAGAAAATATTTTAATGGAGTTATTATTTATTGTCTTGAATCAATCTGGCTACAAAAGTTTTAGTTTGCCACTATCTCCTCTTATAATGGTCAATCTTGTGCTGATAAGATGAAGAATAACCAAACGTGACTTAGAAAATTACATCTAATGCGCAACAATGTAGTGATGAAACTGTAACTCTCTTAGTAGGAGTGAGGGCTGGGTTAAAATGGACATGATCGTGAGAAGAGTCATTTTGAAAGTAATCATTAGAGTAAATAAATTTATGTAAAATCCCATAAAGCAACAAAGCCCTTTTCTATGCGTAAACACTTTTTCCCTCTCTTTTAGATGAATCAAGTCTTGTTATGTGATACCCACATTTCTGTTTTTAAATGTCTCTCTTAGACCCCCTGGTGCAAGGACAAGGTAGACAAGTTGTTTTATGATATAACTATTACCTGGTCAAATTCTTTGATCTTTGTCCTGTTGTATTTTTATTTGATGGAAGAGATGTGAAATTGAGCCGAACCTCCAATCGTTCTTAGCCTAACGCCTTAGCTTGGATCCCAAGTGCTGGTTGCTTCCTTGCATTGATCTTTATTGCATGTCTATGATTTATGCTTGTTCTTCACTCTGGTTTTTAATTTTTTTTCCCCTGCGTTTTGTTTTCTATTCACATGTTATATATCACAGAAATGTGCAAATGTATTTTTACTCATTCTATTATCAATAACAAGAAATAGATTTTTATTCATGACTATATAATTTGAGGATGCCATGAACTAGGGATACTAGGCAAACATATCAGTGACTGCTGGCCTAGTTTATGATTGTAGGAACAAATTCTTGGTTCATGCTAGAACTATTCTTGAATTTTGCGACGCTTGTGTTCAGGATGCTGCTGATGTTACTGCAGACATTTGTGAAGGTGGAGTTAGAGCCAGAGGTGCTTCCTCCAGGGGCCAGATCTCAACAGACAGGAAATTCAAATAGCCTATGATACTCCCAATCACAGTTCTCATTGCATTAAGTGATTACATGGTTCTCAGTTATCACAAATCCAAGATATTCATTTTCTAGTAAGTTTCAGCTTCTGTTATTAACTGATATTTCCAGATGATGATAAATTAGGGTACATTCTTCTGCAACCCGAGCTTGACTGGTACCCATATGTTGACTAGACATTTGAGCTCAAGATGTTGAGAATGAGCCTGATTGCATGTAAATGGATTTGCTTTCCTTTGTGCTGTTTTGAAAAATATTGACTGTTCTGAAGCATGTCATTGCTGGATATTTGTTGTAACTTTTGCATGTCTGTTTCATGGAGCTGCTGTTTTGCTTCCATCTACTCATCTTTATATATATATATATATATATATATATACGTGTCGCTCCCTTCTTCCTTATGTGTTGTTGGACTTGCATGCTTTATCCAAAGGCCTCTATAGTGCAATGACCATGATGAGGCTGCAGTGCAATGACCAGGATGGCTCTAATGCAGAGGAGAGTCAAGATGATAACTTCGCAGAAGACGACGGATATGATGGAAAAAATGGAAGAGAGTCGTGGCATAAGAGATAATTGCTGGTGGGATCTGTGCTCCTATCGATTTAGTCGATCATAAATTATTCATAATTTAGAAAAAATAATCAAAGATCAGCAAAGCAAAAGCCTCTCAATAGCCTTCTCAATTAATTATGGTTCGGCTCAATGAGCAAGATTACCAAGTCCACTAACAGGAGTCATGATCAAACGTCGTCGATGGTGTGATAGTGCAACCAGGATGGACTTTTTATGCGTAAACTCTTTCCCATACCAAGTTCCAGGAATCCAACCATAGATCACGACGCCTGCGACTCTTTCCACGATCATCCCCCCTCGTCCCCAGGTTCGATGCATGCACGAGCGACGCTTTGACGAGTATTTTCCTCGCACCAAGTCCCATGTACGCTGTTCCAAGAATAACACCGCTGCAAATAGATTGGATTCGTCTACGCCATTCATTGAACCCTGCCAACTGGTAAGCTAAACCATCCCCCCTTGCTCTTCCCTTTCAAATAGCAAGTAGGGAGATTACTAGATTATCCCCAGACACGATGAGGATCCCACGTCCTACCGCTTTACCTAGATTCGAGCACCCATAGAGTCGGTCAATACCCCCTTAGTGGGGGCCACTCTCCCTTGTTTTTTAGAGCCAGCCTCTCTTCCTGTCTATTTAAACATGTCAGCCAGCTCTATCCTTCTCTCCATCTAAAGAAGAAGAGTTAGTGAACCACCTTCACAGATCAACGCCCTGCTCTATCTCTCTCTCTCTCTCTCTCTCTCTCTCTCTCTTTCTCTCTTTTGATTCTTAACTTCTCTTGTATGGGGATGGAGAGCGTCGTAATGGTTCAGGAGGAGGCTCTTCTTGCCATGGGAATAGTGGCCGTGGGGTTGGTGTATGTGGCGGTGTTGGTGGTGGAGGCGATGGGGAGCAGCACGGCGTCGCTTCTGCTCCCGGACTACTGCTGCTTCCCCACAAACTCCCTGTTGCCGGTCCGTCCTGAGCCGGAGAGCCTTCGCCTCGCTCCTCCGGCGGCGAAGAAAGAGGGCTTTCGCACCGGGAAGACGCGCGGGTTTCTGGGTGCACTCCTGGCACGCATAGTTGTCCGTCGTTGATGGATTGATGCGCGTGGGAAGTCTTTATTTTAGCCTATTGTTTCTGTTAACGCTCGTTTGGTATTTTCTTGCGTAAAGTTTTGCTCAAATTTATGCTCCAGAGAAAAAGTTTTGTAGAAATAAAAAAAAAAATATGATATTTAGTTGGCAAAAATTTTATTTCAAAATATAGTTCTGTAAATATTTTTTAGTGTTTAGTTGAGGATAATTTTATATGCTAATTTGATTGTAATACTTTGTATGAGAATTAAGTGGATCAATTTAATAATTTCAAGAAATAATATAATATGTATAAAAAATTTTATTTGATGAAGAAAACAGTAGGATATTTAAATACTTGTGTAAATCTAAAGTTAGTATTAGAATAACAAAGAGATAAAAAGTTAGTGTTCATGGAAGATGGATGTCTGCAACATTCTAAATTTCAACTTCTTGCATTGACAAAATGAGCTCCATTTTTTTTTTATGAAAGATGATATCTTATTTCCAACAAAAATAAAGGATCAAAATCTAAGCTTATAATGTAAAAAATTAAAAAAATGATTTTTTTTATCCTTATGTTTTCTCTAACCCAACCATCCTCAAAGATTCATATGTGAATTTATAATTATAAGGATTTCTATTTTTTTTTAAAATAATATTTTATTGTGATGGCATCTCTCGAGAGTAGACAACAATCTTGCCTTGGGACGGAGGGAGGGCAAAAATTTCCAGATATTTTATGGAGTAAACTAGAGCTGCACTAATTATTATCTTTATTAAATTAAAAATGATGATAATTTTATAAACATGTTATTACATATCATCCAACGCATCAACTGCTCGGCTCACCGGTTTGAAGGCGGTTTTGCCGACAAGCGGGCGCCGCCTTACTTTACAAGCGCCATACCGATGGTAAATTCTTTGGTTGTTTACAGTGATGCCATAAACAACGACAACTTCAAATACATGAACATTATGCAAAGGGGGTAAGGCATTAGATCATAAAATTAAACAATTAAGATTGAAACTCTATATTTAAAAAATAATAATAATAAAGTATGATAATTAAATTTTACATTAATATCTAATCGACTAGCAATCAAAAAAAAAAATTAAAAGATTGGTCTACCTATGATAACAAGGCAAAGTGGGGTGAGGATTTTAATTCTTATCTTTATTGTCCTTAAAGAAAATAATCTTTATTTTTATAAACAAAGATATTTTTTCATTCACATCTTCATATCATGAAAAAAAAATAAATCTCATTCTAACTCCATGTTCCATCTCATCTCTTTCTTAATAATATATATAAATTTTTAATTAAAATTATAAAGATAATTTTATAAATATAAAAATATTAAGGATACTAAATAAAAACAATGGATGAAGATAGAGCATAATGAGGATATATTTATTTTCATTCTTGTTCTTATTAGTTAGAATAAAAATAATTTTTATTTTTATTTAGCTAGAAAATTTTTATCCTGAACAAAGTGGAACAGATTCTCATATTATAGGTTAAAAAAAAAAAAAAAAAAAGAAAGCAGTCCAGTGGTCAACTTTGAATTTGAGCCTCAACTTTTCAGTGCATGTGCTGAAGGGATGGTACTACGTTCTCTGGCTTTTGATAAATGCAGTGCTTGAGTCCAACAAAATACCGTTTAAGTAGTTTAATTTCCATGCGAAGGTATAGAATATGTAGATAATAAGTTCTTGCATTGAGGTTAGGGTTGATGAGCTGTGTTTTGATGCATTGGCTCAGATAGGGCATTGGTCCAGTCCGAACCCAGCCTAGATCAAAGCTTGAACCAAGTCCAAATCTAAGCTCAAGATAGATCCAATAAATAAAAATATAGGCCAAGAAACACATGCATGGAATTATGCTTAAAAAAAGGCATAGGCCCAGCCCAAGAGTGAGTGATCTTTTTGTTTTTTTTTTTTGAACCGTAATCACGCTCTCTCCTCACCACCTTCTTGTCCGGCTCTTCATCCCCATTCCGCTACTATGGCCGGCGGCAAAGGTAGAGAGGAGAGGATTCTGATAAAGATTGAGGAGCCAGAACCTTAGGAGGTAAATAGCGATGGTGCAAGGGTGGTGAGGCCCACTAGCAGGGTTGCCAAGTAGGTGATCAGGGTCGGCAGAGTGGCCTATGAGGAGGATGGTGGAGGCGATAATGGCGGTGCCACCGGTGATGAAGGGGTGGCAGCATCCGAAGCGGCTAGTAGAGTGGTCGCTCAGGTGACTGACGAGGGGCTAGATAATGGTCTCGAAGAAGGGGGGGGGGGCACATGGCCACACCAGGCTCGCGAAGGCACGGAGAATCCCTAGATCATGTATATGGGAGGTGAGCAGGGAGAGCTAAGGGCCCACTTGAATTGGATGCTACACGCCACTGACGCCACCCGAAGGAGATGCCGCAGCGGAACCCTAGACATCTCTTTCCATTTTCTGGAGGAACACTACATGCCATCGATGATGCCATCTGAAGGAGACGCCACAACAGAACCCTATGCATCTCTCTTCGATGATGCCACCCGAGGTCATCTTCTAGCATTGTCGTCTCTCTTAGGGCTCTACCCTCTCATGTTGCCTTGAGTTGATAGGCTTTGCTCGTAGCTTGAGCTCAAGTTGGCCCGGTAATTTTGGGCCTAAGCTTGGATCACGCTCAAGGCTGAGTTTTGAAAAGATCCTTAGCCCCAGCCTAGCCTGAAAACTTAATTAATAATAATAATATATATATATATATATATATATATATATATATATATATATATATTAAAAAATAAATTAGGCTCGAGTAAATATGTGGCTCAATCCGATTCAACCTATTTCCAAACCTAGTCAAGGTTTCTAAAAATTCAAGAATTAGAATCAAAAGTAAGAATCATTTTTAAATTTAATATTTTAAAATTTTATTTGCACAATCAATGATTAATCTCAAAATATTAAATGAGAGGCTTGTTAGAAAGACTAAGAATTTTGATAGGGAGAGAACTTGATATACATGTTGAAACTCAATTCAACCTAAAAGTTTAATTTACTAGATTTTAGATCTAATAATCTATTTCAATTGTAGAGACACGTTATCATACTAATATACTATATTATTTTCATTTTTGTATATGATGCTAAATTACTCGCACTGAAATATATACGTAACATTACAACTTTAAATGGATTAGCATCAATTCTTTTTTCCTTAGGTTAATTTTGAAAAATTCATCTAAAAATATATTTGATTTGATGGTCATAAAGCTTCACTACCTAACTTATATTTATATTTTTAATGATCGATTTATATCTATGTCAATTTAAAATAAATATATTTAAAACATAGTATTGACTGTGTACGTGCATTTTTGGTGGATGTGTGCGTGTGCCCATTGTCTTAACCGCCTGTCTTATATACAAGTATGTTAAATATTTTTGCCTCCGAGGGCAAGGCCAGTTTCTTAAACCCAGCCTTATTCCTTTCTCTTGATCGTCTGCCATAAATCTCATAAACGTTGAACTGAACCAATAGTCGCTATTTTCACAATTAACGGATTGCTGCTCATTAAATATGACCCACAAGAGCATGATATCCTGAATTGCATCTAATCACCTAAAACCTCATAATGTTATCAATCCTTTCACATTAGTCTTATATATAAATATTTCAGGATGGGCGTATCAGCTACCAAGAATTTGAGCTGACGATGAAACTGGGTCGGACTGGACCCTCCCGGCGGTAAGCAAGACTAGTGCCTAACACCCCTGGCTGCAGGCTGTTTTAAGGACGGTTCAAAGAAGAGATGATGGAAAGAGCCAACACTCTTTTAGGCCTCCATCAAGTGAACCTCGCAGAACAGCCGGCATCTTTTCTATCTTTGCAAAAGGGGGTACGATTCTATACTTTTCCTAACCTGGTTTCTTTCCTCCTTCGAAGTGGCGGAGCCAAGACCTTGGACGCCGTGGGACGATTCAGTGTACCATTTTGCTAACATTTATATCTTAAATACAATAAAAAATTATGGCTCTAAACCTAATGCACCGAGGCCAAAAAAAAAAAAAAAAAAAAAAAAAAAAAAAAAAAAAAAAAAAAAAAAAAAAAATCATATGACCCACCCTAAATGTCTGGAGACTTTGTTATTGCTATTGTATCCGCCGCATGATCTCTGATACAACCCACTCCTGTGATGATTCATATTGTATAATGTTCATGATAAATTAATTTTTAGTGTGGACAGATCTGCAACAATCAAGAGCTGGACTTGGCACGGTGTATGCCATATTGGTATAATGACTTCAAATTCCTATACATATTAATATAAAATATTGGTCTGATGCTAACATTTGTACCATTGAATAATACGAGTGAAAAGATATCTACATCTCCACAAATCAGTAGCATAGTTCTAGGCCATTCGTGTCCATTATTGCATGCCATATCTGTCAGGATGCAGACCAAATTTAAGTTGAAACCACGTTTGTTTCAGGAGGTAGACGCTCCTGGAGCCAGTGAGATCATGTCTTTGCTTATTGCCAGACTCTTGCGAAAAGGTTAGACAAATACAATTATGCCTACTTTCCAGAAGCCTAGAGATTTTCGAGTTGTTCCAGTGCAAGGCTGCAAGCAGCTCACAATGTTTAAAATAACCACCTTTATTCATAACATTGACGGCGGTTGTAAAAGCTTTTGGTCTCTTTTAAGCTTGTGAATGTGAGCTAAATAAGTTGACACAGATGCACTCTATCATTTAGTAACTGTAGAACTAATTAAGTTGTGAATGTGAAGCGCTTTGTGAAATGGGACGAAGTGCCGGTCCTGCAGTTTTCTGGCTTGAACTCCAAATACTACATCCACAATCGCTAGCAAGGTGAATTGACTCCTCTAAAAGGTCATGATCCCTCACTGCAAGCAGGATCACAATCACACGTAAGGATGCAATTTGCATTTATGGACTTATTTCTTCGATCCAGAAAAAGTGTTTTAAATAATTGGCAAATTACCTGGAAAATCTGCCTTGAATAGAGAATGGTGTGCAATCTACTTTCTCAGAGTTGCCAAGGATCATATCAGCAACCATTTCAGCAGTGCCCAATGCCTGAAAAAAAGCAACCAGGGCAGTAAAAAGAATAGTCAACAGGCTTTTTTTTTTTTTTTTTTTTTTTTTTGACCATAGATCTGTAGAGCATAGGAACTTCGAGTGCCATGAAGTTGCCACCACCACCAACAGAATGAACAAGCACTGATAAAATAAATAATAGTGACAAAAACTGGTTTCAGTCAAAGATCATCAACAGAAAGATAATGTCTAAGGAAACCTACATTGGCCTTGTATCTATGCAATGTTTGCAGTATTTGTAAATAAGGAAGAAGTCTGCACCCGAGTTTTTCCAACATTTAGCCAAGGATGACAGGTATATGACCTAAAAGTAACATAACCTTGTTATGCATAAATACGATTCATATTTCTAAATATGATCATTCTCTGAATGGATCATATTCGCTTTCCCTCACTTATGACTGGATGTATTTAGGATGTCTCCTATTAAGATGCCATAGCTTCTCTTTCTTGAATCTGTCTTGACCAGAAATCTGTCTTCTGATAAAAAAAAATGAGACTAATGCCCTAGGGAATGCACTGTACAATGTGGCTATCCAATTAGTGCTTGCTGCCTACCTATGCAGTTGATGGATGCAAGCATTAAACATGCCCCTTGGTTAGATGGTAAATAAGGGATCTGATGCCAACCAGGACTTGAACCTTGCAGTTGAACCCTCCTCTGTTTGGAGCTCATGGTTTAGGATCCAATTGAGGTACTTGAGGAAAACCAAGTTACTAAATGTGTAGCCATTGCATTAAGGCTGATGGAACCATGGGTTGACCCTGGCCTACATCAGACCATAAGACTTTTTGTATCTAGCCTGTGTGGCACAATTATAACCTCCTTACCTCCTCCACTCCCACAAAACATACATCCACACAAACAACTGCACACTTGCATGCACACACATTAAAAGTAAAGATACAGTCTTCTTCCTTGGAAAAAAGAGAGAGTAAAGATTCAGTCACAACTGCTTCTCGCTGATGGAGAAACCCAGTATAATTGTTTTTCCAGCTAACCCGACATTATTAGAACATCCCAACCCAAGTATTATGCTTGCTATTCCACTTGATATGAATGAGACTACTTCCATCTCCCGTAAATATTCTGCCTAAAAAATCTTTATTTCAACTTTCTGCGAATAATGAAAAATAAAGTCAAGGTGCACAAGCTAACTGAATGCCTTGTGCTCAAAAGATGTGGGATGAGTCCAAATCGTGGTTGTCAGACTTGAATATCCATGTTCATGGTTATATAATGTCTTTCATGAAATAATCTGAAAACTGCAAAATCTCAATGCACCAAGCCCTAGTAGTACCAATAAAGGACAACTACAGCTATGAGTTGAGACCATACTTAAGCAAGGAAGAAGCCATAAGGCACTCATTATTAGCAATGATTAGACAATGGATTACTAGCTCATGTATCAAGAAATAGACAGTTCCTCCATGGCACTGGACAACACAAACTTGAAATCACAAAACTGAATCTAGGACTCCAGTAATGATATGTCATGTGCAGGCTAGGTGCTAAAGCATGAAAAGAATGTTCAAGAAGAACTGATATTATGTAACTATATATAATTCAAATTAATTCACTTTCACAAGTTATATTGGAAGTTACCATTAAAAGTCCGCTTCCTTCATGTCCAGTTGCAAGCAAAAGATTCGGCAAACTAGGAACAAGACCAATTACTGGCTTCCCGTCAGGCACTGAAACAGGTAAAAAGTTGTCATCGTTCTCTCTTCTTTTTTTTTTTTTTTTTACCTCTATATCTTCACAGAAAATAGATTCAAGCTCGGAGGAATATTATAGACAGAAACACAAGTAATGAAATAAGTTGGAGAGGTATACTATAAGGACGGAGTCCTATTCTTATCCTTCTGTTCTGACTGAAATCACAAGAAAGAGCACGTAAAGCAGGAAAGAATTCTCCTGCACGGTCCAATATACGCTTGATGATTGATTCATCTACTTCAGTACTGAATCCAGTGAACTGGCGGCTACTCCCTGAAATGCAAAATTGGAAAAGAGATGAGCAAGCAACATTAATCACCAACAATTGCTAATGCAATCAACCCTATTGCAGCCAAAACAAGGAAACTAAGAACAACCTAGATGCTTCAGAAAATCCAATCTGAAACCAAAAAAAAAAAAGAAATCATTTTAAGTTCCAGGATAAAGAAAAGAAAAGGAAAGCATTGTGGGCAAAACTCAACCACCTCTTGGCATCACAGTCACAAGTGAGTCTTTGTTCAATTCAAAAGAAAGGTAGTCACCAAGTTTGAAAACTTGGCTTTAATTCTAGTTTCAGCTGGGCAAAATGAGTTCCAGTTTTGGCAGCATCAGCTTCTGTCTGAGTATTTTTGGATTTAATTATTGAAAAATAGAAAATTCAATCCTTGCATAAAGGTAGATGTTGCATAGTCTTTTGAAGGAGCAAGTCCAAGGGGATAACATACCCAAAACAAGATTCTCCCTTGAATCCATAGTAGCTGTCATTGATATAGATGTCAACTTCTGCTCATTTTCATCTGCTTCTGAAGCTATGGATGTGTTTGGCAAAGTAGCAACTTGATGATCAATATACCCTATCTCCATTAGGCCATGGTTCAATTGAATTTTCTTGAAATTTTCCAACACGAGAAGATGGCCCTAATGAAGCAAGAGGATGTCAATATACCCTTACCCAGTAATATATCATGCTTGTAGAATAAGTCCAAATAGTTAAGTCACAGAAAGAAAAAAACAAAGAAAAAACAGTCATATAAATCAAGAAACTAATAGGTGTTCAAGGAATTGTAACAGATTATGTGATCTAGACTCTAGAGTTGTTATATAGTACTTGTAAAGTTTCTCCTGTCCTCTCTTTTTCTACTACTGCGCACCAAAGTACAGAAGCTTCAAATAAGCAACAAAAAGTCAAGACAGTCAAACAAAAGAATGTAAAATAAAGTCACAGGGAAAACAATGCCACTGTCCCCTATGCCAGAGGGAGTAAATTTGCTGCCATAAATGCCAACAAGAATAGGTGTAATCAAGGTTTTAACTCTCAATGGAACAAGGGGCGTCTCAGCCATCTTGTCTAATTCCTGTAAGAAAAGAGAGAAAGGAAGAGAGAAGAAAAAGAGAGGAAGGAAAGAGGGAAGAAAGGAAAGAAAGAAGAAAAAGAAAAAACAAAGAAAGAAAGAAAAAGAAGGGGAGAGAAATGGAGAATGCTTACAGAGACTCAGGTAGAATAGCTGTTGCGATGAGTCGAGAGAGTGTGTCCTATGAAAAAACTGAGACACCTCCATCACGAGATTAAAAACCTTTGATGCAGTTATAGTTGAAGATTATGTCACTCATCGATACATATTTCTGGTCACTATTCACTCAAAGTACTTCCTCTCCAGTAGCAGTAAGTTGACCAAGCATGACTAACATTAGCACGACCACAAAATAACAATCCTTTGTTACTTGAGGAAATGTATGCAAAAGACTGCCTAAATGCAGAAATATAAGCACCTCCTTCATTCTATTCTAATTAAGAAAACTAAAGGAAAATTCTACATTATGCTGCGAGCATAGTTGCAAAACAAGCAAAATAAGTACCATAAGAAGCAGCTGGAAACCACCATTGCTTGAAGTACAGTTGAGATATTTGTCAACATGTGCAACAAGTAAATCTACTCCAGATACATATTTGGAGATGGAAATATGAACTGTACTGTCCAGAAACTTATTTAGCATTAAATGGTGTTCATGTAACTCCAGAGAGATGGTTAAGAACAAAGTAATACACAGATAAAAACATGGTAGCTCTGTCCAATTAAAAGCCAGTATAGATACTGAAGTGAAACCTTTCGAGGCTTCACAGGTACATTTAGCACAGAATTTGGTTTTTTTATAATGCTTTTCACCAAGGACCTACTCCAGGCACCTGCTGCCATGACAACAGCCTTTTTACCATACAGGATGTTCTGGGAAGTTTGAACAGCTTCAACCACTCCAGTTCTCTCAGATCTGCATGATATCATTAAAACAAAACGTACACATAGACATGCATAAATATTCAGTCAAAAGAAATCAACACATGGAAGCAAAGAAAATGAGCTTGAATGAAAGGAACGAAAATAGCATACCTTAATAACTGAAGAACAGGGTTATTATAAAACTCTGCATATCTGCCTTCTGGAGAAAAATACCTATTACCCTACAATATTAAGGAAATTTTCATCAGCCAAGTATGCAGGTCATAATGAATGTGCACGAAGTTTAAAACAAAAGATCTAGAATTTTGCAGCAGAGGCACTTTTTCTATGAAAGCAACTGCCTCGTAAGCATCCAGCTGGCAGTCATCTGGGAAAAATGCAGCTCCACCTTCCTCTCCAATCTCAAGCGCTGGTTCCTTTAAGCGCAGAGAAGAGGAAGACAAATATTCAGCTCTCAACCCAGCTCTATTAAAAAGCTTGACCTTTTCCTGCAACATGGCTAACTCCCTTGAAGTTTTACCAATCAATAAGCTTCCTATTGAACAAAAAAAAAAAAAATTATGACAATTTGTTATTTTTATACAAACAAAGATTTTTTTATAATTATGTTAACCACAAAAATAAAAAGGATCAATGTTCTGGTTATCCTTCCAAAAAGTACTGCCACAACCCAATTACAGATATTAAGGTGATATTGACTCTAGGTATGTGTGCTGCATAAAGATTTAATGAATGAGGCACATTACTAGTTGCACCTAATAGTCAAGTTCATGGGCAATCAGGATCAATATCTGATCACTAGTCCCTTTTTTTACTGTATGGACAACTGAGATTATGAGGAGAAAGCAGAGTGTTGAATTATATAGTAGCAAAGGGAAGACATGTTGATCCAGAACCTTCCACCCCAGATCATCATAATGGATTCTTTTTCTTTTAATTCACATTGATTGGTCCAAAGATTCTTATACCTTAATTCTCAACAGGCTTCTCATGCTTAAAAGTGTGGATTAATATAAAATGATCTTAAGAGTGTAGACTATCATAAAACAGCACATCTTATGATTACATGCTGTTGATTCAAACAGACTAGAAATTATGCTTAGACCTTTCCACAAGAGTATTAAGGGTGTACTGCTGGAGACTAGCTATCGTAGCAGAGTATCATCCATTAAGGGAGGAAGCGGGGGAGACATCCTATAAAAAGTGAGATCTGATGGTATGGAGGCCAATGAGAGTCAGAAGTCAGCTTGAAAGAACTTTTGGTAGAAGAGGGCAGTGGCATTTGGTTGTGTCAATACAGATGAGGAAAACTCTGCCTTTGTTATAGATAAGCACCATTACCACATGTAAGTAACAATACAAACAATATACATATGAATCTCTTTGTCACTATATTGCATATATCAAGTCATTGTAACTTGCAGTTTCTTTCATGTATGAAGGCCATGGGTGTTGCTTTTGCCCTGACTGCATGTGAACCAACATTCATCCTTTCGATGATTTAGCAAACAGTGCTCCCCCATCCCTCACAGGCTCCCTCAAAGTCTGATCTTTGAACGCAACACACGGATGTTATAGACATGGATCGCATTATTCTTAAGGAGATTTTACTCAAAGTCACGATAATTAACGTTTCCTATGATTGATAGGCCAAGCAAGAATAGAGTTCGAGAGTGTCAAGCTGGCAGCAAAAACAGATCTCTATTCACAACAATAACACTCCTATGCTGAACTTCGAAGTTTTATGGAAAGATATCCAATAAAAATCACGACTTTAAGATAAAACACCTGTTTTCTTCCAACCCATAAGATCCAATGGATCCATTCCCTGGCGCTTCATACTATCAGCCAGCTCTTCCCACAGCTGCTTGCTTCTCTTCGCCAGCTCCCATGTATCACTCTCCGGTGTCTTGTTTGCCAACCAAATATACCCTTGCCCTGATGGCATCAAGAACATTCAAACTACAAACACTATAATAAACAAAAAAAAAAAGAAGGAGAAATCTAAGGTTCTTTAAGGAAGCCAAAACGCTGGCTCACCAGCACCAGTAGCGCCGGAGCACGGCAGCGCGGCGTCCACCAACGCGACGGAGAGGCTCGAGGTGAGAAGCAGCTGCCGGACGATCGTCAGCCCGATGATCCCGGCGCCAACCACCACCACGTCGTGCTCGGATCGCTGCAGCGCAACCGGAGCGACGGATCGGGACCGCCCGACCTCGAGAGAACGGATCTTTCGTGATGATTCGGTTCGAGTTCTCCTCGAATCGAAGAGGGAACGCGATGAGACGGCGGGATTGGGCAAGGATAGAAGAGCTCGGAGCCCCGGATTAGGGTTTGGAGAGGCCAGGAAGATGGACGCCATCTTCCTGCCTTCTTGGGGCGGGAGAGAGCGAGGAAGGGGACAGCGGATGGCCGCGAGCTCGATGCAGCTCCAGCTGTTTGTTTAACTACGGCCTGCCGGCGTCGTTTTCTTGGACAGTATCAGCCTAAAAAGCAATCGTGTATCCCAGCCCGCGGTCCCGCGACAGCACCTAAATAAATAAATAAATAATCGTAATTATTATTACTTGTTGTTGGTATTGTTACCGATAAAAATGTACTTTCGAATTTCAAGCTTTCACTTAAAATATATTTTAGCCTTTAAATTTTTAATTATTATATTTTAATTTTTTATATTTTAAAAATATTATATTTGTAATGTTCAATAAGCTAATTAAATTTAATAAAATAATTTATGTGTTATCATATTTATCAAATTATATATTTACATCAAGATGATAAATTATTTAAAAAATAAAAGAGCCGAGATATCTTTATCACCATAAATTTTGTCAATAATGGCATATTTGGAGAGTAATCAAGTTGAGATATTCTTACCGTCAACAATTTTGTGATGATAGTGATATATAAGATGGTATTACGTTATTATTGGGATAGTTGATGAGTTAACCGATGTCAAATTTCTTCATAAGCAACCGCAAAGTATCGTATTGATTGTTCTTCATGGTAACACATAGAAATAATTCACCTTACACGATTGGAAACCAAGCAGATTTATGATAACTAGATTCATGGCAAGTGAAGAAGATTTGATAGAGGATCTCAAGGCAGCTATTCATGGTAGCTAAATCGAGGGGAGTCCTCCCACCTTCATACGTGGCATTATAAAGGTTTATAAAAGGTTTAGAATTTCATTAACATATCTTTTTTCTTTGAGAAATTGATTCTTCTTTCTCTTATTCAAAAGAGTGAGATCCGTGCTTAATTTGTAAAAAAGGAAAGAATGATTTTATTCTTAATCCGATAATAAAATTATGAGAGTTACTCTTAAGTTTAGTAAAAGAAGTGTAAGGATTTAGTCCTCAC
Source organism: Metroxylon sagu (assembly GCA_017589505.3). NCBI lineage: Eukaryota > Viridiplantae > Streptophyta > Magnoliopsida > Arecales > Arecaceae > Metroxylon > Metroxylon sagu. The sequence goes on along the minus strand of JACVBY030000616.1, from coordinate 1,876,241 downwards.
TTGATAGAAAGGATTGGCTCAATAAAGAAGATGTAAGCAAGAATTATTTTAGTTTCATCAAAAGATTTTGATAGTAGAATTATCTTGTTATAATAGAACCCACCAATAATCAACACAATCATCTTAGCACCTTTTTCATGTGTGATTTTAAATTATTTATATTAAAATAATAATGATTACAGTGGTCGTTCCAGAAGAAATAACAAGAAATAGCATAAAAAATAATGATATTATTATCTAAATTACATTCACTTAAAAAAAAAAAAAACTAGATGATACAAATTTTTACTAAGGGAACCGTAGGAATTATTCGTTATTAATAGGCAGACTATAACAATCATTATTTAAACGATGATTTTTAAAAAGAAAGTTTAGTAGCTAAGAAATTTGAAAGATTCATAGTCAGATCTCCCTGCCGACATGTGCGTACGCACCAGATTTAATTATTTTTTTTTCTTTTTTTTTTCCTTTTTCCTTGGGTCCTATTAGACAAAGGTGGCTGCTGACTACCAATTTTGATATAGAGAGAGAAGGAAAAAAAAAGAAAAAGAAGAAGAAGAAGAGAATGAACGCAACAAGCACCAAAGTGAGTGTTGTTTACGGGCTTATTCATCACTTGCTGGGCAGAGGACTATGTACATGGGATTGCCCTTTAGATCATCATAGTTACCAGGCCCGAGACTCCACATGCGCTTGATCTCATTTGGTTGCTCTGTCATCCGGCTACTGCTGCTCTCCTGGTCCTCTTTCACCAGGCTGATGCTATTCTTGATCTGCGGTCGTCGCTCCTCCACCCAGCTGCTGCTCTCCTGGTCCTGCTCTGGATCTGCGGTCGCTCCTCCACCCGGCGGCTGCTGCTCTTCTAGTCCTGAGCCACCCGACTGATGCTGCTTTGGATCTGCAGTCGCTCCTTCACCCGGTCGCTGCGGCTCTTCAGGTCCTCTCTATTCGGCTACTCTTCATCGGCCGAGGCATCACTTGCATCAATCTTAACCCCAGCAACAACAACCCAAAACCTCCTTGACCCCAGCAACATGAAGGATGCAACATTGTTGACCTTGAACGCTTAAAATACTGTCGACCTTGCAGGTGGCCTTCCCTATATTTGGCCCCTTCTGGTAGACACCGCTCAGCAGCGCTATACCGGCTGAGAAGGCAACAGTGGCAGTAAGGACTGCAACGATGACTACCATGTTGCGGGCGTTGCGTAGGCCCTCCACGAGCAAGTTAAGAGGCTCGGATGGCAACCTAGCCGGAGACCTTTTGTCGATTTTATTTTGCATCTCTGATGATGAGCACGGTTGGGGGTTGGCTCGTTTGGCAATTTTAGCCGGCTTGGCTCCGGCGTTTTTTCGTCACCAAAGTGGGACTTGTTTATGAGTTTATTCATTACTTACTGTGCAGAGGACTAAGTACTCCAGCTTCAATAGTTACCAAGCTAGAGGCTCTTCATGCGCTTATGCACCTGCGGTTGCTCTGCCATCCGACTACTGCTCTTCTGGTCCTCCTCCATAGGACTAATGATGCTCTTGTGATACTCTAAGTTTAGTTCCATATTGAATGGAAAAAAAATGGATAATATACGTCCACTTGCTACCCATTAATTTTCATTTGAGTTTTTAAGCCACGTGATTTTGATCCGCTAATAAAATTAATTGAACTAGCGGATGGGCTTGGATCGTTACAAATGGTATCAGAGCCGACATCAGAGCCGACCTTAGTGTGCGAAAGTTGATGAGCATAAGAAAAGGATAGCCATAGGACGGTGGTGGAGTCCCACTATGAGGTAGAGCCACTCTTGCAGTATCAACGATCCGATTCGGAATAAATTTTGACTAGGTTGTGGCATGCGACGAGAATGTCGCATTATAAGGTGGGGAGATTGTGATACCCCAAGTTTAGTCCTACATTAGATGGAAGAGAAATGGATGATGTGCTTATAACTCAAGTTCACTTACTATCCATTAACTTTCACTTAAGTTTTTAAATCATGTAATTTTGATTTGTTAATAAAATTAATTGAATTAGTAGGTGGATTTGGAGCGTTGTAGCTCTTGATCTACCGTGGCTCCTCCACTTGGCTGCTGCTCTCCCGGTCCTTGGCTCGCTTGACAATTTTAGCCCACTTGACCCCGACGTTTTTTAGTACGGCGATGAGCTACCATGCTCCGGAGCAATCGGTACCATCGGTGGTAATGATGTCTAGAGCAGTGTGGCTGCTGCCATTGACGGCATTGATGTTTACCTTAGGGTTGGCAGTCAGGTACTCTACCATCTAGATTCACACAAGGTAGCTAGCTTTTAATTTTAAACCTTCATCATTCATCAAAACAAAAGCCTGCATTCATTTGTTTGGGGAAGAGTCAATATGTCCGTACCATCATATATTTTGCCATGGTAGCAACATGTAGGATGGTGTTGCCTTTATTGTTGGGAAGGCTGATAAGTTCGACGGCGTTGAAATCCTCTATCAGGGACTGCACTGCATTATAACAGTTATTCTTCACAGCAAGGTGTAGCAATGATTCGCCTTGCATGGTTAGAAATCAAACGGATTCATGGCAAGTAGAGATGATCTCATGAAGGATATCTACACCGCTATTGATGGCAGCTAGGTGGAGGAGAGTCATCCCAGTTCCATTCACGGCATTGCAGAGGTCCGTGTTGATCAGTAAGTAAGAATTCACGAATGATGTCCAAATGATTCTTGATGGTGGCTAAATGGATGGGGATAGCGCCCTTGCTGATTCCTCTTCCAAAAAGAGTCCAACCGTACTTTTAAAATTTCTTTTGTTATTTCTATCGCGCCATTCAAAAATGTTATCAAATTGTAGTCGATCCAATGGTAAATTAAAAATAACATACGAATTTTATAAATGCTACCGCTTGTAACGAGTTAGATGAGCCATCCTCCTCCGAGTTAGAGGCCAGCAACAATGGCACCACGTCCAAAAGAAGCTTGGCCGGCCACATGCAAGTGGCTCGACTGGAGGCAACGAAGAGTGCACTTCGGTTGTCACAGTTAAGCAAATAAGAAACATTTGGATCGGCATCCAACAAAGCTTTGTATATCTCGAAGTGGCCCTCACTGTAGGCATTGTGCACGGGTGTCTTTTAAGTTAGCGTTCTCCGATGTGATCAACTCGGTCAATAATTTTATGAGCTCCCACAGGAGCTTGACGTGGCTCATTCTTGAGGTAAGGTGGAGTGGGGGTGTTGAGAGATTGAATAGTTCTTTGATTGAGGATGTGTTTGTCCGCTTGAGCAAGTTCAATGAGGGCTGGGACGTCTCCGTTTATTGATGCTTGGTAAAGCTTGCGATCCATAGGAAAAAAAAAAATGTTATGTTTCTTAGGTTAGCAGGGATGGGGCTTAAGAGGTGTTTGGACTCAAAAAGAGTGGGGGTGGCACGGGGTGGCTGCAGAGTGGTTCATGCACTCAAAGAGAGGCGATACTGGTACCGTCGGATCCATGTACATTGAGGGTTGGCTTTCCCACTATCAACCCAAGAACGACCTGATCTACCAACCATATTTGGGGAAAGAGGGTTGAGTATTGACTTGGGGCTCCATGAAACTTCCTTCCATCTACCAGCCACATGGGTGGACCGGAGAGGGAAGGAAGCAATTGAGCCGTATTTGGAAGGAGAGAGAAGCTTCGTCCCTTGGGTGGAAAGCTTCGTCGCTTCCTTCATTTAACATTGCATGAGGCGACGAAACTGCAAGGAGAGAAGCTTAGTCGCTCCTATTTAATGTGTATGAAGTGAAACCTCAACAAGAGAATTGTCATACCTCAAATTTAATCATATGGCATAGGCTTATAACTCAAGTCCACTTGCTATTCATAAACTTTCACTCGAGTTTTTAAACCATAAGATTTCGACTTGCTAACGAAGTTAATTGGACCGGTAGATGAATTTGGGGCATTACAAATGGTATCAGAGACGATCCGAATATGCGAAAATAAAGAACTACTTATCTTGTAGTCCATTCGAATTTTTGGGCTATATGGTTTCAGCCTGTTAAATAAGAAGCTTCGTCAATCTTAGGTTAGGTGAGATGAGTGCTTTGAGAGGTGTTTAGACTCAAAAAGAGTGAGGGTGGCATAGGGTGGTTTCAGTGTGGTTTCTTGCTCAAAGAGAGGGGATACTTGTACCATCGGATCAATGTATATTTAGGATTGGCTTTTCTACTAATACTTGTACTGTCAGATCGATGTACATTTAGGATTGGCTTTTCCACTACCAATCCAAGAACGAGTTGATCTACCAACCATATTTGGAGGGGGGTTGAATGCTTGATTAAAAAGTCAAAACATACATAATTTATGTTGAGCAACAAAAAGCACTTTAGTAGCTCTACAACTACAATAATAGCTTCAAACATCAAATCCATAAAGCCATCAAGCAGTAATAACCCCTTTTTTTCGTATCCACATGTATTAGAAAAAGCCTAATATCTTTCTAAGTGATTTGGCAACACAAAAAAAAAAAAAAAACCGTTGGTTGTGATGATTTGAAAGTTCAGAAAGTTAATAAGCCTAAATTTAAAACTAATTTAATATAAATTTTATTTTATTAGAATTATATTTTTATCAAAATCATGCAGCTCATACAAATAAAACATCATTTTCATCACCCATATTCAACTCACCGATATCGGCAAAGCAAATGACTTAACTAATTAACCATAAATCTTTCTTTTGGTGACATTATTATTTTGATGCTGATTCAAGGGAAAGTGATATTGAGGTAAGATGACAACTATGTTCACTAAGAACTGCAATATTTACCTCAATAAGATAAGCAATATATATATAAAGTCCTTATTGTTTGATCAAAAAGTCAAAACATACATAATTTATGTTGCTTTGCGAACTAGCAACAAAAGCACTTTAGTAGCTCTACAACCACAATAATAATTTCAACATGCAGTAATACATATTTTTTTTTCATATCCATGTGGATTAAAAAAAGCTTAATATCTTTGTAAGTGGTTTGACAATACCAAAAATGAAACACTGATTGCGATGATTTGAAAGTTAAGAAAGTTAATAAACCTAAATTTAAAACTAATTTAATATATAATTTTATTTCACTTCAATTATATATTTATCAAACTTGTGCAACTAATACAAAAAAAACCTCACTTTCATCACCCATATTCAACTCATTATTATTAGCAAAGCAAATAACTTGACTAATTAACTATAGATCTTTCTTTTGGTGTAATTTTATGGCCTTACTTTTCTAATGCTAGTACAAGGGAAAGTTATATTGAGGTGAGATGGTAGCCATGTTCACCAAGAACCATAATATTTACCTTAATAAGATAAGCAATATATATATATATATAGCTTTGAGATCCATATTGGATTGAGATTAGTGAGATGATTTAAATATATGAGTAGGCCATTGTATCATTCATCAATACAATTTTGCTAATGCAGGGAAGGGAAGGCTTCCTCCGGCGATGGAGGGAAATAGATCGATGAGAAAATATATTGATTAGAGGCTCCATGATAACAGACATCAATTAGCCCTTATAGCTCAGTGGTAGAGCGTCAGTCTTGTAAACTGAAGGTCCGTAGTTCGATCCTGCGTGAGGGCAAAATTTTAATTTAGAAAAAGGCCTGTCGTTCGATCCTGCGGATTTGTATTCACTTCTTTCTTCTTCTTTTTTTTTTTAATTTTAATTTAGAAAAAGGCCTGTCGTTCGATCCTGCGGATTTGTATTCACTTCTTTCTTTCTTCTTCTTCTTTTTTTTTTTTTTTTTTGACATTTTTAACTTTTAAAATATTATCAATAAACTTTTTGCATGCTTTCAAATACAATAATTTTTATTTGAAAATACAATTTAACTTAAAAAAACTAACAATTTCTCTGATTTAAGGTTTTCTTTTTTCTTTTCTCTTTTTACGTTAATATTCACCCTTCTCATTTGAAAATCAATTTAACTAAGAATTTTTTTAGAACAAAATAGTGTTTATTTTTCATTTGAAAATACAAATTAACTCAAAAGGTCAAGGATTTCTCTGATTTATATTTGTATTTTTTTTAATTTTATTTCTTTTTATTTCTTTTTTTTTTCTTCTCTTATTTTTCAATCCAAAAGTAGCACGTTCTGCATACATGTCAATGTTTTATTTCTACATAATACTTTTTTTAATTAATTTCTGTTTCTTGTGGATTACTCCTTAATCAATGAAGTCTTTATGAAAAACATATTACAACTTAAGTGCTTTATATGTTTACATAGATAATAGAAAATAATCTTTATGCTTTGTTTTTTCATCCTCTCTTTTTATCATGATATTTAATCTTTTCATTTGAAAATACAATTTAACTAAGAATTTTTAAAACAAAATAATATTTATTTTTCATTTAAAAATATAAAGTAATGCAGAAGATCAAGGATTTCTTTGATTTATATCTTTTTATCTTTTTTCTCCTTCTCTTTATTTTCTTTTGATTTTTAATCGAAACTGGCATGATCGACATATAAGTCAACATTCCATTTTCATAAAATTAATTAATTTCTTTAAAATTAATTATATATTCATATGTATAATACAAAACCATTGTCCAAATCTTTTTACTTAAAAATTAATCTTTACTTTATATTAGTAAATCTTGTTGACTAATTTTTATGTTGACCTATATATAGTATTCCCAATGTAAGACACCAAAAAAGAAAAAAAAGCTACTGCGGTGAAATGGTGTAAAAGATCATGATCCAATATTTTTCCTCCATGAGATTTACAAAAATTTAATCTTATATATTTATTTTTATTAACCGGTAATCAACTAATATTTTTTGCATAACTTATTACAAGATTATCTTTGAGACAAAATGGGCCACATCAAGGGTAGAGCGAGAAATTACATACAAAGTTACAATATTACTTATTAATTATTAATAGCTTAACCTTAATTATAATTCATGTAATCATTATTTTCTTATATAAGAATGATAAACAATGCCTCTAACTTTATTATTTGTTTTGAAAACCTTTCTATTAAGTTTAAGCCCAATTCAAATAAGTCCAATTAATTACTTAGTACACAAATTGTAATAAATAATCTCTCATAATACTTAATAAATAATTCAAAGTTATTCATTAATAAAGTTATATTGTTGAGATATATCAATTTATGCTAACATCTTAAATGTGCTTATTTTTGTTGAGAGACTTAAATTCTGAATTGCAAACCTGCTTGATAAAAAGAAAAAGAAGAAGCATAAAATCTGCATCAATATAAATGGTGATTATATATAATGTCAAGTGTATATCTAAAATAACAAATGACACTAGTAAGTGTAGAGACGGTGAGGGGAAAAAAACAACTTGATTATGTCTCTTCTAAAAAATGAATGATAAATATATAATTAATAATTTAACGTTAAGTATGACTTGCAAGAAAGTTTTACCATAGGCTTTAAGGTATAAGGTAATTAACTTAGGGGTTAAGTTTAACAAATTATAAGCCTAAATTACAAATTAGACCTACATGAGATACATAGTGACCCTTGGTTTTTAATATTTTTATATTCTGATGTAATAGAGAGAATTAGAAGCAAAAAACATATTGCTTCCTTATAGATTATGGGGTTGAGAGAATCGATCTTGAGGAGCCATGGTTTTTGCTGGTGTCTTGCCAATAGGATTACGTAGCATGGATGATTGTCATACGGCAAGTTTCTTTCAATCCAATAGTAATTCTATCCTTCAGGATACCCACTTCTAAAATTCTAGGTCAGACATTGGAAGGAACATAATAACTTTCAAATGGGTTATTAGTAAATTAGCATTATAAATGATTCAAATGAAAAAAGTGTTTTATAGACGATTGTGATCTATCATGGATGCATGAGAGCGATTTAAATAGAAGGAAATGTAATATCATAATATGATCACATCTATAATTGAAATGTTTGGAAAGTCTTCATTTTTCCTTTATACTTAATGTTATTGATATTGATATCTTTGACCTGCATTGCAAGTGAGCTAGGAAGAATGATACATTGACAAATTAACTTCATTGACTAAATATCTCTCATACATTGCCTAAGTTATTATGTTTGCATGTTTGTGTATATATATAGTTTTGTGAAATTGACAAATAAATTGAGGACAAGTAAACTTCCTTTTAGATTTAATGTTATATGCATCAACAAATGAACTTCCATGATTGAATCTCTCTAATACATTATGTAAGTTTATATGTTTGTGTGTTTATGGGGGAGAGAGAGGTGAACTAGGATATGAACTCAAATCAAATTATATAAGGTGAAACAAGAAGATGAGGATCCAATACCAAAGATTATGTGGCCTATTATCTTTAGTTTTCCGACTCAAAAATCATATGATAAAAAATGCTATGCATCTAGCATGAGACTCTATAACACTATTCTTAAGCAATTACACCTTAGCAATCTAACTATGTACGATCATCTCTATCCTTTTCTTTCTCGTATTATTTCTTTTAGAAAAAAAACTGTCCTATTTATTCCAATGAATATATTGACTATGACTAGCAATTTATTACTTTTAAGCTATAACAATACATTCCTCGCTAGTGTAGCATCTTTTAAAAAAGCAATTCATCCTCTAATGGCTCCACTAGAGCCACCCACATTACCAAGGCCGATCATAGCCTTAAATTCTTCTTTGTTTTTCTAAGTTTACCTTCAGCATTAGCCACATTATTTTCAAAATCAAAAGAACATCCAAAATAAAAATTCTATGGCACTAAAAATATTTAAAACTAAAAATTTTCATATTTATATCACACAAATATTTTTATTGCACCAACATGCTAAAATACATGATAAAATATTTAAATTGAGAATCTAACTTATTGACCATGATATATACATGTTATAAACATAATTGATTGAAAATCAATAAATTTTAATATATAAGTTATAGCAAAACATGTTCTGATGCTATTTTTATCTATTTATTTCTATACTATTTGATGCATAAGTTAAAAATCATCCAAATATATGGTTCTGAATTTTTAAATATTTTTGATGGCACATTATGATCAATAATATGGCTTTTCATTTTAGATTCTCCATCCATAATTTTAGAATCAAGAGGAGTAGGCCCCCTCCACTTAATAGAAGCATATTCATCTCCCTCAAAGTAGGTATACAAACACACACATATAAACCATAATCAAAGGCATAAATTTTTAATTCCAATGTCACATTATTGATTTCTAAGCTGAGAGGAGTAAATGCCATTTCTTTATAGTCACATATATCATCTTTATAAATCCAAGATGCATTAATATTTAAAGAAATCTCTCTTCTTTTTTTATTTAGCTGTTATATTCCCCTCTGAAGTCATCACATTCTAAGTCATTGTGAGTTGGCTAGATTCTAATTCCACTCATACTTCGCATGTTTTAGGTAACTCTGGTAACAGGTGCCTCCATATCAATGACTCAAGGAAAATTACCAACCTAGAACCACTACTAAAATGGATCTTGACTACATGTAGATTGGTCATCATCAACTACATATGGTGTACATAGGTGCAGGCAACCAGCAGTCAGCGATGGTTGGCTGTTCACGGATTAGCTGTACCTACCATTTTTTTCTTGGGGTCAATATCAGCAATGCAGTTCAGTCAACGATAAACCTAGTTCGAATTATAGAGCTATGACACAATCAAACCCGAATGAACAAAATGTTGAATTGAATCGTACCAGTCTATACTGGGGTTTATTACTCATTTTTGTACTTGCTGTTTTATTTTCCAATTATTTCTTCAATTGAGAGAAAGAAAGAGAATGGCGTGATCTAATAGCGAGCAGTAGTTCTTCTGATAATAGCATGATCCATAATCTAGCATCTCTTTTTTTTTTTCAAAGAAAAAAAGTAAGTTTGTAGAGAGAAGACAGCTAAAAGCATAATCCGAAATCAAATTTCTTTAGGATAAGATGAATTCTTCACCACTGATCTTTCAACAAAAAAGGAGAAATGATAGCTCAAATATGCCAAAGGGCGCACCAAACTTGCAATCACCATCCAAGGCCATGATAGAATCTAATAATTCGAGCTCAATAGGAAATTAAAAGCATAACCAAGTAATATTACAGTTAGACCCACGCAATGATGGGTCATGTATCTCTTGGCCTGTGAAATTTATCATCATGGAAGGCAAGAAAAGGCCTCCTTTACGCTTCTGCATGAAAGGATCAAAATAATGTCAATCTTTAGCCAATCATGTGGCACTGCTGGTTACATAGTCTGCTTAACTGAGGCGCAACTGCCTTGAGCATGAGAGGAAGGCCCATCATCCAGTGTCTCAATTAGAGCCAAAAGAGCTAAGAGGACCATGACAATTGAATTAACAAAACAGTAAAGCCAATAGTGTCAAAGCTTTGTTATTTTATTTTCTTTTGCTTGGCCTCTCATCTTCATTCCTCTCTGCTGCTCGGCTGCATCACGCTTTCACACGGGCCTACGATGTAATAAAATAATAAAATTAATTAACCCTTTAACATTACAAAAAAAACCGCAAATAGAAGAAACAAAAAGTGAAAAAGCGGTAGAAAAAAGTTTTAATTTTTGATAGAAACCATTCAACCGGAATGAAATTACAAAGAATAGTTTCTTCAAGTTCTCCGCATCCAACCGATCTCTACCTGATTTTATTTCTTCTAAATGATATTTTTTCTTATTCCTAATTTTGATAAAATCCACTTATATTGGTGAAGAAACATTTTTTTTTTTTTTTTTTTGATCTATAGTATTACTTAAATAATTATTATAACTCCATTATTAATCTAAAAGATCTAAGATTTTTTTTTTAATATAATTTTACCTTTCACATTGAAAGGTTTTTGACGTGTCTCATGATTATATTTCCTTTATTATTATTTTTTATATTATTTTTGCTTTGTTGCACGTACAAATTAGGAGGGACTAAAGGTGCCCCAACGCCTGCAGCCTCGCCAGAGAGGAATTCCGCCTATATAGCTGCGTACCAAGTTACTGTATCAATATAATGGTACAAAGTTAAGCTAACTCCATGTAATGGAATATGTATCGAGTTGCAACATCAGTATTAATGGATGCAGAAGCTATTCTCAAGTTATACAAAGTTGGTATAAATGATGAACATGGTAGTTTGAAGCTGTACTGTGTTGGAGAGAATTTCTTTCCACACTAAATGAATGTTTGGAAACAGGACATGAATGCAGAATGGGCAACAACCAAAAAAGAGATCACTCATGGACATTCAGCATCCCCAAACCTCTAACGAAAGGCCAGATATTTCCAGCCAGAGCAATATCCTTCATGCAAGGTGTTGCCAATTGTAATACTGTAAGCTTCTAAGATGAGGCTGCAACGGCCTATAATTTCCACTTGATCATGAGAAAGAGATGGGGATGGCTCAAATGTCGTGGATTTTTGCGCATATTTCTGCCAAAGAAATTCTATACTTACGGAAAAAGTAATGAATGATCTGAATCCAGTCCAACACTGCCACAGTCATGACGAACTTTGACTTCACTGCACATGGAAGGTGAAGTAAACACGAGGAAATAAATCATGTGTCTTATCAAGCTAATCAGAAACAACAATCATATTGCAGCTCTGGGACAATTTAGATACAAAAGGTAAAACTAAAGCATATGCAATGAAATCTAATATAAACAATTGGATCTGTACAAACCATATCATTCAGTTTCCTCCACACTTTCCCAGTCCTCTCCCAAAGGAAAAAAAAAAAAGAAGAAGAAGAAGAAGAGGAAGAAGAAAAAGAAGTGAAGTATGAATAGTAATCTCTCATCCATAAGTTATGAGATAACACATCGGAAGAAACAAATAAGGCGGATGCTAAGGACAGGGCATAACTTTCATCTCTACAATTCCAATCTCCCATCATATGGGTTACCACACACAAGGCACCAAAAAAATGAAAGAAAGAAAGAAAAGAAAATTTGAAAACCATAACTAATGAATTAAAACCCTCATCCATACTCTTTTATAAAGCAAAGCCTCTACGCCCATCTGTTGTCCACAAGGCAGGACGTCCAGTGATTTCTCACATGATTGGGCAGATGACAATGAAACTGGACGCAATCTCATAGTAAAAATTCTCTATTCTTAAGCTTACCATTGGATTCAAAGCATTTCTCATTTAAATCTAATGATAAATTAGATATTAGACATTATATGGATCTGATTGGGCTTGGTAGAAGTTGGAATATGGAAGTGTTAGAGAAGGTGAGGTAGTGAAAAATGATACAAATTTGTGATCAGGAAAAAACTCAGGTTAGGGTAGGAACCAAGAAATAGGATCCATTGGCTTGACTCCAAATTTATAAAATACGGCATGTTTATTACATTTTGATCTTGTAAAACATGACTACCATAAGAATAATGTGAACACACAATAAAAACAGTCTGCTACTAATCCTTTTTCCACTGCTTATTAAATATAGAAAACAAAAGAGAATTCTAAATAAAAGATCAGATTGAACCTTAGGAACAAGCCTTGTGGAACGCCTAGGAATGACAACAGGGTCACATGGAGTTTCTTTTGCTGAGGTCTTAGAGCTTCTTAAATTCATCATCCCACTCTTTTCACCACAAACATACTGCCTTTTACTCTGGAACTCCTCAGCAGAATCTGGGTTGTGAGGTCTTTTAGAACTTTTGTCCAAGTTGTTCTGAAATTGTGAGCATCTGCATAACCAAGCCATCAAGAGTCATGTTAGATTGAATGTGTGCAACAAGGTCAGTAACCAAGCTTTATTCAAAACAAAGATTACTCTGAACTATCCTTCCCCTTCACTGGAGTGCTTCTACCCTGCAGACAGAAAGCATAGATTTTCAGTTTTTTGCAACCTGGAGGAAAAGTTTTTCTGCAGCATGGAGGAAAAGTCTCATAGGCCAAGTCACCGTAAAGCATATCTCTACTTCATTTTAAATTCTAGGTCCACATGTAATTGAGAAACATAGAAAGCAAGAATATGAAACATCATCAGATCATCTATCAAGAACAAAGTTCTGGAAACTGCACTTTGCATTGCACGACCAAGTCACCTGAACCCCCATCACACGCATGTGAACTTAACCCAGAAGAGAGCACCAAATAGCGCAGATAATACATAATAGCCTAATATGAAACAAGTAATGAGGAGAAATAGTAAGGCACAAACTCAAGCTGTCAGATTCCTCTGCTCAGAGGAGGTCAAGGATTCAGATCCTGCCAGTTCAAGGTTTTGAATTATTGCAGGTGAGCACTGTTGCATGACAATTCTGCAAAGCATGAAGGATCATGAGCCTATTTGGGCAAGGTTATTAGTTCTCAACTAATTCAAGCAACAAGAATACTAAATATTGAACAAACAAGGGAATCCCTTACAGTTCTCATTAGAGATGATTGAGTTTTGAAAAAGAAATATGGCTAACACTTCAAATGAAAAGTTACAAGCTGATTGCCAAAGAGTGCAAGTTCATTAATCTCCAGTGCAAGTTAAAAGCCCTTAAATTTTCAAAAACATATGCATCACTTAGCTATACAATGAGGATCCTGATTACCTAGATTTATGCAAGTAATGGTTAGGAAGAAACCAACAAATTACTTGTCGATCAAAAAGTAGAGAAGCCAATAAAGTTGAAGCATCCACCTAATTATCTCATGTACAAAGAATACCGAGCAAAAGAGTCACCGTATCAACAATCATAAGGTGGAAAAATGAACTTTCAAACATAGTCTAGTCATTTACTGTGTTAGTGGAGCTTAGTTGAAAAAAATTGGTGTTAGTCGTTTACCAAGTTGAATCTGGTTCATGGATACTAATACAACCGGACATTCAGTACACACTTCTAGATTTTTTCTTTTTCTAAATGTGGGATAGGTTGATAATTATAATCCTTGAATCAATCCTACATTTTTATGCTAACAGTGCAGTATCACAATTTGTTAAGAAAAAGAGCAATACCAATTCATCCCCAAATGCTGACATCACATCGTCAGGAACAGAATTTCCAAGACTACCACATGCATGCTGATTAGAAAGGTTCTCTGTTGATCCAACATCCGATTGTGCATCAGTCATTGGACGATCCAATAACATTTGCCCATTGATTGGACTGGAATCTGATACATTCTTGAATTGACCTGCAGCTTCAGATAATACTTCCATGTGCTCTCTTTCTGTTGGAACTTCACGTTCTCCACTATGGTTTTCAGAATAGCCAGCATAAGAAGCTTCCATGCAATCTTGCATTCCATCAGATGTCAGAAGGTTATCTTTTCCGCAGATATTATTCAGGGTTTTGTCTAAAGCACATGCTTCTACATTATTAAAATCAGCACTTGCTATCTTCAGAGTGCAGCGCTCATCTGTTTCAGGTTTTCCATTTCCATCAAGACTCGCATCTATGTTGCCAACAGATTTGAGAGAAGTATCAGGCATTGATGAACTGCCCTTATCAATCCTAAAAGAAGCATCATCAGAGACTTGACGCAGGACCTGCTCATCTAAGGGACAAGATGCAGAATCAGATGCCATGTGCTCAGAATTAGTCACGCACGAAGATGAAACCACTTGATTCCCCTCCAGAAAACCTGATATTTCAATAGGGATACTGCTTAATGTTAATGCAGAGGCTCTAGAAGTTACAACAGTTGCATCTGGTCGACAGGCCTCGAATTGACAATTTTCGCTAACAACTAAACTCAAGGATGAATTGGTACATCCAGTGTTCTTCTCAACTCCATTGCTTTGAACGCATACTCCAGTGCTCCCAGATGGAGAGATCTTCATTTGCTCATCAGCATCTGCCAAGCCTCTATTACGAGTGGAAGGAGTCCTTGATTCATGGTTTTGTGCTTTCGGATGGATACGCACTCCATCATTCAAGCTATTGATCCATTCTGACGGGCTGGAATTCAAATCTACATATAGGTTAATTCCATCCTTTGACATCGCTAAAAATTGGAGTGAAGGAGTCACTTTCGTTGAAATTCTAACAGTAGATGCAAATCCACTATCTCTGGAACAGTCACCAGCTCTTTTGTGTCCAAGGGGCACTAGTGTCATATTAGAGGTCCCAGTATCGGTCACAACATGAGTCAGTAATTTCTGACCACAGCTCAGCTCTGAGGATTTCCATGATCTATTCTTCGAAGCAACATGGTTGCTATCAAAATGTTGTGGCACTGTTGTGATATGATGGATCTCAGCACCAACCTGGGATATTGCACCCATGTCACCAGGTTCAGAAGTAGAAGAACCAAAACCTTCCATAGTTTCATTATTAATAGGGTATGGACAAACCACATTTGCAGTTGTATTGTATGCCTGCATTGATAAATAAAAACAAAAAAACAAGAGAAATAGATGCTTAAAAAATGAAGATCCCATTTACATGTTATTATCCATGAATTAAGCATCCTACAAACGATGAACAGATCCTGATATATGTTCAGTAGAAGGAAAAGAATCTTCACGACTTTGAAGCAATAACTGAGCTTGTATGAGTGTGGAACTATACCTTCTCTGATGTTTGACTTATCAAGTGACTACTACTTTTCAGCTGATTTCCCATATGAGACCGTGGCTGATCATCACTTAGATTCCTATTAGTCCCAGATGTCAGTCCATGGTTATCAATCCTGAAGTTGCTTTTTTCAAATGCTCCTACAACAGCTTTTCAAGGTTAATGAATCAGAATAAGAACTCTCTATTCAGTATACAGTTTCAGATAATATCAAGCAACTTCCCTATTTGCAACTTGTTGATAGATATATGAATCATACCTCTAGTGGTTTCCACCAGAGGATTAACTGTTTCTTTAGCATTTGATTCAGGCATGAGTGATCTCTCCTTTGAAGATGTAGCATTTCCTTTCTGTACAATTGTTTAAACAAATAGATTATATATTAGACTGTAAACTTTAAAATACAAACTGCACATCCGAATGAGGTGCGATACTGGGTGTATGGTCATACCCTTAGAAATGAAGCTAATGACTTGGCTAATTGAGCATTGCTTCTATTTGCAGGAAGGTTGTGCTGTTTGCACAGGCCCTGAAGTTCTTTGCGCGGGAGATTGAAGTAGAATTCCAAGTTTTCCTGATGCCCCATCACGTTAATCTTAAAGCTTCCTTAAAGCTACTTCAAATAGAATCTTACACCGATCTCCTTCAGTAAAAAGGAAAAGAAATTTATGATTCATTAGAACACCATTTTTTTATGCTAATTAAAACCTTTCATTTAACTTCTCAGATCAGATATGCATTGCCAAATAAGCTCCAATTAGGGAGCTGAGCTCAAGAAGAAAATTGCTCGAAACTGCCATTGAACACAACATTTTCTAAAATACACAGCTAGGAAGCTAGAATCACAAAGACTCAACATTTATGCACAAGCAATGCTGAGAGTACAACAAACAAGAAGTAACAAATTAAGTTGCATATTCAGTCAAAACAATAAAATAAAAATACCACTACCTGAAAAACATTACAACTGTGATGACGGAAAATATACAAGTTATCACAGATAACAAAGAACAATACTATAATTTTAAGGACAAATGAGTCCCACTGTGAAGATCCCTGGTTCAAAGCCATTATAGAGTCAAAAATAAGATAACCAGGAATGAATTCTAAAACAGAAAGATGAGATGAGAAAGGGGTACGAGGGGAGTCATCAGTAATTTTACTTAGAGCAAGTTCCAACTAAAAAAGAAAACATTAAAATAAAATTATTCTTACTGGACAGGAAGACAAATACAACCCTCAATATCATGTTGTCTCTAATAAGTGTCAGATCACTCATGTTATATTCACCTTAATTGCTGACGTTTTGGCAAGTAAGAACATCATCACCTAGTTTCTACTTATAACAAGTCAACGAGGATATAAAGTTTAATGAGTAGATCACATTTGCGAAGGAATGGATAGCTGATATCTGGAAGTTTTTTTGTAGGCAGTGAAAAACAGAAGCAAGAAAGAACCTGGAAATATCTGCATGCAATATCACAATAACTAGATGAAGCTGACAAATCCTAAAGCTCATGCAGAGAATTTGAATCTGGTATCTCCACTCAGCCTTTTTCAAGTCAAAGCCAAAGAAACATCAACATATAATTGCAATTAACAATTTCCTGATATTCCAGCACCCAATAAACCATCCGCATTGTTAATCAGATTCATGACAATGTGGGCAAAAGGAATAAGTATATAATCAGAGAATATCAAGCATGCAAAAATAACAGACCATAATAAGATATACCAATGTTGAATGTGCCTATGCTAGCATGCACTTTGCCCGTACAAGTTAGATGATAATGAACATTATTTGAAGAATGAGTAGGCAGGGCATGCAAGGAGGTTATATGGAACATAATTTTCATGATGGAACGAATGCTTAAATAAGCACTCAAATCAGGTCACCAGTTACTGAAGTTTTAAAGCAAGAAAATCAAATTTTAATTTCTATTGAATTTTAAACAGGTTCCTTGCACATTTTTGATCAAATTGAACTCCTTTCCAAGGAGAATTCATTATTTTTTCTGAGAAAAACTGATAGCAATCCTGCTTTTACTCAAGGATGGGCCCTTCATTTATAACCTGTCTCTTCTATTTAAATTGCAAACTGGGCTACAACAACTTTAATAGGGTACAAACCACAACATGGAAAATGACACTATAGATCCCAAGACTAATGAGACTTGAAAGTCCATCAATAAAAAAATATACAAACGGAAACTTCACTGACTGCAGCCTTATGGTTATAGTCAGGCAATGCTTAGTTGCTCATTGACATGCAAGAAGCATCAAACAGTGTCAGCTGAAAAGTTTTGGTCCATAAAGAGGAAAAATAAGGGGTGATAATTTGAGATCTCATTCATATTATGGAAGATCATAGGGTGTAGCTCAACACTATACCTATTATAAAGAAGCAGTTTCCACAATAAGCCACATCATAATCATGAGGGGGGAAACATAGATGGAAACCAGAACATAGATCTTAAGCCTCTGTTTTAGAGATAAAAACCATTAAAGGATCAATCATAGACTTCAAAAATTATGGTTATCACAGTGCATGATCATATCCAACATGAAACCTATCATTCTTGATCACATCTACAACTCATAACTATATAATCTATCAACAGAAAATGGGATGCAAATGATGCAAGAGTTCTAAAATATCTTGGAAAATGAGAGGCCAATTGAACAATTGGGATCTACTGGTCCTCCATTTCACATCTGCTATTTAAAGTTTCTCAGATATGTTTACTGCTTAGTGCATGGTAAATTGCTTATTTAAGGCCCATTTGGTTCATGAAAATAGGACTCAGCAATGGGAATCGCAATCAGTAATCTGATTCCCATTCCAACTGATTCTGATTCCAATTGTCTGTTTAGACAGAATCAGAATCCAATTCCCATTCCAACTAATTCCGATTCCAATTGTCTGTTTCAATGGAATCAAAATCCGATTTTCATTCCAAATATAGAATCAGAATCCAATTCTCATTCCATCTGGATGAGAATCATGTGTTAGAAAGGATTAAAAATCCAGACTCTTGCTTAAGATTGTGATTTCCATTCCAGTCGCTACAACCATTCTCATCTTGTCGCACGTCCTCTCCTCTCTCTCTCTCTCTCCCCTCTTCTCACCTAATGCCGCATCCTTCTCCTACCCCGTGACCCCTCTTATTACAACACCATCATCATCACAAGTTCTTCCTCTTCCTCCACAACATGAATTATGGATAACGAATGATGAACGGCATCAATGCCACATCCTCCTCCACCTTGTAACCCCTCTTATTACAACGCCATCGTTATTACAAGCTCTTTCTCTTCCTCCACAATACAGATCATGGATAATGGATGCCAAACAGCGATGATAGAAGCTGAAACAATTCTCTTGCCAACTATATAATGTAATCATACATTAAAAAAATAAAACCCTAGTCAAATCTGAGAATGAAAACCCCTAGGGGTCTCTCTTTTCTCTTCTTCAGTGATCAAGGGCGCTTAGAGTTAAACTTAATACTATTTTATTTATATAATCGTAATATAGATATTATTATATTATGGTTTTATTATAGTTTGCCTTTATTTATCAAGTTTTAGGTCTTTTTATTTATGAAATAACTATTAAATTGAGTACATATATTAAAAAATTTCAAAAACAAACAAATTTTGAAGCTTTTAGCTCAATAGCAAAATTGGAAATCCAGATTGATCCCGATTCTAAGGTTTAGACAAATCAAACAATAGCAATAGGAATCAACCTGATTCCGATTTCGATTTCTGCGTAAACCAAACAGGTGGAAAGAATAAGCGATTCCGATTCCGATTGCAATGGAATCCAATTCCAATGCTGCTTCCAACATCGAACCAAACGGGCCCTAAGTTTTTCTATGAGTTTTTGGAAAGGTTTTAATTATGAAGGGTCATACTATTGGCAAAAGAATTCACTAAATAACCTAAACTAAATAAGAGTCATTATCTAATTGGGCAGAGAATATCTACATATTTAGGAAAATTTATTCGGACCCCGAGACACATTACAGAAGTATTAATCTTTTATAGCAGTCTAGAATCTTAAATTTATTAGGAAAGCTTATTCAATTTCATATTTATATGCATGTATGTGCATATAAATATATACATATATTGCTGAGAAGGCATGATCTAAGATTTTTTGATGGAATAACATAAATAGTGGGAAGAACAGGACATGTCAAATTATGTGAATCTGAGACTTTTGAATTCCATGAGAACCTCTTTGTGTTGATTAAACACCTATGCAATTAGTGGGATGTCTAAAATAGTTGTTTCTTTAATAGTCCTCGGCTAAGAGTAAAGTTTAGAGAAAGATCTGAAAGTCCTCATACAAGTCCAATGGAGAGGACAAGTAAAACAAAGTGGCCAGACTTCTTATCAAAAGCACCTCATGCTTTCTATACGCATAAGGGGTTCCTTTTAGTAGACAACAATAGTTTTATGTTTTTTTTTTTTTTTTTTTTTTTTCAAGTTTCACTATTCTGTATTCTCCTCTTTTTTTTCTTTTTTTTCTTCTTGTGTTTATTTATTCTATGAAATTAGATCTAACATCATAGTTTTAGGTCCCAGTAAGACGCCCCGTAAGGTGCCGAGATGGGTTGCCATCTCAAGTGTCGGGACGGCTCTAATCGGCGTGTCTTGTAACACCCCCTGTCCTAAGATTGAGACAATGGCATGTTGTGTTCACGGAAAAATCGAAATGGTCCCTTCCCATGAGATTCAAAACGTTGCCTAACACAATCGTAGAGTAAATTGGCATAAGGACCAAAGAGCAATACAAATCAACATGTTGTGCAATAAGTTCCTGCATTACACTTAAGCACAATAAGTATATTGAAGCTGCATAGAATGACAAGGTGATCTACACAATAAAAAAATAAGCAAAATGTTAAGGATACAAGACAATCACAAAGTCCAGCATGGTGAACAACCATACATGCCATGCTTAAATTTTAATCAAATGCTAAAGTCGATGCAACATTGTAAAATTGTGCATAAAAAGGGTACGAAAAAAAGGGCCAAGATACCAACATACTAATTATGATAAAGCACCAAATATCTCATAAATGGTAAAAACCCAATATGATGAAGAATCAATCAGAGATTTCAATATTTTTGATGGTATGAAACCAAGGGTAGAAATCTTGTGTGTGATGGGCCAATACCAAAAATGTACCAGCTATGAGGCAGTATGATAGGGGCCAGTGTGCAATAGTTTTGGGCAAACTAAGTCCATGTCATGCTGTACTGTGCTATATCAAGGCATATTGAACCTCTACCAATAAGAACACCTTTTTCTTTTTTCCTCGTACCATATACCAAGATATATCAAAATTTATCACCCCTATAACGAGGATTGCACATGACCGTCCAGCCATCAATTGGGCACCAATCCTCAAGTTTTGAATCCTCACATGAAACTCCTATTCTATTTCAATAGCAAGTTCAAAAATTTGTTAGTTAAATCTTCAGAAGCAGAGATGAACATTCTAGAGTCATGCATGCTCTTGTTGAGAACGTGGTGAGAAAGATCGATGAAGCTAGCAAGCCCTTATCCATGAGTATCGATGTTTTGTACAGTGACTTTAACAAGTTAACTATCAAAGACTCAATTAGAGGACACTCGCCTTTCATTTACACCCATGATGACATTTGATATAAGAACAAAGAGGTGCACGAACCATCACTATGCATTTAGAGGTCACTTGAAGATGAGGAAGATTTTGAGCTTAAGCCTACCTAGTCAAATAAGCAGCACATCAATATGATCCCTATGTTTACATTGATTGGCCACCCATGTGAACCATATTAGACAACTAGTGGAGTAAATGAAACGACAAGTTCAACAAACATTTGTGAAATAATTTACAGGAAACTTCAATCAGATAAAAGTTTGCAAATGTTTTACAATATGCTCTAAACCTAAACCTCAACCTTCAAGTTGTCAGGTGTTGAAGTCAATGATGACTAAGGTAACTTTAAGGGGGAAAAAAGCCTTGTTATAGAGTCCAGATCCTCTCAAGTTCAGGGACCTAACTTGATGGTCCAGTTCAAAATCACGGCTCTCTGTGTGTTGTGAGACAGCTGTGATGCATTGGGCCCTGTGTATTACAAGGGATGTAGTCTCATGCTCAGTGTGGGCCCTGATGCATCACAACCGTGCAACAATACATGGATAGTCATGATTACTTAATGACCATCAAGTTCAGGGTTTGAACTTAAGAGGATTCGAACTCATTATAAAATCCAGAAAGCAATCAAGAAGCCATCTTGTAACTTTCCTATGGCTTTGGAAGAGTCTTGGAAGAAGAGAAAGAAATAAAAGTTTTCATGATATATTGCATTCAATAACTAAACAGGAGTTGTTTCTTCCAATTGGCTTCTTGACGGTTAATCTGACAAATGAAGTTGTATTTAGTCATCAAATAGTATAATGTTTTACATATAGATGCATATCCTTTTGGGTGGATTTAAGTTCCTCTTTCCAGCAGGAAAGCAACAGAATCTCTTGCATAGTCTTGGTTCCATCATTTTCATTCTTTGTCAACTCTCCATAGCCCTATCAAAACATGCCATAAGTAGGCCTTATTTTGGATTGATAAATCATGACAGAACCACCTCAAAACCTCATGACTGTGTTTGGTTCCACAACAAGCTAGAGAGTAAGTTCACCCTTGTTTCGGATTTATAAGCATGCCTCTATAAGTCAAAAGGGGAATGTACAAGACTCGCCATTGACACAGCATGATTTCCTCATCAGATCTATTGCTGTGAGTAAACAATCAGCTAATTGATTTACGAAGCTCCAGTGCAGCCCTTACTCATCAGATCTATAGCATTGAAGAGTATTTAAAAGTGTGTTCTTGATTGGCTAAGTGAACATGTCCTTGATTTTCCAAGAGAACTATGTTTCTTTCATTAACTAACATGAAAGCAACAATTAATTAGATACAATGATGAATTTCATCATGACTCCTAGGCAAAATTTCAGTTTTCCATTGTGAGCATCTTCTTTTGACATTGTTTATTGAAGCTTTAAAAAATGGTCAGCACTTCCAGCACACCTGCTGTTAATGATAGCCTAAAACTCAAAATCCCTGATTCTTGCCAGGTTTGCACTGCCCAATCGTGAACATCCCAACTGCTCTATTATTAGTCTCAGGTCCTACTAAGTGTTTCAAAAAGTTCCTTCCATAAAACTTTTTTCTTAAGACTCTCTACCCTCTCTTTAAAGGTTGCAACTAGATGCCATTGAATATAAAGCTTATCCTACCATAACGATTCGTATGCCATATTTCAGGAATATAAGCAAGTTGGATTTATAGTTTTTATTGCATATTATGCTATGGAGAGCCATTTGCTACATTAGTTGGAATTTCAGCGCTGGTGATAGTTTGCCTAGGTATGGTGCCAAGTGAAAAAAGAAAAAAAAAACTATTGTTTACTCTCAACAAGTTCTTTCTGGAGCTGATATTAGATTGATTCTCATGCAGTTATTAAAGCGCTCTCTCTCTCTCTCTCTCTCTCTCTCTCTCTCTCACAGACACACACACACACATTTTCTTTCCTCTTGTTAAACAAGGAGTTATCAAGACCAAATAGATAATTAAGGCTACTGCATAAATCACCTACTAAACGAGCCCATTAAGGCAAAGTAAAGCGAGATTTTAGAGCTAAGAGATGACATACTTCACAATGAACGTAAGACTGCTAAGGGACCATTCCATTCTTACAACACAATCATAATTTTAAAAGTAAATAAAAGATGTACAGAACAAAAATTACCAGAATCGATATCATTGACAAAACCAAATAAAGTAACAATCTTGCGATCTTCCACAAACCACTCATTCTACCACCAACTTTAAGAAAAGCAATCACGGCGAAATGCGAAACTATGAAAAGAATTCTCAAATTTCAGGACGGCAAACGGCAACTCTAAGCTAAATTAAAACGCATACACATATTTTCGCCTCCTAGGATGATTCCTGGGTTCCAATCGCCAGTAAGGTAGGGATTTGACGACCCAAAGGAAAAACAAATTTGACTTGCAAACTACGATGGCTCAACAAAGGGGTCTCCATACTGGAGTTCTTGTTGAGAAAACTAGGGTTCTGATCTATCTGGAGAGGAGGATCATACCAAGTTCGCAGGATCGGACATGGGCGTCGAATACCCACAGCCGTCGGAGCCGTAGACCTCCCCGGAAACCGAAGCCGGCCACCAAGTAGGAGGAATCTCTCTCGAAGAGAGGCGAGAACGGACAGGAGAGAAGGCCCGCGATTTGGGGCGAGATGGATGCTGGGGGTGGGGGTTTTAATCGGAGCGAGGCAAGGATAGGGCGAAACCCATTCTGAGCGCCGTCAGCTATCCGGATTCGGACAGGGAGCAGCCATTCACGCTTCTCTCGGTCGCGAAATTGGGGGCTGATGCGGTGTCAGATCTCCATGTGGGCCGAGAAAGGCGGTCCATGCCAAAAATAGAAGAAGCACTGCATCGTATCCCACCCAAAAATGTACCCGGAAATGGAGTGCAAAACTTGGACGTGGCTTTTCGGATTTAGAAAAATACCTGACGATAAAATATAGGTTTTCTGGCTTAAAAACAAGAAAAACAAAAATAAAGAAGCACAATGCTAATTTTTTTAAAAAAAATATTATGCTAGGGTTTTGCTTATGTACTCTTTTATTATTTTTTTAAGAACCTTTGATATAATAAAGTTTAAACAATGCAAATCATTTTTCCACCGTCGTATCTTCCATTTTCCATCATAGCTGTTATCTAATACAGTTTCCATCTCCTTCATTTACTGTTGTTGTCTCTTTGTCTCTTTCATTTTTTTCTCTTCCATTTTTTTAATAGAGCCATCGTCTCATCTATTTTTCTACGAGAGCTATTTTCTATTTTTCACTACCTTCCCTATCAAAGCCACCGTTTCCTCCATGGCCACATCACCATCACCATCTTATTTGTTGATCTTCTCCTTCAAGGCCCACTACAGTAGGTTCTCTATCAAAGCGATCATCTTATCCATACAACCTCATTGTAGTAGTATTCTTTGCAAAAGCATTTAAATATCCACAATAGAAATGGAGTGCCATCGGAACCTCTACCTTCTCATCTACCTTAGTAGCGCTTTACAAAAATATCAGCAGCTTACCGTGGCAATAGAGCATAAATCCTTCACTTCGAGGAGTCCTACTACATCCACTACCTTTCACCGCACCACTACAATCTCATTGTTGTAATGGCCTCCATAAGAGTAAGCAGTCCCACCATATGCATAGAGAGAAAGAACGATGCAGATGTACGATGGAGTACTCTTCTTTTAGCATACTAGCTATGTAAAGTTTAATCTTTTGATAAGATAACTGTGCTGCCATTTGCAGTAGGATGCCAATAAAGCATAACGTAAAAAAGGTTTTCTTGAAATGAAAGAAAAATTGGTTGAAAAATAAATATCATCTCCTTTATATTATTTATTTTATAATAATAAAAAAGATATATATGAATTCTATGCATAATTTTTTCTAACTACTTCAATCAAGCATTAAAAAAATATATATATATATATTCTTTTCATCTCCCTCCAACGAAACAAGGGGTGAAGGAATTGCCTGCAGCTTGTCCCCTTCTTTCATGTGGATCACCTTGTGGCATCAATGATTCCATGCTACCTGCCCCATTTATTTCTTCTTGAAGCATTCATTTGCCAATGCTACGGCTCCTAGGGAGATGAGTTCTAGCGCTCACAAGCTTGAATTAAGTACCGAAAAGAAAAAAAAAAAAAAAAAAATCTCAAGCAAATAATCTTCCCCTTGCCCCCTTCTTTTATTTAGTAAGTTCAATCAAATTAACCTAGAACAACTTGCTTGATAATTAATATGTTATACCAATGAACAATGAAAGTGTAAGGATGTATTTGGTTGCAGAGAAATGTTTTTTGTTTTCATCTCTAATTTTCTTTCTCATTTCTAATTTTTTATAAAAAATTAAAAAATATGTTCATTTATTGAAATATAAAAATTAATAAAAATTAAAATAAGTGGATCATAGAGGGTGATTGCTGGAGATGAAAATAAAAAATAAAATATAAGATTTGAACATATATTCTTATTTTCTATTTTTATGAAAAAAATTAAAAAATACCGCCAACTTTTCACAACCAAATAGGCCTTAAGTTTCTTAGTTCCTTTGTTCTAAAAATCAACAAAAACTATTAAATATTGATTCTAGATTTTAGAGAAACTGTTAAATCCAAAACTTATCAAAATTGAATAAAAAAAATTAATCTGAAATTCTTTATAGAACACGACCCTTGCTACTCTAATACACATGTAAGTATATTAAGTATAGTGCATATTATCTCCATTCTCATAATTAAGCAAAATTATAAATATATAAAAGTAAAAGCATATGAAAACTATAAGATGATTGAAAAAAAAGTTAAAAAGATGGTATGAAAGGATAGATATAAGGTACATGAGGAATTATATCACAAGGTAGAAACTAAAGATGGAGAGAAAGGTATATATAAAATTGCAAGAGTAAGAAATAGAAAAACTAGAGAATTAAAGATGATTATCAAAAAGCTTTGATTAAGTAGAAAGAAATCAAAGAAAAATGGAGAAGTTATTTTAATAAATTATTAATAAAAATTATATAAATAATTTAGGATGCTCTATTAGCTCCATTGAAGATAAAGTTATGGTGTATACTCGTAAAATTAGAACATTTAAAGTAAATGAGGGTATAAAAAACATAAAAATAGGAAATGCTGTGGGACCTGATAAGATTCCTATAAAAGTTTAAAAATATTTAGGTGAAGCTGAAATAAAGTGGGTGATAAATTTATTTAATAGAATTTTAGAAATTAAAAAAATACCTAATGAATGGAGGAAGAGCATTATAATATCAATTTATAAAAATAAAGACGATATTTAAAACTGCACTAATTATCGTGGTATCTAACTTATGAGTCATACTATGAAACTTTAGGAGTAAATAATTAAATATAGGTTGAGATGTACTGTAAAAATACCAGAGAATTAATTTAGTTTTATACTAGAAAGGTTGACCATAAAAGCTATTTTTCTCATTTAAAGGTTAATGGAGATTGATAGAGCAAAGAAATAAGATATTCATATGGTTATTATTAATTTAGAGAAAGTATATGATATAATCCCTAGAAAAATTTTATGGTGGGTGTTAGAAAAGAAAGGAATACATGTTAGGTATATTAACATAATAAAAGATATGTATGATGGAATAGTTACTAGTGTAAGAACTATTGGTGATAATACTAGTAAATTTTCTATTACAGTAAGTTTATATCAAGGATCTACTTTTATTCCCTATCTTTCTACTTTAGTTATAGATGAGCTTATTAGGCATATTCAAAATGATATTTTATGGTGCATATTATTTGCAGATGATATAGTACTAGTAGATGAAACTATGGCTGTAATTAATCGTAAGTTAGAACTATGATGAAATGCATTAAAATTTAAAAGTTTTAAGTTAAGTAGAATAAAGACAGAATACATAGAATGTCATTTTAGTACAATTAGAAATAAAGATGAATATAGAGTATAAATTAGGGATCGTGAAGTTATTAAAAATGATCATTTTAGCTATTTAGGATCGATTATTCATAAGAAAGGAGAGATTAAAGATGATGTTATCTATAGGATTAAAACAGGTTGAATGAAATGGAGAAGTATAATTGGAATATTATGTAATTATAGAGTATTTGCCAAGTTAAAGAAAAAGTTTTATAAGAGAGCCATAAAACTATCTATGCTTTATGGTATTGAATGTTGGGTAGTTAGAAAAATACACCTACATAAGATGAATGTGGTGGAAATGAGAATATTAAGATGGATGTATGGTAATATAAAAATTGATACAATAAGAAATAAAACCATTCATAAAAAGGAAAAGGTAGCTTCAATCGAGGATAAATTAAGGAAATGATGACTTAGATGGTTTGAACATGTGCAACGTAGACCTAAATATGCACCTATGGCAAAAGAGTGAATTAATATATACAGAGAAAAAAAGAGGTAGAGGTAAACCCAAAATCCCATGGAAGGAAGTGATAAAGAAAGACTTAAAATTTTTACATTTTACAAAAAATATAATTTAGAACAAAGCTGAATGAAGAAAAAGAATTTATGTAGCCGACCCCAACTAGTTTGAGATTAAGGCTTTGTTGTTGTTGCTGATCTCTATTTTCTTGAAGGTTTCAAAGTAGAGGTTATCGGCCAAGCTGCTATTATTGACCAACATCCTTTTCAGCTAGGTAGTTGGTATTATCATGAAAATTACCAGTGCATCATCATGAGGGGTTTAGATCCTCTAGAAATTGATATTAGAGAAGGATATAACATCCTCCATCTTCTATCTCTTCAATACCTTAGCTCTATGCTATCGGACATATGCCTTCTTAGCCTAGAAGCTTTCTTTGCCAATTGCAAATCCACCAAAATCACACTCACACTCTCGACGGTGGGTTGTCGGCCACCAAGAGTTGGACCATGGTTCTTGGCTTGCAAAGCAAGCTCTCGAGACATCTAGTACACCTTTCAAGGTGACATGGGGCTATCTCGAAGGCTTGAACAATATGGTCTTCACCTCATTTTCTACAAACAATGCTAATTTGATGGCATCGAATTCCATCCAAGGAACCCTACATGCCAACAAGGAAGATGAGATGGATGATAAGTTAAGAATTAAAGTGTACTCCAGTTATCCTGACCTTGTAAAGGGGTACTCCACATCCTGATCAATTCTTCGACGAAAACAAAAGAAGAGCACGAGAGTTGTTGGGGACTACCTGGCTAAGGCCCTCCGACACTTGAGTTAGTGAGGGTAAAATAAAAAACCCAAGGGCAGACCTTACTGCCGCCCTACTTTTGAAAGGAGAAAAGACAATGCGAGCAATCATATGTTATGGCCAAAGAGATGCTAGACAGAGGGGGCAATGGAACCAAGAAGATTGAATTAGAGAGAAGAAAAGCCTCCATCTATTGAGGGGATCCTTTTTATTGGTAGGCTTTGGTCTCGAAACCTAAAGCTACTCCAATGATAGAGGTGGCAATTTTGGGCATGATCCTTAAATATAGCTCGAACCTGATATGAAGTTAGTGGGTTTAGATTGAGCATAAATAGGTATGGATCAAAATCGAATTGACCCATTAGACACAATGAATAAACAGTCAAGTCTCGAGTTGACTCTCTAACCTAAAATTGATCTGCAATTAACCTGATTATTAAATGGATTAATTCGTGTAACTCAATCCGCCAACTTGGACATGACCCGCCAAAATTATGTAAGTAAATTAATGCCACTTTTTAATTATTTATTATTTTATGATGGTGATTATATGCTTAAGTAAGGATTTTATGTCTATCTCTTTTTTATTCTCTTGAATGAATTTTTTTATATTCTTTAATTATGAGTTTAAATATATAATTACATTATGAGTAAATTGGTATTCAACATGTTATACAGGTTATATGGGTTATATAGATTACACAGGTTAATCCAAATACGATCTAATTATTAAATGGGTTACATAGGTCATATCGTATAACCCATATAGTATATGGGTCATGTTTGGGTTTAAATTTATGACTCGATTAATATACGGGTCGGGTTTAAATGACCCATTTGTCATTATACTTTAAAGTTAACTTAATCCATTTATGACCTATTAACATGATTTGTCACCCTTATCCAATGATGATAGCATGTTCGGTTCCAATGGTATGGTTAGTGATGGAATTGGTATGGTTAGTGGTTATTTCTTAATCTTATCCATAGGTCTGGTAGGTGAAACAACTAGAGGTTGTGCTAGCCATGCCCGCTCAATGTCACCTGATCATTGTAGGTGGTGATGATGTGGCTTGGAGACTATGTAGTGTTGTGACTTGTAGCCAGCATGATACTAGCTTAATTTGGCTTCATCAATGTGCATAACACGTATGGTTTTATGCTGATTAGGGCTAGTAATTTTAGATATGACCCATGAATACGACTTGAATTTGATATAGAGTTAGCAGTTTGGAGTTGAGCATAAATAAGTTTGGGTCAAAATCAAATTGACCCATTAAATACAATTAATAAATGTCTTGGGTTGATTTGCTAACTCAAAATTGATATGCAATTGACTTGATTATTAAATAGTTCAATATATATAACATGACTCATAAATCTAGATACAACCTACTAAACCTATAAAATTTATTAAAGTTAATTTCACCCTTTAATTTCCAACTATTGAAATTATTATCTTATCATCGTGCAGGATTCAATAGGTCGAAATGGATTGGTGTATAATTTAATTTGTTTCGGATAGATATATTATCATAGGCCATAATTTAAATTAAATTCATATTAGATTGGTTATACAAGACAGATGAAGTAAAATCTGAATTCAAATTATTCAGATTGAAAATAAATCATGCATTTGTATCAATTTGAATATAATCTAATTATTAAATAAATTATGAGTCATAAATTATATAAAATATAAGTTGATGCATATTTAGATTTTTGATATGATTAATAAATTAATTTAGACTTATTCTATATCGGACTTTCTTGGCTACATGCCTTGCCCCCAATGCCGCTTCTACAACATTACTGTAACTAGTTCATATATCACACATTATGCTATTTCATCACGTCTATCCATAGACAACATAGCCATCTACATTATCAAGCCATAATATATACATATATATATATATATATATATATATATATATATATATATATATATATATGTTGATAAATTAATATAAAAATTCATGATGTGTGCTTTGAAAGACTGAATGCAAGAAATGAATATATCATATAAGAATAGGTGCAAGATTTCTATCTCAATAAAAAATATTTGATAATGATTTAGACTATTTATTTTATGGGGATTTGAGGTATACTTTTGTTAATATTATTATATTAATATTATATTATAGATGATAAATTTTAGGAGATTTTGCATGCTTCTGAAATTCGTTCTAAAGATATACGGTATACGATCGTATTACGATCAAAATTGTGCACCCATGTGGTGTGACATAAAGTTATGCTTTGTTTTAAGTTGACGCACGATTTGTGAGCCCGAAAACCATCAACCGCATCGACGCGTTGTCGCCCGAAAGGTGAAACCCATCTGTCTCGCTTCGACCGGTCATGCCCTTGCATCTCACTTGTGTTACAGAACCGCTCTTGTTCTTTCGGAGAGAAAACCTCCCCCTCTGCCTCGTTCGAGCCCGCGCAACCAAAACTCTAGCCATGGCGATCGCTGCTCTCTGTGGAATCCTCCTCCACTTCTCGCGATCTCCTCCAACCCTTTCCCTCCTCTCCAACTCCATTGCCCGGCCGTGCTCCTCCGCCGCCCACGCCGCCCCCTCCGCGTCCGCGAAGGTCGCCGACCGGATTGTCAAGCTCTTCGCCATCGATCTCGATGGCAACAAGCGCGAGGTCGTGGGGCTCTCCAGCCAGAGCCTGCTCCGCGCTCTCATAAACGCCGGCCGGCCTCCCTCCGGCTGGAGGAGATCGACGCCTGCCGAGTGCGAGGTCCACATCGCGCAGGAGTGGCTCGACAAGCTCCCGCCACCGTCGTAGGATGAGAAATACGTGCTTACGAGGGCCTCCCGGAACCGGGTCCTCAACAAGCATGCGCGGCTCGGTTGCCAGGTGGTGCTCACGCCGGAACTCCAAGGTATGGTCGTCCCGTCGCCGAGCCCAAGCCCTGGGGTACCCCGTAACGGGGAAGACTGGTGCTTTGGTTTGGTGATTCCTAGGGCTAGGGCTTGATTGTGAAGGAAAGTTGCCTCTTTTTTCACTGGTGTTGGATTCAGAATAACAACGAACGCTACTTTTGTTTACAATTAGATCATCTTTCGGGTTTTTGTTCTCTGAGAATTGTGCGATATGGTTTAAATTCACTTGTTTTTATAGAACTGTGGATTTATTTCCTTCTCCTGTTTGTATATATTTTTATCTGGTGGTTATCTTTAGTGGGGGTTGCTGACGTGAATGAGAAACTGGGGAAACAAATATTGTTTATAGCTGCTAATTTCGATTGATGGATTCTGTAAATTGCGTGTGTTTTTAAATGATAATGAACAGATCTATGACGTATGATTTGTTGGGAAATGCTGAAACTAGTGTACTTCTTTTGTCAATTATTGTGTATGAAATTGAGTATGAATTAATTATAGTTCTGAGTTCTGTGGCACTTATGTTACATTACCATGTGTCTTTGCCAACAAGGATCAGTGGGTTCTCTGGGCAAGCGATTCAGTTTTTGTTTTCTGTAAGATGTTTATGAAATTTATAAATGGAAATCGTGTGATAGGCATAAATTAGTGAGAATCTGTAACTCTTCCTTGGATGTGTAGTTTGATTAGTGCATGGCAATGGGATAGATTCACAACAGAAGGTATATTTTTCACCCCGCTACTTATCCCTGCCCCGAAAGGAGATTTTTTTTTTTTTTTTTTTTTCCATTCCCGTGATAAATTTTCACTCCCCATTTTCTTTAATAGAAGAAGAAAGCTTTTAGATTAAAAAAATTATACAAATTAATAGATCATATATGTTAATGTAATAAATTAATGAAGTAAATAATAAAATTATTAATTTTAGTAGAATTATGAAAGATCGATTTATAGTTCAAGTATCTGTATTTTAAAACTAAAATTATTTCATAATTAGGCACGTTGAGAAATTTATTTTCAAAAAAAAAAATCTAGGATAAAGTGGCAATACTAGATTTGTAAATAAATAAAATTTATAACTAAACAAAGTGTAAGGGTTTGAGATCTCTTTAGAAAAAAATATGGATATAAAAGTAATTTTATTTTATAAAAAAAATAATCAGATTTTATATTCGAAAGACCTTAGTCTCCGTTCCTAAATCTGAATCTAATAGATTTTTAAAAATTTTCTTCATCCTTATTCCCACACCCATTCAATCCCTTCAAACCGATCCTCGCTAGGGCAGTTCTTCGCAGGATTTAAATTTTTTTATCCCTATTAACATCTTTAGTTGAAATTTTGCATGATCATAACCTGCTTTAATTATTCGGTATTGATTTTGATTGCGGTTTAACCTGCTTTGCATTTTTTTCTCATTTTGTTATGGTCTATGATAAGCTTCTCTGGGGCTTGGATTCAGAAATGTTCTATATGTTTATGTAGTGGTGTTTAGTATCAGTTGGAGAATTAACTGAAATTTGGGAAGGGTTATATTGGACATTTAGTATCTTTTTGGCCATTGAATTTCGTTTGCAGCAAATTGATTGCAAAGGTGTTTCAAAAGAAGATAAATGGGATACTGCTGCATCCTTTATTGAGCTTTCTGCACTTTATCTGGTTCTTTGAGGAGGAATGTTGATTACCTACTTGCATTGAGTTTTTATCTGCCTTTGAGAGAACTCCCAGGCTGCAGAATACTTCGATTACTTGATATGAACTTTTGTAGGTCTATAACCAGTCAGTTCAGTTCTTACATGAACCGTTCAGATAGTTGTATAAAGGAAAAAAGATCCCCGCAAGGCTGAAGATGGGGTTAGGAGATCTTGCAGTCCTTTAACTTTAAGCAAGAAAATACTGGAAATTGTCCAGGGTAACAAACAATACATGCTGCAAAATAGGCAGTGGATAGCTTCTTACCCTATCCCAATGTCATTCTCTAAGCGGCATGATCGTCGTCACCTGTCCTATTCCCGAACGAGAAGACGAAAAAAAAAAAAAAGAGACGAGAGAAATTAAGTAGGGAAGATTGTAGTAGTCGTTTTGATATGTTTTCACCTGGCTGATTTGTTTATGCACTGAAATGTGGATTTCTTGCAGGGTGGCCCAACCTTGCAACAGTAATGTCCTCGACCCTCCAGATGCCTGATTCTAATGTTCTAAAACCACATCATATCTTGAGAAAAGTTTCTTGCCGTAAAGAATCTGGTTTAGTACTACTGAAAAATGGGTCACTCTCACGCTGACAGCATGTCTCACCTCATATTGTCTCAGATTGTTGAGAGCATCGGGAACTACGAACCGTGAAGCCAGGTGTTTTGGCGGGACTCCACCGCTATTATTAGTTGGCTTAATAGATTCTGTCTAATGCTTTTAACATTTAATGGTACACGCGCATAGAGATAGAGAGCGTTTGTGAGTGGATTGCATGCGTAATAGCTAAGCTTAGGCTTGGGGATTTCTCATCAAGAAAAACAAATTTCAAATTTATGGCCATTGCCTAAACCTTTACCTTTCTCACTGATTGGATGAGTTATGAACTCTTTCTGGCTTCCAAATGAGTATAACCATGGTGATCTCTCATGGTGATCTTGAAAGCATCCGCCATGAATTAAGAGGAAAAAAAAAATGGAGCAGCTATGCCAATAATACACTGTTTTCCAAATATTTATTATCAAGTATATATTAAAACATATAATTTTAATCACATAATATTATTTTTTATTATAATTTAATTATCAAAGTCAAGTCTAGTAAATTTTAATCTAACCATGTCTTACAATGCCTAAATTATGATCGACAAAGTAAATTTTTAACTTACATGCTATATTATGTATTTTATTATGTCAAAATTTAGTTTTCTGATTTTTTTTTGGATAATGAAAACAATGTTTAATCGGATTTTTAATTTGAATGATCTATTATTAGTTTTAAAATTATTAATATTTTAATGCAACTTGTAAGAAGCTAATAATATTAATATGGTCCAATAATGTCATCATCCGAATTCTGAAAGATTGTCCTCTGTACCTTCAGACAAACCATTTCTCGATCTGTAATTTGCCTTGTGTCATGCCATTTATGAAGGAATCGGTCTGGGTTCAGAGGGACAATTTGCACGTGCAACTGATGGTCGTCTCAAATTTCTCGCATGTCTGTCTTAATGACGCTCTGTCCTCTGGCATTTCTAAGCACCTCACTTAGATTTTAGAAGCAATGCTAATTGGAATCAAGTTATGAGCGACCCTGCACTCGGTTCCTCTCCATTCATCAGAGGCTAGACCGATGGTCGATAAGAGGAGTCGATCAGGCATAACGTCAAGCAGTTGTTGGGCATGCTTCGATATGGCCCGTACCTGGGCACGTCCGTCCTTAATTCCACCAGAGATGCACCACACGCCACGTTA
Organism: Metroxylon sagu; assembly: GCA_017589505.3. NCBI lineage: Eukaryota > Viridiplantae > Streptophyta > Magnoliopsida > Arecales > Arecaceae > Metroxylon > Metroxylon sagu. The sequence continues at coordinate 1,841,498 of JACVBY030000616.1, read as the reverse complement.
GATGGTCACTGATGGCGTCCACATTTTTGGGTCCAACTCGCTTCGCTTGAATCTTCCTGCGGCCATGGTCACCTGCCGGTGAAGTGACCACCAGATGGCATCGCCCAGGTATTCCTTAGAGACCCAGAAACGTTCTCACTAAATTCGTACCTGTTCATCATCAAGAAGCGAGCCGAGTTGTCGGCTCTGATGTCGCGGGTCCATTAGGAAGATATTTTCCCAACTCCGCTGCCAGCTGTCTTCATTTCACGCTGCCGCCTTTCCTGGGCGCGTCCTTTCTCTGGAATTTTTTTAAAAAAAATAATTTCTTTGGAGAAAAGGAAAGAAGAGGGGAGGGGAACCCTGACCCCAAATGCACGAGTATAATTTCTTTGGAGAAAAGGAAAGAAGAGGGGAGGGGAACCCTGACCCCAAATGCACGAGTCATTCGCCCCAAATTCACGCGAAATCCAAACCAAATGAAATCCACCAAGCGCGAGCACGGGGCGAGATTGGAAGCGCTTCGGCCGCGGTCTCCACTTGGATGCGCGCCACATGTACCGCAGGCCGATATCGTCGCCGTCCGTGACAGATGGGACGGTCACCGCCCCGGGCATGGGAGAATCCGCCACGCTCGTCCGATCCCCCCAATCCGCTCCCCCAACAAACCCAACCCGCCCTCCCTCTCTCTCTCTCTCTCTCTCTCTCTCTCTCCCTCCCCCCGCCACCGCCGTGCTCTCATCTTCCCATCCGCCGTCCACGGCGGCTCTCCTCCCCGGATTCCGGCCCTTCCCCGGTGAACATTGGCTCCCTTCCATGGTTCCCAAGCCTCGGGCGGCCCCCGATCGGAGCCATCCCGCCGGATCCCGGCAGATCTGAGGGGAATCGCTGTCTTGGATGGCGTCCACGCTCCTGGCCAGCCAGAATGAGCCGTACTGGGGAGAGAGGAAGGTTTATATGAGGAAAACCCCCATTTCTAACCCTAACCCTAACCCTAACCCTAGAGCTGGCCAGGACCCCAACCCTAATCCTAACGCCAGCGACCATGCCGTCGATCGTCCGCGCCAGTTCCACCCACTGGAACCGGAGGAGGTGCCGGTGGCCGCCGCCGCGTCCGACGACTCGTCGTCGTTGAATAGGAAATCAATCGATCTCAACCACCGGCGAAATTCGGCTGGCTACATCATATTCAACATCTCGACCTACTCGAAGAGGGAGCTGAGGGAGCTGAAGAGGCGCCTGGTCTCGGAGCTGGAGCAGGTCCGGAGCCTGAGCAGCCGGATCGAATCCAGAGATCTCCAGTCCTCCGCCAGATCCGCCGGCTTCTGTGCCTCCGGGATCTACTGCGGCAGCCGTGAGGTCACCTCCTCCGCTGCTGCGGTCTTGCATCAGAACAACGTCAAGCCTCCTGATTCTCTCGCCGCCAGATCCCCCGATCTCCTCTCGGGGAAGGAGAAGGTGGTCTCCGGGAACAAGACCCTGATGCCATTGGTCTCTCCCAGGGAGCCGAAGCGGCTGGCGGCAGCGCCGGAGTCGGAGAAGCAGAAGCTCCTCTCTGCCATGATGAAAAAGTGCGGCCAAATCTTGACGAAGCTGATGAAGCACAAGAAGAGCATCTGGTTCAATTCCCCTGTGGATGTGGTGGGTATGGGCCTCCATGACTACTTCCAGATCATCAAGCACCCCATGGACCTTGGTACCGTGAAATCTAAGCTCAGCAAAGGTCTCTACCCCTCCCCTTTGGAATTTGCAGCTGATATTAGATTGACCTATAACAATGCCCTTCTCTACAACCCAGAGGGCCACGAAGTGCATAAGCTCGCGGATTATTTCCTTCGCCTCTTTCAGGACCTTTTCAGCCCTGCATACGAGAAGTATGAGAAGCAGCAGAGCGCCATCGCCAGGGAGGAAGAGGAGAAGCGTAGGGTCTCTTCTTGGTCTTGTGCTCGTGTCGTTGAGAGTGGAATGAGTCCTGAGCCCGTCGTTCCTGTGATCCCGCCGCCAGCTACGACTCCAGCTCGGGTTCCAACTCCTGTACCGGCACCACCCCCAGTACAAGCTAAGCAGCAGCCGAAGCCGCCGCCGCCGCCGCCCCAGCAGCATCCAGTTGTTGGTAGAGTTATGACGGGAAAACAACCAAAGCCAAAGGCTAGAGACCCAAACAAGAGGCCAATGAGCTTCGAGGAGAAGAGGAAGCTGAGCCTGGGGCTCGAGAGCCTGCCCCAGGAGAAGATGGCCCAGGTGCTGCACATCGTGAGGAAGAGGAACGCGGATCCTGGACAGCAGGGGGATGAGATAGAGTTGGACATGGACGTGATGGACACCGAAACCCTTTGGGAGCTCGATCGGTTTCTGTGCAATTGGAAGAAGATGATGAGCAAGATCAAGCGGCGGGAGGCCATGGCCAGCCACCTGATCTCCGCTGCTCCATCTGCGACCATGGTAGCTGAAGGTGGTGACAGGGTAATGAAGAATGACCTCTCTCATTCCATCGCTCTTTGATACTAGTATTAACATGTACTCCCTCCACTATGTGGATGTTGGCAGTCTCCAATGGCGGTGGAGACACCAGAGGCAGTAGCAGCAAAGAGGAGCAAGAAGGGGGATGCAGTTGAGGAGGAAGTCGACATTGGAGATGAGATGCCCTGCGGCAATTATCCCTCGGTGGAGATTGAGAAGGATGCTGGTTTTGCCCGTAGCTCCACCAGTTCTGGCAGTGACTCTTCCTCATCAAGTGGTATGCACTGCTGTTTTTTTGTTCATGCATTGTTTGCCGTAGGGGTCTTTTAATTAACATGTTGCCTATGGCTCTTGATCTTGGTCCAGATTCGGATTCAGGGAGCTCATCAGAGAGTGATTCTGATGAAGATAATGCACTGTCTCCTGCTGTCGGCTCGAGATCTCGGGAAAACTAACAACAGGTTTAGTTTCCAGTGGACGAGAAGAATGCGTAGGGGTACAGAGATCCGAGGGCTTGTTGGCCTTTTGTGGTACAAGTGGGATAGATGGGGTGGTTAATTGATGGCACAAGTGTGCCATTTGTAAAGAGAGAGAGAGAGAGAGAGAGAGAGAGAGAGAGAGAGAGAGAGAGAGAGAGAAGTTGGAAAGGTTGAGTAGATGAAGCCTTTTGAAAGGATTCTAACCAAATTCCCACTTTTGTTAGTTTAGGTCTTATAGTTTTGGATAAATTGATCATGGTTTTCTCGCAGGTGGAGTTAATTTTGGTGGTGTTGGTGGTTATTCCCTGCTGATTTGTAATGCTGCATCATTCGGCTCTTAGCACGATGAATATAATATGGATGTCTCTTATGATTGTGACTAACAGATCTCTTTAGGCTTTAGGTTATATCTCATGAGTTTCTGTTGGTGGTTTCCATGTGGAACTGGTATTGTTTGTATTTTTCTTGCGTTCCAGTGGCCCGATTCCATGTCCGCTTTATGTTAGATCATCTGTGATGGTTCATTTGGGTTTTCCGGGGAGCTGAAGGTGGTGTAATGTCGTTTATCTACTTTTAGCTTTTATTATAGAAATCATCATGCTTTGGTAGGATTTTTCGTCTACCACAGAGGTCTTGCCCTGTAACCTTCTTCCATGTTTAAATTATTGTTGAACTAGAGTTAGTTTCATTTGGCTGCAAAAGTTGCTTTTATTCCTATCTTCGCATTGTGATTCTTTTGCGGTGGGACATAGACCCTTCTCTTGTTGCTGATATGATGCACTTATTGCCTGCTCTGTTGCATTGCACTGCCTGAGTTTCATCAACTTCATCGTTCTTGTTGGATTGATATTAAGGGCTCCGTTGTAAGTTCTGGTGGTTGGTGGTGTTCAGAGATGCGTTGGTGGTGGTGGTGGTGGTGTTTTTTTTAAAAAAAACTTTTTGTCGCCCATTCCTATTATGCAGCTTCCATCACAGGTGTTAGAATCTTAGGTTCGGGTGAGGCACTATTAAAATTCTCAAAATATTGAAATGCAACATTTCAAAATGGAGTATGCTAGTATTTCATAAATTTTTTATAGTTGTTTCTGGAGATAAATTTTGTCTTGAGGAGTTCATTCAGCTTTTTCCTATACTGTAAAAAATGAAATTAAAAACAATATGAATGACGGAGCACAAGAAAAGAGGAACAAGAGTAGATTAAGATAAGATGGAACCATAGGCTAGTTTCTTAAGAAATTTATAAAGAAAGCAGCATCACCGTTTTTCGTTTTAAAATTTTAAAATTCTTAATTCAAATGAATGGTCTCTTGTCCGAATGCAACCTTAACGGCATGCTAAAAATGACAATAAAAATAAAAAAAAAATTAACTTTCATAAATAACCGTTTCGATAGAATGGTTCTAGATAGGTTAAATAGGGATGAAAAGAATTTTTAAAAGTTTGTTAGGGTTAACAATTTGAATTGAAGCTTAACCTTACATTCATTTTTGAAAACTGATTATTTATCATGAATGTAAATATTAAATTTAAATTTTTAAATTTTAATTATTTTAAATATTTGCTGATTTATAATAAATTTTAAATTAAAAAAAATTTATAGTAATAAAATTAGGCTTAAAGTTAAACCTAATTTTAATAAAAAATAAATAAGAAAAAGCATATTTTCTTAGGTAAGGGGTGGAGGTGGGAGAAAGAGAGGTGAAAATATTATATCCTCCGCCTAAATCTGCTCCTTTGCCAGAGGAATTGTTATTTGCTTTGCTGAAGTTGCCCTCCGTTTGCTTTTATTGAGCTCAGGCGATTCATTTAATGGAACCTGTAATGACGTGAATTGGATCGTGATCTCTCGCTTTTCAATGCAGAATGATTTCGAACTTTGCTTTTCCCCCAGACGTTCTGGAGATACCGAGGTTCTCGTCATTATGCTACCGCGACTTTGCCGCAGCTACCAAGGCAAAGCTGTGAGCGTTTTGGTTTTGTGGCAATCAAATGGAGTGGCTGTCGGTGCTGGCGTACCATGGTCTTGATGCGGTGCCAGCTGATCACGTGGTGGTTATATTCTGATATCTCTTTTATTGCTGTTGCTTGTGCATTAAAAGGTGGACTCAATATTGTCATATGCGGCAGAGGCTCGTGTTCACCATGCAAAGTAATGCGGATATTAACTCTAGAGTGCATGTTGGAGTGCTAATTCCAGAGAGTCATTGTGGAATAAGCGAGGACTGCATCCATCACTCCATGGTGGAATGTTGGGGGGCGGGGGGATACATTGTTGGTGAAAACAGCTGGAGGATGAAGAAGGGTAAGGGTTCTGAAGAAGACTCTGGTAAGATTTAGTAGCCCTTAGTGGCTGGCTCGACTACATTATCTGGTGCATGCGTAGCTGCCTTCACTTTATCTTAAAATAAAGTAATTGTGACTCAAAATAATGCGTATTTTACGGAACTTTCATTTTAATTTCACTAACCCCGGGGAGATTGCTAGGCTGGTGTTTTCAGAATACAGGAATATTGCTCGAAACTTGTAAGGCTGACTTGTAATCATATCCGGGTTTGTGACGCAAATCTCACAGGGTGCTTATGTTTGAGAGTTAAACAGAATCGTAGAATTTCCGCAGTTTTCCACGGTAAATGACTTTATGACTTTTCTCCATCACAAATGTTGGTGGTATGAAATCATTGAAATGATAGTCTAAAAGAAGAAACATGATACATAATTTTCATTATGAGGCTCAAAAAATGCTCTTGATGTCTCCCTGTAAAAGCAGTAGACTTGGTCTCGCTTATGTAGTGAAAGATGGCACAATATTTATGGGAAATTAAAGTTGGCGTCTATTCAGGATTGTGAATGAAGGTCCATGGCAATTCCATCTCTTGGTTACTTTCTCTTAATGTCACAAAGCTACTTTTGAACATCAGTGGATTAAATTTATTTTAACCTGAATGGTAAAGTACTTTCTATTTGCTAGGTACATGCACTCCTCCAAAAAACAGAAAGAAAAAAAGTGAAAGAAATTTAAAAATTATCCTCCAAGAAATTCTTCAAAGCTCAAGTCAATCTAAAATTATGGATGAAAGTAGAGGTATAGAATTCCATAAGATGGTACTCTAAAGTTTTTGAAGCTTAGGATTTGAATATATTTACCAAAGATTTGAAGGCTGCTTTTATTAGCTTTTCGATAGTCTTTTTTTTTTATTTGATCACTCATTAGTAGATGATTTTGATGAGCTAATTTCTTGGATATGATGGTACTTTTGATGGAGCCTCTCTCAAATAGGATTTAAGAATTCTTCTTAAATTAGGCGATTGATTCCTACTCAAAATGATTAGCAGTATTTTTGATGGGATTTATCCCCGAGTTGAATGACGGTATAGTATGTCACTTCTGATCAAAATTTTTCTCTTTGAGACTACATGTCTCATAATCTGATTGCATATATTATGTCACTTTCTAATATGTCACTATCAAGTAGGCTAAGCAGTTTATATCATATTACTTCTAATAATATTTGTAAAACAAAACTGAAACCCACTTGCAAAAGCTAAGAGCCTCTTTGAATTAGCTGCTGGGATGCCTTTTAAATAGTCCAGCAGTCATGTGAGATAATTGTTAGCTAACAACTAATTCAAAGGAGCTAAGCCTAAAAACTTTTTGTTCCTTCTTTATTGCACGAAACTCAAATTGAAAACCTATTTTGTGCTATTAAGTACAAAGTGATAGCTCAAAACACGCCTTTGGCGTCCAGCAACAGAACTGTCATGCAACCACACCACACAGTTTACAGTTTACTTTCCCACAGCTAAGGAAGGAGGTTAGATCCTAGGTCTCCAAGAGATGTATTGATCCAGATACCAGGATGCGCATGAAGTTGTGATGGATAGTTTGAATCAGATGGAATCACTAACTTGTTGAATAATAAATCATGAAATCAACTCATTGAATTAATTGCCAAGCTCATGTCCTGGTAATTGCTGACTTGAATTGTCCATCTCTAGAATGTGAAGCAGATGCAGCCAAGAGTCTGGCATATCAGTTGTCATGCCTTTACTAATCCAGATGTTTGAAAAAAACATCACGACGCATGCAATTGATGAGAAAAATATTTCATGACCTATTTAACAGCAAATGGGAACAATATCATTACAGTAAACTTGATTCTGCTTTATGAATGTCAGCAACAATTCCACAGGTTTTATGTATCTGAATCTCAGTAGAAATTTCTTTTTGTTTAGCCTTTTTAAGGATCACTTCCATCAGAGTTCACCAAAATCCCCAAATGGTGAAATCAATTCATTTCGCCCACCACTATCTTTCTTCTGGCGATCTTTGCAACGAGCCTGATCATAGAATGGTAGTCACTGCACATTCTAAGGTTCTTCACAGCTTGATCATAACATATGGCCAACATCTCAATGTGGATAGCCCAAGCCCATTCCTTGTACTGCAACACCACATCCCTGGCAGGAGTATAGCCTTCCAGTTTTAAAACACCATTCAAATCTTCTAGTTTTTGATAGATTTCCTCCCTTCTAAGGCTTCTGATGTCCCCCAATAGGAACTCATGGATCTCATCATCCACTTCAACGGAACAACAACCAGGTTCTTTCTGAATACCCTTTGCTTTCATCTTAGCCACCTTCTCTCAGGTTTCCATGAATCTTACATGCATCAGCAAAGCCCCCCATATGGCATGACCAGTTTCAATCTCATTTTTTTGATGAACTCATGCTTCCTTCAAATGCCCAGCGTGGACGTGGACAAGAAGGTCTACCATACAACCATAGTGCCCTAGTTGTGGCTCTGAGCCATTGTCCTCTATCATGGACTCAAAGATCTTAAAACCAATATCCACAAGCCCAATATGGCTGCGAGCATCAAAAGCATCAACAAAGGTGATGCGGGCTGATCTTAGACCTTTCTGAGCCATTAGCCAACATAGTTCCATGGCTTCATTGCTCCTCCCATGCATGGCAAACTCAACCATCATTGAGTTATGGGAGACCACATCCTTCTTGACCAATTCACTAAATACTTCTTAAGCCTCTTTAAGACTTCCATGTTTCATATAAATATCGTTAAGCATAGAAGAGGGCATGCTCAAGTGCAATGATAAATTTATTCGATCTCAGTATTATGAATTTGAAATATGAAAATAACTTTGCATGCAGGTTTAAGATTGCATACTTTTTAGCTCTTACCATACCTCATTGTGAAGGGAGCCTTGGTCAATAGGATGCCCTTTTTCTTTTGATTGTTAAGCGTGGTACGTACAAAACCATTCAGTCTTCCAAGCTCCAATGTACCCAATTGAAAACAAGCTGATGGAGCACTAACAACAGCAAAAACATTGGGTTCCTTAAAACACCTATCGGTCATTGAAGCCCGATGTACAGTTTCCGTTTCTTGCACGCTATCAACTACAACTTTTGCTTCGTTGGTCAAACCATGTCAGAGTGACGTGAAATTAAAATGGTTGGAGCGGCTGCATCTCTCGCAGGCATTTCACCAAAAACCTATTTGGCATCACCAGTCTCCCCATGTTTCCCCTAAAGTTCCATTAATTTCATGCAGATTCGCCTCTCAGAACCAAGCTTCAGTTTGAGAACCTGGCCAGGGACCTGTCTCCCTCTTCTTATGGGTCCAGGCCAAGTCTTTTGTATAAAAAAATATTAGATGTTCTTTCGTACAAATAACTCTTCGACAGTTTATATTTTGTTTTAAGATCTGAACGGATTGGTACAAAAAGATGTTTGTTTGATGGAGTTAGATAAATTCAAAATATTTTATTTTAAACGATTTTGATACTTTTCGCATCCCTCTAAATAGCAAAGATTATAAGATATGAGTCATATTTTTATTTTTTTTTTGTACTAAATATGGACCATTATCTCTATTCTTTTACTCTTATATTTCTTCATTGAAGAACAAAAATATTTATAAATAACTATATTTTATATAAAAATAATTAGATATTTATCATTATCCTTATTTTGTTGCTCTTTTACCTCTTCTTTACTAAGTACTAACGATATTTATAAATAACTATACATTTACATAAAAATAATTGGATACGAATCATTATACTTATTCTTTTACTCTTTTACTTTCTTATAAAAACTAGATATATTTATAAATAATCATATATTTATATAAAGATAATAGGATAGGACAATTATCTTTATTCTTTTACTATCTTACTTTCTGTTGAAGAACATTAATATTTATATATAATCGAATATTTATATAAAGATAATGAGATATGAGCCATTATCCTTATTCTTTTACTTCTACATTAGTACTCCATCTTGATGGAACCTACTAATACCCACCATCAACAACTCGTCCTCTATAGCCACCATCGAACTAATTCACCAAGGCCTATCAAGATAATGAAACTCTTCGGATCAGTCGAAATATCTCTCTTCTTTGCACCCAGATTTGGGGTATATCTCTTTGTCATTTCTTCTTTTGCTTTAGATGGATTTCTTAATGTACCTTTTTAGAACTATTTCAAGGAGTAGCTTCATATCGCAGTGGAGCAAATTGGGATGGTGCAAAGGAGAGATCTTTCGTCGTTCTTCCATGAGCGAGCCACAAGTTTTCTTATTTTTTTTCTTTCAGATCTATTTGACATTTATCCAAATCTTGAAGCACAAGATAAACTATCGAAAGGTTATCCATGCAAAAGTACATAATATTCTTTTATGCAAAAGACCTAACTTGAATTCCTTCTCATGCTAACTGAAAGCCACAAGCTTTCAGAATATGTGTTCATGATTGGGTCGAGTTCAATGGGCAGCATTCGAGCATAAATCTGGGCAGCATCAAGTTAAGAGGCGATCGATCTTTCTAGCAGTGAAGGTAGTGTAGTGATAGATGTTAGGGTTTTTGATTCTTTCGATGATTTGGGTAGCGTAATCCATGGACTTGAATGTAAAACAAAGCCAAAGGATCATGAAGAAAAAAAAGGGGATCTTCATTGAATTGGATTTTGAGAATTGTGGTGTGGATTTGATGGAATTGGTTAATAGTTTTTCATCTCTATAATAGAGGGACAATTTGATTTGGAGAATGAAAGCGAATTGTTTTTCTTCGAGGTTCATAGGAGGTTAGGTTGAGGAATGGGTAGATGATGATGACAACAATAACAACAAAGCCTTAGGGCATATTTGAATTAGCTGTTGGCCAACAACCATTTAAAGGTGCCCTAACAGTAAAACCTAACAAAATCTTAATCTCAAACTAATTAAGATCGACTACATGAATCCTTTTTCTCCATTCAACTTAATTTTGACTCATATTTTTTTTGTAAGATATAAAGATTTTAATCTTTCTTTATCATTTCCTTCCATGTAATTTTCAGTCTATCTTTACCTTTTTTTTCTTCTATATGTATTAAATCACTCCTTTATACAAGTATATTTGTAGGTGTATGTTGCACATGTCCAAAGCATTTAAGTTATCCTTTTTTTAATTTATCCTCGATTGGTGGTATCTTCATCTTTTTACAAATGATTTCTTTTTTTTTTCTATGTTTTCTTGTACCACCATATATCCATCTCAACATTCTTATATGAGCCTCATTTGTTTAGTGTATATATATTTTTTTAACTATCTAATATTTCATAGCATAAAGTATAACTAGTCTTATAGTTGTCATATAAAAAGTATAGCAAGTCATATAGTTATTATATAAAATTTTTCTTTTAACTTGGTCAGTGCTCTATGATTACATAATATTTTAGTTCCACTTATCTATTTCATCCAATCTACTTTAATTCTATAAACAACATCATTATTAATCTCTTTTTTCTTATGAATAATTGACTCTAAATATTGAAAATAATTATTTTTAGGAATTTCATGATTCTCAATTTTTATTTTATATTCATCTTTATTTTCAAATGTACTAAAATTATATTTCGTGTGTTGTATCTTTATCCCACTTAACCTAAATTCACCATCTCATGCAACAACATCAAAACCTTAAAGCTCTCTTAATGGTCTATTAGGTCAAATATCTATCATATTATATAAGTTGAGATATCTTGAGATTTGGGTGCAATAACTTAGACATTATTTTCTTGGTAAGCAATAGCTCCCTTGAGAGCTCTAGCTCATCCATCATGCCTGTCCTCTGCCTATAACCTGCTCCATTGTTGCCTAAATTGTTGGTTCATCTTCTGAGCCTTTTGGTCCAGCAAACCATTAGGTCAACTTATGAAGGAGTTGTTGAGACTTGAAACTACCTTCAGAAGGAGTGAAGTGATCTTTGGACTTTCCACAAGCTTTGCTACTGCAGCATACAACCTTGGTTTGCTGCTACTAAGGGTGGTGCATTTCTTTGGCTTCCTATTGGTGAGATTAGTCATTCCGCAAGCTCTGATTGGTCGCTTTTCAGCTCTTTCTATGTCTCTTTAGCCTAGCCATTGTTGGAACAAATACTGCTCTAGGTTAGTTCAGAATTTCAACCCGCTACATAATCATATCGTATTGATCTTGAGTAGCAAATCCCATGAGCTGTGGGATGACGGGATTGCCCGGATAAGATTATATATATATATATATATATATCAAGGTTATTCAATCTTTCTTGGGGAAACTTTCCAATAATTGTAACAGATAGCAATGCGTTGACAGTTACACTTTGACTATTATCTGGATTATCTGATAATTCATTCAAAGAAATCTGATCATACTCAGTGAGAAAAATTATTTTAGGGTTCTTTTGAAGTTAATTTCAGTCTTGCCGGCTATTTACCCTTCGAAAATAAAGCTGCTGGCTAGCCTCTCTGAAAAAAAAAAAAAAAAATGATGGTAAAAATTTAACAAAAAAGTAATGAAGAAAAGAAAAAGAATTGGTACGCTACGTGATTTTGTTTTTTTGTTCCAATGAATATAAGTCAAAAAAATTAAGGTTAGGATTGGACAATTGAAATAAGGATTCTAATTGGATTCTAGAAAAGCTAGCTTAGCTTTGATTGAAAAATTAAAAAAATAAATTTGTTTGGTGATAAAAGAAGGTGATGATAATAATGATGATAAATGATATAGTAATAGTGATAATAATGATAAGCGATGATAGTGATGATAGTAAAATATAGAGAAGATGATGATACGAAAAATGATAGGTATAGCAGAGATTCTGTCAAAGGGTGGTGCCGAAGAAGGACGTTGAATTGGGTTCTTCTGCCATGTGGGCTCGTGTATCAATTAAAAAAAAAAAAAAACTTCTTGCGCGCGCTCCCTCTGCCTCGCTTGGGACTCAAGCGAGTCCCAAGCGAAGGGTCGCTGGATGACAGCCATCTACCTTTCCTGCGTGTAATTGCCGCGCAACGGCCGACAACGCGGCGCTGGTTCGGCTGAGATCTAACTTTTATCCGTTAAAAACGATGCTTTTACGTACCTCCCGGGACTAAACTGTTCTTTTTTTTATTTTTGCTGATTTTAAGAGTTTATATTCCTCCCTCCCCAGCTCGGTCCATCTCGTTGGGTGGAAAGCCATGGTCACAGTCAAAACCACAAACAGCTAAGCGGCGCCGCCTCCAGGTTGCTGTTTGACGGAACTCTTCAAACCTGGAGCTATTTTTATTAAAGGGATAAAAAAAAAAAATTTTAACAAAATGAAGATGAAAATAAAATATTCTGCTAGAATAGTGTTAAAGTAAAAAATATCATTTGAAATGACATTTTTCAAATCAAAATCTTGTTCCGTCGGTACCTGCGTAAAGAGCGATGGGGCATTCTGAAAACGCTACATGGTGTGGCATTTTCAGAAACACCACACGATTTTTTTAAACTGCCACACCGTATGGCGTGTTTCTGAAAACGTCACTCCATATGGCATTTTCAATTATTGCCCCCCAGCGCGAGCTCGCCCCACCACCCCCCGAGCGAAGTCCCCCGCCCCCTGAGCACGAGCGAGGCGCACCCCCCCCCCCCGCCCCCCGGGAGCGCTCCCCCCTCCCCCACGAGCGAGCCACCATGTGCCCCCCCACCCCGACCCCCTCGGCCCCCTCCCTCTCTTAGGCCAGTGATCCCCCAAGGTAATTTTTTTTAAATTTAATTAAATTATAAAAATTTAAATATGCTTTGTTACTAACTGCTTCACATTCATCTTTATAATAAAGAAATTGATAACTGAAACAACGATATTTTTAGTTCAATTACATCAGTTAATCGCGACAGAAAAACTAAAAAACCAGTAAATTTATGTATCGACAGAAATAAGTTAAGGTTAGTTACCTTTTTGTGAAAAATTTGCATTGTTAGATGAGTAAAAAAAAATTAATGAGCATGATTTATATTATCAATCATGATGAGCAACGTTGACAACTTGATATGCCAATATATCTTGTAATAATAATAATTAAAAAAAATAAATGCTTTGGATGTCAAGTCTCTGATATAGTCTGATTTTTACCATAGAATAAACATACAGAAAATAAATAAGTTAATATCAATTATTTAACAGGGTACGTATCTATTATTTAAATGCTAAATGCTTCTGAAATACGTGCATATTCCATTATTAGTTTGTTTGCGGTTGATCAGTTTATGCTTATTTCAGTTTATGCTTAATGATACAATATTATGTATTGATGCCAAATTAATATTATGTATTGATGCTAAATTTATTTTGAACGCCATTACTTAGATGAACACCGATACTGTTCGATTGCTGCTTTATTGTGATGGATCAGTTGAACATGGCTTAGATGTGATACAATATAATCAACCTCCTCGTAAAAGTTTTAGATTGAGCATAGGAACCCGTTATGTTGAGTTGGTCGAGTGGGTTTATAGTGTACTTAAAATTTCAATGCAGCAATATATTTTGAGATTGATGTGGAGATCTCCAACATTGCATCAGAAATATGTGCTTCATCCAATCGAGGAGGATGACGATGTGGAGGAAATGTTGACATTTCCTTCCAAATTTCCAGATTATCACTATGTTGAATTATATGTTTTCAAAGAAGATGCTCCAGCTCCATACAATGTTGATCATACAGAGGATATTCAGGATAGTTCTCCTATTACCCAGCAGGAGATCAGAACTCTAGTGGATTTTCCGATGATGGAAGGAGTTATGCCAGTAGTGCAGAGTGTTGATGTGGCAAACAATCAGAGTGTTGATAATCGGGGACTTGAGTCAGACGACAGTGCAGATGATGACTATTGGCCTGAACATGATGATTCTGACGAAGGGCGAGATGAGGATGAGGATGAGGACTCACATGGAGATGATGTGGTTCATGAAACTGGCTGTAGTTCTGTTCCTGTATCTACTCATCCAGAAATTGTTCCTAGTCAGGTCTATGAGCACGAAGTCTTTGCACATAGTCAAATACCGGAATTTTATAATGACTTGAATTTGCAGGATGGTGGTTGTATTAGCACTCAAAGACAATTACCCTTTAATTCTCAATTTTGGGATTCATCAATGACTGAGTTTGCTACAGGATTGTTGTTTACTAGCAAAGATGAACTGAAAAAAGCATGTGAAATTTATCACATCAAGAAGCATCGCACATATAATGTTGTGGAGTCAAAGAAAGCATTCTGGTCTGTGAAATGTGCCTCTTCAAGTTCTGCACAGAGTTATCATTGGAGGTTGCGTGCTACAAAGTTAAAGAAGCATGGATTTTTTGAGATCACAAGGTACGAGGGGCCACACTCTTGTTTATTCAGTCATGTAACTTGGGATCACAAACACATAAGTTCACGAGTTATTAGTCATGCGGTTCGACATATTGTGGAGAAAGACCCAAGTCTGAATATTGAAGCCATCATTGCAGCAGTGACAGAACAATTTCATTATACTGTGTCATACTCCAAAGCATGGCGTGGGAAGTAGAAGGCATTGATTGATGTATTTGGTGAATGGGAACCCTCATATGCTAAGTTACCTAAATACATGCTTGCACTTCAGAATGCAAATCCCGGAACGGTAGTCTGTTGGGATTTATACAATGCAGGGACATCTGATGTGCGTGTCCTGAATTATATTTTCTGGGCATTTCATCCATCCATTGAGGGGTTTCGGTATTGTCGCCCAGTCATTTCTATTGATGGAACACATCTTTATGGAAAGTACAAGGGGAAGATGCTCATTACAACAAGCACTGATGCTGACAATAGGATATTTTCACTGGCCTATGCAATTGTGGATGAAGAGTGCACTGCTAGTTGGAGTTGATTTTTGTGGAATCTCAGGAGGCATGTTGTAAAAGGCAGAAATGACATTTGTCTTATTTCTGACCGACATCCAGGTATACTAAGTGCCATAGCAGATGATAGTAATGGATGGGCTCCACCTTTAGCTTATTATCGCTATTGTTTGAGACATGTGTGCAGTAATTTCAACTCAAGATTCTCTGATGTTCAATTAAAAAGAGCTGTATGGAAAGCAGGGAGCGAACATCAGCTTCGAAAGTTTAACTTTATCATGGAACGGATCAAGACAGTTAATGCAGAGGCTTGGACTTGGCTATAGGAGTTGGAGCCAGAGAAGTGGACATTGGCACATGATGGGGGCTTTCGCTATAGTATCCTAACAACAAATCTCTCAGAAGTTTTTAATAGTGTACTGAAGGGAGCTAGAAATGTGCCGATCACGGCCTGTGTTCAGATGACATTTTACCATCTTGTTAAGTATTTCCATACGAGACGCACGAAAGCTATGAGATATGTGCAGGATAATCGAAATACTTTTTTCACTCCTCATGTGACAATTAAACTTGTTGAAAGTCAAGCCAAAGCTAATGAGCACAGAGTGTTTAGATACAACATGCAGAGAGCCACCTATGAAGTAGTTACAAGAAGGTCAAGTGAAGCTCTTAGGGGAGGAGGCAACGTTCAGAATGTGTCACTCATTGACAGAAATTGTTCTTGTGGAAAGTGGACAATTTATAAGTATCCATGTTCACATGTCTTAGCCGTGTGCCATGAAATTGCCATGGATACAACTCCTCTTGTTGATGAAGTATACACAATTGGCTCTTATATAAATGCATGGGGAGGTGAGTTTAATCCGTTACCCTACGAAGGCTACTGGATGGACACATTCACATGCATTCCTGATCACAACCGTCTCAGACCAAAGAAAAGATGTAAGCCTAAGTCAACACGCATTCATAATGAAATAGATGAGGTGCAGCCAAGAAGTAAAAGTCGTTGTAGTATTTGTAAGCAAACGGGTCATTCTCGACGCCGTTGCCCTAATGGACCTTCAGGATCCTAAATTGTACTACCTATAAATTAATGTATGTTTTATGTATGAAGCAACTGCATGTAAAATTATGGATCACTAGTATTTTTATGTTTCTTGTGCTTATACTCATGTTCATCTATATGCTTTTTATTCAGTTTGAAACTCATCTGATACTCTTTTAATGCACTTCTTAAACTTTTTTGAAACTTTTCTGAAACTCTTCTAAAACACTTTTAAAACTATTCAGAAGTGCATCGAAAGAGTTTTAGAAGAATTTCAAATGTGTTTTAGAAGAGTTTCAGAAGAGTTTCAAAGAGTTCCAAATGTGTTTTAGAAGAGTTTCAGAAGAGTTTCAGAATAGTTTTAAAGAGTTTCAAATGAGTTTCAGAAGAGTTTCAAAGAGTTCCAAATGTGTTTTAGAAGAGTTTCAGAAGAGTTTCAAAGAGTTCCAAATGTGTTTCAGAAGAGTTTCAGAAGAGTTTCAGAAAGTTCCAAATGTGTTTCAGAAGAGTTTTAGAAGAATTTCACTTGATCCATCTTGTACTTAATTCTGTATACTTTGTCCATCTTGATCTGAATTGCATAGGCTGTAACTTTTTGTACTTAATTCTGTTCACTTGGTCTATCTTGATCGCCATCATTCTATAATTTTCAGTATCATTTCACTGTTTGCTAGTAACTTAATTGCATTTTAATCATCAATTAATTTTCAAAGGAGTTTTAGTTGTAAGTCACCTACAAGCAGCCTTATGATGTTTCTATTTGCAACAGCAAATTCTATAGGCAAGGAAAATTGCAGGCAACTAAACAGCCTCTGAGTGCAAGGATTCATCATCTGCAATAATGCCTGCCAATATATAAGTTGGTGTTCCAATTGAACTAATCCGACAGTGACAGTCATTCCAAGCATCCCATCTATTGAATATAATTCTTACAGAAAGTATAGAATCAATAAGCAATGCATTTGCATAGCAATTCTCTTCAATCTAAGACAAATGTCCATCTAAAATTACTAGCGAGAAATGCAAAACTTTCAACAACAATAACAACCATTGTCTCAACAGATGAAACATATTTAATACATTAAACAAAAAAAGTCTTTACAACAATTAGTTTATTTACATAGCTTAAGTACCACAATCCCGTCTAGGAGGTCGTCGAACTCGTCTACAGCGTCGCGCATATGTCGCGATCGATCGAGGGCCCTCATCAACCACATGGGAGACCCCCTCCTGCGCGGGGATCGTATCTATCATATCAATGTCGCTCAAATAGTGGGAGACATCATCGCTAACTTCGGTGATATCCGTATCAGCAATGTCAGTAATCAGCAACGCCATCTGATCATGACTACCAGATGTACCTTCACCTGCATGCCCCATGTGTGAAAAATCGTGTGCATATGGCGATGGCATGTAAGAAGGCGATGGTGTATAACGAAATCTACTCGTCCCAGGATCCTCATATGCGTGTGCCATCGTCGGTTCCTCATGAACTCGTACCGCGGCAGGTGTACTCCTCAGATGCTGATGGCCAATTATAGAAAAAGTGTTATCTAAAATCGCTTTCATGTCCAAATGAATCCTTTGCCGCTCGGCCTCCGATGTCGAATGCATAACTCGATCCAAGTTCAAGGACAACTCTTGAAACCTCTCATGCTGCATGTTTATGACAATATAATATCAAAAAACAAAAGATAATAACTCAAAAATAAATTATATTAAATAATTATTTTATAATAATACCATTAATTCAAATGAAGCTCCTTCTCCTTCGTAGCCCGCAGTATAATACTCGGAACGGCTAATGCATATACGTGTTATACTCCTAAACCATTCCATGTACTCAGGAGTAAATAGGACTCCCTCAGCGATAGGCTCCCCAATAATGATGTTTTCACGCCGCTCATTCCATGTAGCAATATGTGTAGCGTGTATGACATCCCACGTGGCATGTGCCCTCCCTCGTTGATCTATCTGATGAAGCTGAAGTGACGTATCACATGGTGATGGTATCGACTGGCGGCAACCAAATTGTCGAAGCACTTGGTCCGAAAAATGCCACTCCACTAAATCAAAACAAATAAGAGGGGTCCGTGCCATCCAAATATCTGAACCGAACAAGCAGCTTGGAGGCAAAATAGAGATAATCTCGGGCGTATACGGATACCATATGAACTGCATGTAAAAAAACCATCAATCCACAACCTACCTACATAAAATAAAAAAATAACATTGAAAAATGATTTGAAATTTAATAATGTCATACCCGTTGGGAACTATCATCCAATACGTCGAACTGATCCCTATAGGCACGCAGTGTATGAGTTGGAACATTCTTTTGGTTCAATCTCACATTCCATCTATGCCCCCACAGTGCACCTAAGTGCCAAGCATCATCTGCATCAGCAGGTCTAGCCTCCGGAGTCTCAAGTCTGATGGAACGAAAAATAGGTAATCGTTCCCATGCCCATATCTGAATGTTCCAATAATGCTCAATATTAGTAAACAATACAAAAGAAAAAAATCCATACTCATTCGATTTAATCAACTGTTTACCTGTAGAAAGGGCAAGTATCCTCCTATCTCTGTCTGAGTAGGGTTCGTTTCGCGACAGAGTGCTCGATACAAACCAGCAAGTTTAGCAGAACCCCAACTATATGCAGCAAATGCCCCCAGGTCTTCTAAAAGAGGCACATACATCAACTTCACTAAATATCCGGATGTTTCTAAAAGGATAACTCCACCTATAATTCGAAGAAGTTGCCCCCTCACAAACTGCTGGACAACCTCATCATCTGCATCATCATCCAAGTGGAAGTCTCGGTAGAACTGATCGAAGAATGATAAGCGGAAACGGCCTTTAGAAAATGCCTCGGCAGCGGGTTCAACCCCAAACAACCTCATAAATATATCCTGCCACTTCTCTAATATATAACGTGGATCAAGCTCAGTAACCACTAACTACTCAAAATATCGACATCCTGTAGTGTGACTGTCGCCTCGCCAAATGGAAGATGAAATGTGTGGGTCTCCTGCCACCACCTCTGAACAAGTACAGAAATAAGGCCGACATCGAGTCGAATCTGGCCTATCCGATATATGCCATACATGCCAACCTGCTCTAAATAATATTGCACTCGTGGGTGTGCCATGCCCGGTGTCCCCTTCCATATCTGCGTGTCATGTCGATGGCATCTAAACACCTGTAATTCCTGCAATAAATTCATTGCAATAATACATATCAATAACATAAACGCATGCTAACTAATTAAGAATCATCGATCAATAATGCATACCTCGCCCTCAAATATTTTGGTTGATCTATGCGAGGCTTGCAGAGTGAGAACACTAGGATCGCGAGGCCCTGGATGTAAAATATTATGAGCCATCTCGTACTACTCTATCAAAACAAGTAAAAACATCATATAAGAAAAATTTTTATGTTCACTGATAACAACAAGTAAAAACAAGTTTGATTTATTTATATAAAAAAAGCATAATTACAATGATAATAAGATAGAAACCATGATGATGTACAATAAAATTTTTAATAAAATATTCAATAGAATTATTCCAATGAATGTTAATCTAACAGCAGTAAACAAACAAGGCAATAGCTCAAATATGATTTAATTTTAAAATAAATTATATTTGCCTGAAACTGAGAATGTATTTACATAAGTAATTTATGATTCAAGTAATTTTGCGAAAATACCATGCATTTTAAAAGAACGGTGCCGTGGTCTAGAAAATCTAAGATTTTTTTAAAACTGATGTTACAAGATAAAGATTTTTTTAACTGATGTTCTTTAACAAAAAATATCATTATTTTAGTTATTAATTTCTTTATCATAAAGATGAATGTGAAGCAGTTAGTAACAAAGCATATTTAAATTTTTATAATTTAATTGAATTAAAAAAATTTACCTTGGGGAACCACCGGTCCGATAGAGGGAAGGGGATGGGTCGCAAGACGGGCTGCAGACGGGCCGCGAGAGAGAGGGAGCAGGGGGGACTGCTCGGGTACGGGAGAGAGGGAGAGGGGGACCGGGTGGGTTCGCACGTGAAAGAGGGAGCAGGGGGGATCGGGTGCTCGGGTGCGCGCGAGAGAGAGGGAGCATGGGGGCTCGGGCGTGCACGAGAGAGAGGGAGCGAGGGGGACCGGTGGGCTCGGGTGCGGACCAAGGGGGACCGAGGGGTCGGGGGTGGGGGGGGGGTGGGGTGCGTGCGGTCTCGGGTGGGCTCGGGGGCGAGGGGGGCGGCTCGGGGGAAGGGCGACGGGGAGGAGGGTGCGGACGGGGAGCCTGGGGAGGGCTCGGGCGACGGGGAGGGGGGTGCGGACCGGGGGGTCGGGGGAAGGCTCGAGGGCGACCGGGGGGGTCGGGGTGGGGGGGGTGGTCGCTCGCGCTCGGGGAGGGCGGTGGGGCTCGCGCTCGGGAGGGCCGAGGGTGGGGGGGATTGGGGGGCGGCTCGGGGGAAGGGCGACGGGGAGGGGGTGCGGACGGGGGGACCGGGTCGGGGGAGGGCTCGGGCGATGGGGAGGGGGTGCGGACCGGGGGGATCGAGGGGGTCGGGGAGGGCTCGGGGGCGACCGGGGGTCGGGGTGGGGGTGGTCGCTCGCGCTCGAGGGGGAGCGATGGGGCTCGCGCTCGGGGGCCAGAGGTGGGGGGGACCGGGGGGCGGCTCGGGGGGGGGGGGGGGTTGAATAAAACGTCACATGGAGTGACGTTTTCAGAAATGTCTCACCGTGTGGCGTTTCTAAAAACGTCGATGGATTAGGATTTTGGCTTGAAAAACTTCATTTTAAATGGTATTTTTCACTTTAACACCATTCTTGCAAAATATTTTATTTTTGCTTCAATTTTATTAAAAAAAATTTTTTTATCCCTTTAATAAAAATAACTCTTTAGACCTGCCAAAAGATGGCTCGTCTCAAGAGAGGAATACCCGCATCTATCTGTAACTCACGTGCTGAACCCTCTTAGGCACGTGACACAGCTCCTCCGCCCATGGCATCCGATATTTATCACCGTCGTCGCCCTCCGCCCTCACCCGCATGGTGGCCCCCACTCGTCACACATTTGTGGAGAGTTTCTCGAAGGGTCCAATCACGCTGTCGACTCGCTGATGGTGAGATTTTATATTATTCTATCAAGAGCCGGGCCACGGATTGAGACGTATCCCTTGATTTAATTTTAAAAAAAAAAGCATTAAAGCACGCAAAAAGCATACGATTATTCTGGTCTTAAAAAAATATGAGACGCATGGCTATTCTACGGTGGGTGGACATTAGATAAATAATTGTGATTCCATCGATTTCATGAGATGGCTTGACTGTTGTCCCATTTGATGAGAAAGACAATAGATTTTTAGTGTAGAAATTTCGTCCACCACTAGGTTGTCACTTGTGCTGTCAAATTTATTTATAAAAAGTTTATTGGATATCACCGGCACTTTTCGTCGTCTTTTTTTTTTTTTTTTTGTTTTTTCTGTCTGTCTCCGTGCCAACTTTTCTGGAGAGAATTTGCATTCCAGTGCCTCTGAAGTTTATAGAGACAGCATCAATGGAAAGAGCGATTCTCATTTCATTTCATTGATCGGTGGAATGCAAGTTTGTAGAGACAACATCAATGGAGGGAGAGAGAGAGTGGAGGTAGATTCTCATTTCATTTTATTGATTAGTGGAATGAGTTGTGGACTCTCATCATTTTGTTCCAGAAAGAAAATAAATATGTGGAGTGAATCCTCTTAAAAGAAAGAAGATTATAGAAGTTAAAAATAAGGTCTCAGATACTCGCAAGCAGTGAGAAGAGGTTAAAAAATCCTGATCTTTTTGCTTGTTTTGGTAGAAACCCACCAACCGCTCTGCTAAAGAATTGTTGCGAATAGAACGGTTGGGTTAGACCCAAGTGTGGTATGACGTGGACCAGCTTTGGATACTTCAAACTTAGATGCGAACAAAAATATATATATAATCTTTGGAAGGAAAGAAAGTAGGTGGATGTGGTGGGTGCAACCTACCCCATGAAATTTTCTAGCATCATTCCTTCAAGATGTTACACGTGAAAATATATATAGGTCTCATTTGAAAAAATGCATAGATATTGTTTGAAAAAGGAATTTCTCAAAAGTATATGAATGAAAACTAAATTTTTGAGGAAATAAGTTTGGTATATTTGATTGACCATAAAAAAAAAAAAAAAAAATAGGAAAATGCAACGCCCATTTTGGCTGACTACCCATTTTCCTGGAAGCTAGTAAAAAATACTACATATATCCCATATAAAGCTAATCACAAGGTAGGCGGCTCACCTAACTTAAAATTTTACTAGCTTAGACACACACACAGACCAAAAAAAATAAAAGGCTAGCAAAACAAGCTTGGATCAAAAAAAAAAAAAAAAAAAAAAAAAGTAGATTTGATCTAAAAATTAGACCGATAGATCTTAAAAAAATCAGATTTGTCCAATTTGTTCAAAATATTGTAGGCTTGGGCACTAGAAAAAAACTTAATTTGATCCTAAATGAAGGAAGAAAAATGAAATTAAGCCTAATGTGATATAAAATAAGTACTCGATTAGCGGGTAATATGTGACAATGGAGTTACATTCCTTGAAGATTAACTGTTTCTCAAATTAAAGATATAATTCGGTTGTGATCATCATGACTTCAATCAAACCAAGACTCTAATATCTTTGAATCCTAAAGAACTATTTAAGTGTTTTCTAAACACTAAGTATTAAACCCCATTGATATAAATAGACATTATGGCACATGCATGTAAGGCTTCTTTTCTCTTTCCTATAATTACTCCTTATTTTCGTGTTTCCTCATATCTCTTGCAAGTCTCTCCCCCTAACAATCGATGCTTTCTTCATATGTCTCCCTATCTTCATCAGCAATTGGGATTTGAAAGTAAATTTCAAATGTCAATAAACCCTAAGTGGTAGGTTTGGGATTAACTTTCTAAAATTTGCTTATGCTTTGTCAAAAACACAGGTCTAATGGCCAAGTCAAGTCGGATACAAGCTTGAGAATCAGGCCTAACTATCAATATGTAGTCTAGCTTGAGCTCAGCCCAACTTGATACTTGATTAGCTTTAATCCCTTAACATAAGATATAAGTTCTTTTTTTTCTCTTTTTGAGCTAACAATATTTTTAGAATAAAAAATCATTAACTAACTTTCCAATATGTAAGATAGGACTTTTCTTATGCTTTTCATGAATAGCCACTTTCTATGTAGTCATGAGAATTGACTTATCATGAAAAATGTTCTTTTTTATCGATATATTTGAAAACTCTAACCAAATGAGAAATATTTCTCTACTTTTTGGTTGACCTTAGTGTCTTGTAATCATTTCTTTTCAAATAATCAAGCTACTAATAGTATAAATATTTAAATTTTATTTATACCTAATTTAATTAGAATTATATTTAATTTATTTTTTAACAAAGATATCCTATTTTGCTAATATCAGTGTCAAGAAAAGAGAAGTGCGAGAGATAGAAGATCCATCCAAACCATCAATCCTAGTTTCTAATGTGATTAGTTTGAGAGAGGTTTTATATCATTCCAAAATAAAATAAGGATACGGTTCAATAATGCCCTCCCAAAGGGATGGTAAGAGGTCGGGCGGAACTAACGACTCTAATCTTCATCGTTGTTCTCATTGAAGAAAATAATCTCTATCTCTATTTATAAAGATTTTTTATTTTCATCCCTACCTCATGAAGAAGAATAAATATATTCTCACTCCATTCTCAAGTGCATCGCCAATTCCTTTTTTAATAACATATATGAGTTTTTAATAAAAAATATAAGACTAACTTTGTAGATATAAAAATTTATAAGGATATTATTATATAGGACCAGTGAGTCAAGAATGAATTGGACCAAGCAAAAATAAAGTAAGAATATACTTATCTTCGTCCTCATTTCGTCTTCCCTGCCCCACGGGGGAGCTGGAAATCTAATTCTAGAATCACATTGGCCTTGCCACTTGGTCGAGGCCTGAGTTCAACGTCAGGCACCCCAAAGGCGAAAAAATGGGCATATCTAGAATGAGAAAGTAGCTGGCCACCTGTGAACGTGACCAAGGTTTTGGACCTCGTGTCAAACCTGGGTGTGAGGCGTAGATCGGACGATCAAAAACCATGTGCGCATCTCCCAGTCCCACAGTGGAATCTCACGGTTGAGAAGCCGTACGACGCCGAACCTTCCGCCGAAGTTCCAACGTGCATCCACTTTCGGCCTGACACCACCTCCAGCTCATGAATCTAATAAGCACAGCTGGACATCGGTGAGGGGACCCGTCGGTGATTCAACGGTCCAACCAATAAATCAATCAACCACGTGAATAATTAAAATTAAAAATTATAATGGCTAAAATATATTTTTGCTCCTCAAACTTGCATTCAAAATTTATTTTATTTCTTAAATTTTTAATTATTATAATTTAGCTCTACATATTTTAAGAATATTAAATTTATGGCAATTGATTACATGATAGAATAACTCATTTGTCATCTTATTGTAAATATATATACATATAGATAGGTTCATACGGTGATACGTCAATTATTCTATCCATTTTAACTAATTTTATATAATAAAATGTTAGAAATGTAATATTTTTAAAATATGAATTACTAAAAGTTTGATGACCAAAATAAATTTGGAGTGTGAATTTGAGGATCAGAAGTATATTTTTGTCAAATATAATATATAATGATAAATAAAAATATTTTTATGAAGTTTAAATAATTTAATAAATTTAAAATTTAAAATATTTAAATTTAAATTATTATAATAAAATATAATATCTACATTAATACTTGAAACTAATATTAAATTTCTTTAAAAAAATATGATAAAAGTATATTAAAGACATAAAACATTCATAAAATTTAAATTCATAAAATTATACATCTAATCTTTTAAAGTTAGAGCAATGAGAGATGGAGAAAAAGATTTAAACCTCAAATAGAAAAATAGAAAAAAGCTTTTAAAAAGTTTGATATTTAATTATATTAGTTAAAAGATAATTTTAAAGGACATAAAAAAATTGATCTGATTTTATTATTTCATACCAGTTGTTGGGTTAATAGAAAAAAAAAGATTGATTCATCTGATTTTTTCTAGATCAACTATGCAACTGATCCAATTAAATAATTAGATCAATCAAGAGTCCAGTTTACTAGATCACTAGTCAGACTAGCCAATTTGGTCTGGTCGCCATGGCTGAGGTAAATATTAATTGGTAGAAAAGATACACTTCAATAAATAAATTATGCACCCAATTGAAAATGGATTGGATGTTAGTATGTCCTTATCCAAATTCATGTAAATTTGGATATTGAAAGACTAGATATAAGATAGATAATTAATTTATATTCATCAAATCAACCATATAACTAAAAAATAAAATAAAATTGATAACACGTTAATACGGTCACTTATTTGCCTTAAAAATTATAAATGCTAATGATCTCTTCTATTATTATAAATAATAATTTTTTCTTCTCAAAGAATTTGCCAATCACATAGCAGCAAGATAGAAGAAAGAAGCCAATATATATATATATATCATAGTATTATTATTATTATTATTTTTAATTCAAGATATTTTTTATTTTTATTTATTTATTTTTATAATGGCTCGATGCCCTTTTCTTTTAAGAACTTTTGGATCTTTATATTTAAGACCTTATTAAATTTTATAAATAAGGAAAAAAATAAAAATATTCCATATAACGTCTTTGGATAAGATTTTTTTAACTTATTTGGACATCAACTTGATTAGATAAGATTTACAGCTCACATGTATCTGTCTTAATTATATAATTCGATTTAAAAAATTATTTCCTAAGTTATAGTGGCCTTTTAGAATTTATGTTTGAATCAGATATTCAATTTCTTTGGACATGTTTGGGATGAGGAAGGAAGAAATTTATAAATTTCTAAAAGTTCAACAAATTTCATCATTTAGTATTATCCAAAAAAAAAAAAAATGGAAGATACCCTTTATCTTAATTAAACTTTTAGTAAAAACCTACATGTAATTTGGTACCAAATAAAAAAAAATTTAATTTCTTAATTTGACGTTATCTTAAATTTAGATAATTCTCTAAACCTCACAAAAACCTTAGCCAAACATGACCTTAATTCTTTTAGTCAACCCTTCACATATATTAGTCCAAATATATATGAATTAAGATGAAGGTGTATGCATCGACTACATAATAAGAAAAATTGATAAATTATACAAGGTGACTCAGATGATTTTCTTTCAAAAACAGCGTAACCCTAACACTCAATTTAACCATCAAGATTTAAAAAATAAAAATAAAAATTATATATATATATATATATATATATATATATATATATATATATATATTTCGAGTAAATCATTATTTCCTCGTAATAATATCGATAAAAGTTAATCAAAGTGACAGCGAAGCATCATCATCCAAATCCACGGCATTTCTTTTTTTCTCCTTTTAAAATATCACTAAAATTCAACCCACCAACGGCAGCCGAAATAGACCTTCCACTCCATCCCACCCATCCCTCTCTATAAAACACACCGTTAACCTTCCATTGCTCTCCTCTCCCTCCCCTCTTGCTATTTACCACCACCATTCCTCTTGAGCCTTCCTCTCTTCTCCTCCTCTCCCTCTCGAAGTTTTTAGCCTTCTTCTCTTCCCAAACTCTGTATCGATGGCCTTGGAGAACGGCAAGGCGGAGCGGGACCTGGTCGTGAGCTTCGGCGAGATGCTCATCGACTTCGTGCCGACGGTCGCCGGCGTGTCGCTGGCGGAAGCCCCCGGGTTCCTCAAGGCCCCCGGTGGCGCCCCGGCCAATGTCGCCATCGCCGTCTCCCGGCTCGGCGGCCGCTCCGCCTTCGTCGGCAAGCTCGGCGACGACGAGTTCGGCCGCATGCTGGCGGCGATCCTCCGCGACAACGGCGTCACCGACGCCGGCGTCACGTTCGACTCCGGCGCGCGCACCGCGCTCGCTTTCGTCACCCTCCGCAGCGACGGCGAGCGGGAGTTCATGTTCTACCGCAACCCCAGCGCTGACATGCTTCTCACCGAGGCCGAACTCGATCTTAATCTCATCAGAAGCGTATGTAACTCCAGATCTCTTCTTCCCCTTCTTTTATACGATGGAATTTTAAAATTATTTTTTTGAACCATTTCATATTGTTCACGGCTTTACTTTTGATTTCTTCGTTTCTTTCCTTGGCTGTTAATAGATTCTTGATAGATTCTCATGCTTTTGTCTTTCCAAAACAGGGCATATGAATCACCTCCAAAATTATATACTTTAATAAAGTCAACCATCTTATGTTTTTGGTGTATTATTTTGATTACTCTTGTGCTATTTCGTCAACCTCCTCAGCATCTCATGGCCAGAGGTCCAGATCTAAGTTTTAACTTAATGTTATCTGTTTTTAAAGTTTATAATTTTATCAATTTTTTTGGATCCCAGATAGTTGGAATAAAGCTTAGATAGTGATGGTTATGGTTGCTGAATCTTATGAATGGATTCCAGGCTGCGGTTTTCCACTATGGATCTATAAGCTTGATCGCGGAGCCTTGTAGATCTGCGCATCTGAAGGCGATGAAAGTGGCGAAGGAAGCCGGTGCCCTGCTTTCCTACGACCCGAATCTCCGGCTGCCCCTGTGGCCGTCGCCGGCGGAGGCCCGAGAGCAGATCTTGAGCATCTGGGACCAGGCTGACATCATTAAGGTCAGCGACGTCGAGCTGGAGTTCCTCACCGGCGAGGCGTCGGTGGAAGATGAGGTGGCCATGAAGCTCTGGCGGCCTAGTTTGAAGCTTCTCTTGGTCACCATTGGGGAGAAGGGATGCAAATACTACACCAAGGTATGATTACATATGCCTCTCAAATCAATGTTTACTGAGCAATTTTGAATCCAAGGAGAACCTAAGCTAATGAATATTTAATTTCATATTAATAAAAATATTTATATAGGATTAAGAAGTTTAAATAATATTTTTTGATTCATTTTATTGAATGAGATATTGAGCTATATATATATATATATAAAATATTAGAGCAAACCTAGTCATTGACTAAATTAAAGGATATTGCAGATCAACTTTATGTATTTGTAATTAAATTTTAATATGAATCCTTAATTTGATGAGAACCTCAAATCTTAAACAAAGAAAGTATGTGAAAGTTCATACCCATAAATATTTAATTTCACATTAATTTTGTACTAGATAAATTTCGACATGGATCTTTAGTTTTGTAAGGATGCCAGAGTTTGAATACAATATGAAGAATACGTAAGAGATGAGTATTTAGTTCTACATTGATTAGATACTAAAAAAATCCTGATTACTCATATATAATCAAAGAACCCATATAATACTTTATAGCTGGTTTTATTTGTTGAGATCTTAAGTTTTGATAGATTTATGATAAGATTTATTGTCTTTTGAAATGTAGGATTTCCATGGAGCGGTCGAATCCTTTATCATCAAACAGGTGGATACAACAGGTGCAGGGGATGCATTCGTCGGTGCCTTGCTCCAAAAGATCATTAAGGACAAATCAGCTTTGCAAGTGAGTTATATTTATATGACTACTTATTGTGAGCATTTTAGTCTACAAATCATGGCATGTTTCTTATAGAATCCTATGTGGTGGATTGCAGGACGAGAAGAAATTGAGGGAGGTGCTGAGATTTGCCAATGCATGTGGAGCAATCACCGCCACCAAGAAAGGAGCCATTCCTTCTTTGCCAACTGAATCAGAAGCCATGCAATTACTGAAGAGTGCATAAGATATACCAAAATTACTATGGCTTTCATTTGTCTTTTGTTTTTTTGAATTTACAAACATGCTGTGATTCCATTTGCGCATGGCCAAGAAATGCTTCAATCCATGGCTCTTTTGTTATTTGATTTGCATATGTGAGCAAGAAATGATTCAATCCATGTCTCCATTTCCCTTCTTCTCTGATTCATATCACAAAGCACTGTAGAACTGATTCAAAGATGTAACCTTAGTTGGATGAATTATTATGTGGGGAAAATAAATAGAACTTAAATAAACATTGGTCTGCATTACTGACTTTTTTTCTTTCTTTCTTTTTTTTTTTTTTTGGTTACTATTGAAGAACAGAAGAAATTGTGCTTCGTTCCTTGTATTCTATAGAGAGGTTACTAACAGATAAGAGAGTCTATAGAGAGGTCAGGATGCGTTGAGCTAACTAACAGATAAGAGAGTCCCGTTAAGATGAAGGAAAGAACCATTTTCCTCAGAGGTTAAAAATTGGCTTCGAATAGGCCACCATGCTTACAATGCCATTCGGCCTCCTATCTTTTGATGGGTCTGTGAGATGTGATGGCAGAGCCTTGATCATTATCTCATAATATTAAGCCCACGCTAGTTTCATGTGGGAAGAAGTTTGACCAGAGGGGATAGCCAATCATGCTCTCTTTGTTAATAGATGCTTGCTGACAATAATGATGATTGCAATGATGAAGTCTTGCAAACTAAACAATCACTTTAAATTTTACCAATGATGTTAGACATGTTACTCTAAACAACAAAAGAATGCAGCTAGAGGGATTTGATCATCAATTTTCATGATGTCAGCCCCAAGTATAACATGATCATCTCTTTCCTTCTCCCGGTCGGATCTATATTGGCCCAAGTAATGCATCCATCGAGAGAATGAAAACAAATGTCTTAGATTATAAGAGTATCTAGAGAGAATATTGATCCTTCGATCATGGTTGATCCTAAAATCTATGCCTATAAAAATGTCCCTGATAATAACAAGTTTCACTATCATTTGGCTAGCAAAGATTGGTTAAAGTCCTTTAAATTCTTAACGCCCAAATCACTTTGCAATCTAAATTTATAAACAAAATTCCAAACAACCAAGCAAAGGCCTAACACCTTTCCAAGGAAAAAGAGCATCCAATACTATCAATATTCTTTGCCACCAAGTTAGAAGCTAAGAAATAGAGAAATCCAATGATAACATGAGCTAATTTAGCGAGCTAATCCTATAATGATACATGGTGCAACTAGATACCCATAATAAAGAGAGAAATTCTAATTAGAGAAGAATTCCTCTTCATAAGGGTTACTTTGCCCAAGTGGGCTCCTTATACATGACAAGACTATTCCTATAAGAAACTAGCTGATTAATTTCTATCAGGTTAAGTCTCCTTCTAACTCTTCTTATATATAAGAAGCCCAATTCTGTAAAAAAAATGTCTAACCTACCTATATGATCTCCTCTAAAATCATGATTTAATTAGAGCAATTCTTTATTAGAGTTCGGCTCAAGATAAAGTTCCTCTAGACATATATAAAAGGAGCCTAGGTCAGCTCAAGTAGAGTAAGTTCTCAAAATTCTCTCTCTTAACTTAAGCCCTAGATGTCTCCTCTAATGGCTCTAGGTTCTCCTTCTTGGCCACATTGCTAACTTAAGTGCTAGAGGATTTTCTTCAAAGAAAAACTCTTGGATTTTCTATAAAAAAAATTCCTGAGCCACTTACTTTTGGGTAAAGAAAGATAATCATTCAATTAGAAAAGTGCTGTATGACGCCCGTGAAAAAGAAATCTCATCAATTAGTGTAAGAAAAAGGTATTAATAGAAAACATCACTGAATTAATCAATATGAGCCTCCTAATGGATAAAGATTCTCCCTTCTGCCAATTATAGAAAGCCGGTCTCTTTTTGCAGTTTGTCCTGTCTTAAAGGCAGACCACGATACAATTGAAAAGTATCAAATTTACAGCAAAACAGAGATGCATTGAGATTCCAACAGCCTATCATCACCAATAAAAATGATAGAAGATTTGAAGAGATTAACATTAAGCTCCGATAATTTTTCAGAAAGGAGAGAATGGCTCTGACATTACCAATCTGCTAGAGTTTTCCATCAGTAAAGACTAAAGTATTATCTGCAAATTGAAAGGGAACAACCTTTTCACTTTCAGCCACATTTCCTAAACCACTCACCAGACCATTGTTCTTGGCAAGCAGCAACATTACCCCCAGGACATCAGCCACCAAAACAAACAATAAGGGTGGCAAAGGATGCTAGAACGGCCAGACATGAGAGAAATTTGAATCCAATTTACCCACTTCTGAGAAAACCCTCTGTCAAGAAGCAACTCCATCAAAAAAAAAAAAACTCCAGACAGTTTTATCTAAGGCCTTCTCAAAATCTGCTTCTAATAAAACACCTTTGTTCCTTTTCTTTTGAGCACCAAGAAATGATCTTCTGAGCTGCTGCAAAGCAATCAAGTATGGATCTACCTCGAAGAAAAGCAGCCTGGTTATCAAGCACTAAACTATTCAAGACAGATTTCAATCTAATTGCCAATATTTTAGTTATAATCTTATGGATACCATTCAATAGATTTATGGGTCTAAAATCACCCACTAAGTTAGCTCCTTCCTGTGCAATAAGAACAAGATGAGTGACATCAATACTACTCAAATCACAATAACCATTCTCAAACTCAACAGCCATTTTTATAATGTCTTTCTTCAAAAGATTCCAATACCTCTGATAAGAGTGTTGGAAAACCATGAGGTCCTAATGATTTCTCTGCCTGAGCTGAAAAACAGCCTTCATTACTTCTTCCTCTTTGAAAGATCAATCCAATTCATCCAAATTCAACACATCCTCAAGAAAAAGAGAACTGCAGTCAGCCATCACAGAAGGTTCACCAGATATACCATTGAGAACAAGGTGGTGGATAGAAAGAACCAACAATATCTTGTTCATTACAATTCAAAAATAATTGACTAATGAAATTAAACTCCTTCTACCATCAGCCATTTGTTGAAAGAAAGCCATGTCCAGATCACCTTCTTTGAGCCACATCTATGCCTCCATAAAATTTCTTCAGATAAAATATTCTTAGCAGAATTGCTCTCCAACCTTTCAGAACCAGATAGAGGCCCCAATTCCTCAAGCACGTTCAGTTTCTGAAACATATCCATAAGCTTTTTCTTGGAGAATCTGATGCTGTAAAACTTTTCCTAGGCCCTTTTTTTAAAAAATTTACCCCTGATGAATCTCACCTTCGCAGAAAAAGATTTAACAGCTGATCCTTCCAAATTGTCACACTTTGCCCACCACAACTTTGTTAAATCATCGAAACCCCTGGCTTTCAGCCAAATCTTCTCAGATCTAAACAAATCCCCTCTCTTAGCATTTCTAGTACCATCATCCAAACATGATGGAGCTCGACCTGAAACAGTATTAAAAAAGAACAGTCACCTTAGTCAATGGAAAAGCTGAATCCCAATCCATTGAGAGTTTGAGACCAAAAATCTGTCCAATTTAGCCATTATAAAATATTGCCTCAAATTACTCTAAGCAAAAGACCTACCTGATAAAAAGTGATCAATCAAACCTAAACTTCTAATAAGGTCTTCAGATTCAGTCATATCCCTTCTGCTACCAGGTTCACCTTTCCCTTCTTCTGTAGATCCGGCGGCATTAAAGTCTCCGCACAAAATCCAAGCAATTTTGATTAAATTCAAATAACTTCTCTCATACTTGTCTCTTATCTTCTCTAGCAATTAGATCAAAAACATTAGTAATCAAGGTTTATCGTATCTATCCACACCGATTATATCATATCGTATCAGTAAAGAACCCGATAGTACCATATTTCAATTCAGTATGATCCAAACCAATCTGAATTGACCTGTACTATCCAATATTACATCTCGGTATAGGATGTATATCATACCACACTAATATACTGGCATGGATCTCGATATCAATTTTGGATGTTGAATATGAACCCAAACTACCTCATCTCTAAGCCCAAAGATAATAAAGATTCTCAGTTGTGCCATGGAGAGCATGAAACAAAAATGATCTCCAACCAACAAAACTAATTGCAGCACCATTGGCATCTAACAACGGGCAGAAATCAATGACATAACCTCTAATAGTTTTAAGAAAAGTATTACTAGAATCATGTAACCTAGTTTTTTGCAAACGCAAAACATCACAACTAAATGAAAGAAAAACATTACTCACATCCCACCTTTCAGAAGGCAACCCAACTCCCTGGCATTCCAACACAAAATCTTGGTTGGAACAGCATTCTGATGCTTCTTATTAAGCTCTGCCTCCACATTAATCACCTTCTATCTTTTGAAACTCTATCCATAATGGTCCACTTGGATCCTTTCTCAAAATGAGGAAATTATTTTAAAATATAAATATATATTTTTGAATATTAGTTCTTTTTTCTTACTCTTTCTTTCACATTCTCTTTTTCCATATCTCTATCTTTCTTAGTTTAGCTCTAACTCTTCCTCTATCCTATTCTCTCTCTCTCTCTCTCTATTATCTTGTCCTCTCATCCAGTAAGTCTCTCTAATGTTAACCGGCTAGTTTTACTTGCAAGCAAATGAATGATTACATTAAACTAATAAATTTAATAAAATTAAAAAGATGTACAGAAGTAAATCTTTTATTTTACTAAGCTCTTGTGATTTCCTTTATTTTTTACTTTTCCCTGATTTTGACCGTGAAATTGCTGAATCTAGTGCTAAAAATAAAAGTACTTTACCATATTTTTTTTATTTATTTCCTATCATTATTTTTTGTCTGAACCTTTCCATTGATAACCAGTTTTATTTATTTTTATTTTATAATGAAATATTTTTTATTTATCTAAAAATCAATATTTCAATTTTATTTTCATATTCGTATGTAATCATTATTGTGTAGCTAATTTAGATAAAATGGAAAGGTATTTTCAGTATCAAAAAAAAATGACAGAGGGATCTAGAAAAAATATTTTTAATATAATAAAACTAAATATTTACGTATATCATTGGCTTTGTTGATTTATATTGAAACTATTTTAAAAAAAATCAAAAGCCTTTTTTTTTTTGTCATTATCTTGTACTCAATTAGTTATACAGTAATTGCCAATATAAATATTTTTGAATTATATTTTTTTTTGGTGTGCTGATAATTGAGCTAAAGCATAATTACCAGGAACCTTTTTTTTTTTTTTTTTTAACGAAAACCATAATATAATTAACCATAATAAAATCCCTCCGACGATGTACTTCCCGGCGACTCCCGGAAGCCGAAAACAGCCAAGGAAAAGGATTGAGAGGGAGTTTCCGGCGTTCTTTTGCTTCCTTTCCGAGCTTTCACTTTAGAGAGCGCCAGAGATGAGACAATCCCCCGCCCTTCGATGTCTCCTACTCTTGTTCCTCTCTGGTCTCGCGGTGGGGCTCCGGGAGCAGCTCAGCGCGAGGGAGTGCGAGAACCTAGGGTTCACCGGCCTCGCCCTCTGTTCCGATTGCAATACGTTCGCCGAGTATGTCAAGGACGAAGGTAGAGTTCCCCCGATGCTTGCCCCTCTTTCGCTCTCTCTTTCTTGTTTCGAATCCTGGGCAGCGAGCTTTTTGGATTGTTGAATTTTTCATCAAAATGTGGTCTTGGTGTAGAATTCGCAGGCCACCGGAAATTCTAGGGTCTGATGTATTGTTTTGTTTGTTTCTTATTCGGTTGTTGGATTGAGTGGGGGGTTTTTCTGTTAACAATTTGAGCTTGATCATGTGCAGTCGTTGGAGTTTTGAGGATCAATGAGGTAATTTTATGGTCGAATGAGTAATTGATGGTTTGAATATTGGAATTCTTGCTGAATGCTGGAACTTTTCTGATCGAGAGCGTAGGCTTTTAAGATTAATGATTATATAAGACTGCATTATTCTGCTTTTGTTGGCTCCAGGGTGTGGAGTATGTTGGATCTGATTGCTGATGGTAGTATTGTATGGCCATCAATGGGGACAGCCTGAAGGATTTTTGATTATTAGGACATTGTGTCCCAAATTTCTTGTAAATTAGTGCAAGTTTGCTCATAGTCTACATATTAATTTTTTTTTATTCTTAGCAAACGATTTCATCAAATGAAGTGTGCAACTGTAGAAGATACAAAATATAGATGAGGATTATAAACAGCATATGTCAAAGAACAAAATGCTGGAAAAAGAAGTGGCGACTAACATGAATGGAACAACCAAAAGCTTTGGTAACACAGAAAATCAATGAAGTTTCAAAGTTGGAATAGAACTTCTAGTTTCTTTTTTTTTTTTTATTTTTGTTATGTAGGCAACTTGTCAGATTAAATTTCCTTGGTTGTCTTTGTATTAGAAGTTTTCAGAAGGGCAATCATCCTTTTCTCTCCATCTCTATCACCCTTTAGAAGAGTCACAACCAAAGACTTATAATGTCATATTCCTGACAGTCGCATCAAATAGTGGAAGTGTGTCTAGTACTCTAGCACTATCTGTACCATCAAGAGAATCTAAGGGAAAAAAAAAAAAAAAAAAGGATTAGGTCTACATGTCAAAGATCTTCATGATCATCTTCATGGATTAGGACTAAGTTTTTGCAAGTAAGTAAACAATTCTAAAGCTTAATCTGTATCTATGGGGCTCCTTTTGGTCAGTTGAAAAGAAGAATGCTCCAATCATCTCTCCAAGGGAGTGAACCAAATGGATACTTATATATAATTATATAAGTATATTGAGGGTAGGTGATCATGATGTCATAGACCAAGAGCCATATTCTGAAGAAGATCGGTAAACAATTTATACATTCACAGCCTGACATCCACCTTGTTGCCAGCTGAGCGACTCGAAAGTGACTCCCCTCCAAAGTCCGTATCCCAGATCAAAGACTATTGTGCTAAGCCAATGTCGAAGTATGAGAGTGATCCAAATATTCAAGATTGAAGCTAGGGTCTCCACGGCAAGGGTTGATAGTCCTTCTTGGGTTCTTGCTGGTCACAACCTAAAACCATTTCTTAGGTTCATTGAATAACTTCATCAAATTGCTCCATTCCGGATATTTAGAAGATACCCCATTCTTGGTTTAAATACACATCTCTCCACTGCAGTACTCTCCAGCAAGTTTTCCCCCTCTGGAATTTGCATTGTTGTTTTTCTAGTGGTCCATATTACTTGATGATGGGTTCTCCTATTCCTCTCCAAGTTATAAAGGCATTTCACCAAACTTTGAAAGAGCTTAGCTCCTAGGCAGTTTTCTTGGAAGTTGAATGACAGGAACTTTGATAAAAAAAGGCCTCAGAATGTGAATTAAAGGTTAGAAAAGAAAATTGATCATTCAGGCACTTGTCACTCCACAATCTGTTGTATTTCATGGCTTTGAGAATACTTGCTTTCATTTTGGAGCTGTCATTTGCTTATCATTGGAAATTGTTGTCTTTAGCCAAAATCATGCTCAAGTCATATGATTTATTTTCTTTTATTTTAAGTGTATATTATCATAAATCTGATCTAAGATAGCTGGGACAAACTTCCGTGCTTCCTGTTATGAATTTGTATGTTTTCATTATGACTTTCTAAACACCATTCTCATGAGGCTTTCTTCCTTTCAATTCATTGATAACATCTTGGTGTTATTACTCCATTCTATTTTTGCGTGAAGAGCCATGATATTTGGCTTGGGGATTGTGTTTCAATTTTTCGTTTTGGCTTGTTACAGATGATATCAGACCTTGCATTGTGTTCATCTTTCTTTGCTCACACTTTTAAAGACTTGGGAAACCTTGGAGGTGGTTTCTAATTGGTTTCATGAGTATAAATTATATGACTAATAAACTATGCATTTTCTGTAAGCTAAAGCCTTTAATAAATTTCATGGAAGGCTCCTTTCATGCATTTAACCTTGATTGATCATAGATCGTTGACATTGGATTGAAAGCCAGATGCAACATATTTTCAAATTTTAATGGCTTGTACCTTGATTTGTAAAAGCTGAACTCCTTTAAATGGAGTAATTCTTTGGCAATTCTTAAGGTTAAGCTATGATATTCATCATTGATGTGCCCTTCAATATAGGTTACCATGAATTATGATGAGCCTAAATACTACTGCTAAGTGAAAGATGGATAAGTGCTGATACTTACACGCATTTCCTACATTTGAACCTCTATGTTAGACATGTAGATTGTGTAAAATTATTGTGTATTAGTAAGTCATATACTCATTTCTTACACAAGAGTGTTACATGTCAGCGTTGTTCTAGTGCCAAATGTATCCATTTATTTGTTCCAATCTTCTAAGATATGTTCCAAAAGCAAGATTTTGCCTGTGAGAGAAATTGAAGATTATTGACAAAGGTCCTATTAGTAGTTGATAACTTATTGCAAGCTAAGTCTTTTAGTATAAGGTTTTAGGCATTTATTTTCTTATCTCTGACTTGCTGAAAATATATCATTCTAGCAGTAACTGTTTTTCCCTTGGAGAAAATAACTCATGATGTGAATATTATGTTGACTTGCTTCTGAGGAAGTTTATCTGTGCTTTTTAGAAATTGTCTCAATTAATATCCTGTCATTATTATTGGATCCTCTAATCATATTGAGATCATAATGACTTAGAAGTTATGAATTAGAAACATCATGCGTGAAGACTTATAGGAAGTCAGGCAACCCCAATAAAGAAAAATACTAAGTGTTTAACACTAATTTGGCTGCAGAATTGGTATCAGATTGTCTCAAGTGTTGCTCAGAGGATTCTGATGATTCTATGAGTAAGGTATGAAGTGCTATAATGTTATCCTTTGTTTTTGTCAACCATCTTGCTCCTGGAATTTTTTAAATCAAAGTCCTGTCTTTTGTTGCAAGAGTTAGGTCTTGAAATATTACTGTTTTACATTGTATAATTTTTATGTCATTGACAGAAAATGTCATTCATAATATATCTGCAGCATTACTGTTTTTATTTCTTGCTTGACATTTTTTGTCCTTCAAAATGAGGAGACTTGATGAGTTGGTTTTGAGTTGCATAAGCATTACATTGCTCTGTTCAGTTCATGTATCTTCTGGAGAACCAACATATTCAATCTGTCTTGGCAGATGGGGTCTTTTCTGAGTACATTATTACTGTTTTCATCTGGTTTCAGGATTTGTGTAAGTGGCTTGGAATATATTCAGCATGTCCTATATACTTTATATTAAGAAAACTTACTGCATCAAACCGTAGCCCTATGTATCATGGTGAATTGGTTGACCCAACATGACAGAGTGTTTGCAAGATGATGTAGTGCAACATCCATGGGTACATTGCTCCTCTAAGGTGCACTTTTTCATTTTTATGTCAGTCATGCCAAAAGCCACTTCATATTTTGTCGATGTAGGATGGACTCTCTGCTGATCTGATTCTTACTAAAAACAAAGTACTTTGGAGCTTGTAGTTCATCTCAATGTTTGATAATTCTTAACTATCAATGAAGAGAATAAAACCTCAAGGTGAACCCTGATATTTAATACATGTATTAAGTTTTTTCAAAGAATTTCTAATACAGCACTTGGAATCGTGTTCATTCCATGATTATTCTAGTCTAAAACATCTCAGAACATCTGCAGATATTCTTCAATATTAATAGCTCATATGAATAATAATTTATTATGCTATCTTGTGGTCAAGAATTAGGCCCCAACTGATCTGTGTTTATAAGGAATCAACAAATCTAAGAAATTCATAGTCCTGCTTTGAGATAGCATGTTTCTTGAGGTTGAACATTTACAAATTGGCTGGATATAACCACCTTTATGCAAGGGCTGATTAGGAACATCTTCTTTGCTTCTAAAGTCTGCCAACATTTAATGAGCCATACTATCTAAAATGCAATACAATGCCCTCTTCTTCCTTTAAATGATGATTTAATGTGACTAATTTGACTGTAACTGCAGGTAACATTCTCTGGTGCAATTCTGGAGGTGTGCATGAGAAAGCTGGTGTTCTATCCTGAAGTTGTATCATTCATTGAAGAGGCAAAAGATGGATTCCCCTACATCAAACTTCAATATGCCTTTGGTTCTCCACCAAAACTTATAATGCTTGACAATGATGGTCAGCAAATGGAAAACATAAGGTCAGTTTTGTGGATTGCTCTTATTCTGGTATATGTTATCTTGGAAATTTTCTCAGAGTTCATGCTGCCTTATTAGATGATGATTTATTGGTGCAGGATGATATTCAAGCTGCTCTTTCATTTCTATAGATTACTACAATATTTACCTCTCAGGATACTGTCATCTAGTTATGACAAATTCTAAGATTTGCTACTTTCAACTGATGCTTTATGTGACAAAGCATCTGAAATTTTGTTTGTCCAGATAGTTGTTTGAAAATTTCTGTCATTACAAACCATGATTATCAGCAATGATCTTTCAGTTTGAGGCCTCTCTGCTGCCTCTCTATGCCTTTTGGCCGCTCCAAGCTTTAGTAGATAATATAGAATTATGAACTTTGGTTTGGTTCTGAATTTATTAGCATAATCATCATTACTATAACAGTTTATATTGCTATTTTTGTCACTCCAACTACTATCATACCACGACTGCTTTACGGTGATTATATACATCTGTATCATGTGATAATGGAATATGGAACAACACCTGTGGGCAGTGTTGGGCCTGTAGCTACCATGGTGTCAGCTCTAGTTCAAATGGCATTTTATCTAACCATTTTCCTTGTAAGGTTTCTGGTCAACTGGTACTGTGAGGTTATTATACAGCTTTATCATGTGATAGTGGCATATAGAAAATTGGCTGCAATCAATTTATCTGCCATCTTAACCTTCACCAAGTATGCAACGTATTTTTGCTATAGCTCAGATCTTATCTGCTGCAAGCAGGAAGATAGTAGGATATGATTTGGGTAGGGAATGGGGAAGCAGATCCCTTTCTCTCTCTCTCTCTCTCCAAAAAAAAAAAAAAAAAAAAAGGAATAATAGAACTTTTAACAAGTATGGGCAGAGATGATTTTTGTAAGTGGTTATGCCACCCTAAGTAGAAGATTCCAGCTTCTAATGCTCATATTGTATGTCATTTATGAACATTTATTCATGTTTTCTGCAGTATGATGATTTTTTTTGTTTATTACTTCAACGTGTGGAACTGCTGAATGGATGCTCTATTGTTGCTATATTGTTGTGCTATAAAGTTCGACCATGCCTTTATTCCAGCCCCTATTGTTATGGAGAATTAAAGTTTAAACCCTTTTTTTATTATTATTTCATCAATGAACAGAATTGACAATTGGAAACGTGAGCACATTCAGCAGTTCTTGAGAGAGAAGGTGAAGAAGCCTGGCGCTGTAGAAAAGTGAGCCACATGCTTCAAGTTCCTTATCTCTATATAATCTGTCCAAAGATTTTGTACCTTATTTGTATGTACCTGACTTTTTTGATTTGATGTTTGCAAAGTATAAGTGCTCGGAGCAGAGAGTTGTTATTTTTCATTTACTTGATTCTAGTACAATGACAGTTGTAATTTTTCATTTTTCTGGTTAAAGTGCCAAAAAGAGTCATAATTGGTTGTTGTTGTTCTGTAGAGCTAGTCTCAATATTTTACTCATGCTTGTCCATATTGAGAAAGAATGTCACCTAGGTCATGGTAGAGGACACTAGTTACACCATATCACGATGACCAGATCTTGAATATATTGTGTCATTTTTTAAAGCGCTAAACTCCAGTTGGTTAAGAGCATCCACTGGCAAGAACGGTGGGAGACCAGGAATGCTGAAGAAAGTCCAGGGAGAAAAGGATTAGATAGAAACACTACACTAACAACGGTGGGAGACCAATGACAATTTATATCGGTCATGTTTGCCAACGTTGTCCATTGATCAGATAGAAACACTACACTAACAAATGGATACCCTTTCCATCATGCCACTGAGTCTTGAATCCACGCATGGTTATCTATCTTCTTGAATGAAAAACAAAGACGACATGGTTCAATAATTTTGGCTTGTTTTGAGAATCCAAATCATGAACTTAAATCACATATAAAATAAAGGTTCTGATGGAATTGAGAAATTTAATGTGTTAAAAGAATGCGGAGGCGTAAATTGTTGCCCTCCTCGCTGCTAACAATCAAGCACAACCACACATTTTCACACATCTTTGGAAAGAGAGACAAATTTCGAAACAGAAATAACTTTAAGACAGGCAAAGCTTTCTGCCTGCTTTGATTCAAGGAGAATCACATCAACCACAAAACAGCAGTATCTTTAAGGGAGGCCAATCCTTTTGTCTACCCTGATTTGAGGAGAATCACATTAATCACAAACCACTGAGAAACTATTTCATATATACATTTTCTTGAAGAAGGATTTTTTTTTTTTTTTTTTTTTTTTTTTTTTTTTTTTTTGGGTAACGGTCACCAATTCTCAGGAACTCAGTTCCATTCATTTCTATGCCGAAGGAAAAGATATCGATCTTGGTGGGTACTCAGCATGGAACCAGGGAAAGCATTCATACCCCAGACAATTTTGCAGTTGGGAAACTACTAGCTCTCTCCTTTTCTGCTGGAGTAAAATCCAAAGGTTTCCAAGGCCTCTTAGACCTGCAATTGAAATTATAAAATGGGATCTTAAAAACACTTCACTATAAATTGGAAGAACACTTCTAGAACTGAAATAATATTATCAGTTATTTGAAAATATAGAGTAAGCATGGTACAAGTTATTTCAATGCATTTAAATGTGCTGCATAAATTATAGTCTAGTTCATTTTTTAGCAGGTCTAGATTGAGCTACTCAATGATCTCACAAGCTGGCCGTTGACTTTAGTTGGTTACTGGCATAAGGTTTTCTTGGTAGAATTTTTTTTCTGTAAGGTTACTGGCAGAAGGATGGCCATTGAACAGAAAACCTCTTTTAACAGCTGCCTTGACATATTTAGCTTTCCAAAAGCAACTGAACAGCAAGATGCATTGTTGATTGGGAGACCAAAGCAAAGTGTCATTGCATTCACATTGATGTCAAAAAACAGATTTAAAGACTATCTTTAGAGCAATGCCATATTTACAATCAATTTGTTAAACATAAAAATCAATTATAACAGAAAATGTTTCACCTTTCTGCTTAATCAAATACGCTCAACATATATAACATTCCAGAGTGCACCAACTGTTATGGGCTTATGGCATGAAACTAGTTCTATGTTTTATGCAGGAAAAATATAATTGCATATGGCTACTGATATCTACTTTAATGTCACATCATTTAATATATTCTGATTTAGAAAATAAAATTCTGAATAAAAGCAAGCGGCATCATTGTGTACTCGTGTGCATAAAACCTGACCACTTATGTACAGATCAACTACATATGCACTGGCGCCTCAA
Organism: Metroxylon sagu; assembly: GCA_017589505.3. Lineage (NCBI taxonomy): Eukaryota > Viridiplantae > Streptophyta > Magnoliopsida > Arecales > Arecaceae > Metroxylon > Metroxylon sagu. Next base: position 1,799,139 of record JACVBY030000616.1, on the reverse strand, counting down.
ACTAGTTGTATGGTGAAAGGTTGGTGGCAACTTATTGGAGCCATCACCAATCTTCCTCATAGTCTATGATGCATAGTCTCTTTCTGGTTTCCATGAATCTGTCACAATTACATACTAGAACTAGCGTCGGGCATGTATAGCCCACAAAAGAGGAACCATGGACAGACTTCATCCCGTTCATTTAAATAAGTTTTTAATGGCTTAGATAACCTGATAAACACACTACTGTCTGGTGAACTAGCTTGTCCATTTGAAAAGCGAACGAGTTTATTAAAGATGGACTAGCTATAGAGATGTCGAGAGTGGAGATGGGTCACATGTGAATACATTGGAAAGTGGAAATGTGGAATTGGTTATCCAGACAAGAGTCACTATTATGATAGTAGAGAATGCAAACATTATAATAGTAGAGATATGCAGATAATGCGCCAAGTGTTATCTGGTGTCAACACAGTCATATTCTCTGTAAGTTTAAAAACATTCAAATTAGAGGAAAGTGGTGGTTACCGAAACAAGAGGCAAGAGTTCTAGTAGCTCAGGTAAATGTAAAAGGATCTGAATCATAAATTATCTTTGCACTTTATGGGTCTGCATTCTTCAGAATAATAATAATAAAAAGCTCATAAAATCCAAAGGCACTTCTCTTGGCTCTGTGGAATACCTCAAGAACTGGGCTTACTACAAAAAGGGTACACATTTACCAAAAAAGGGGTACACTGCATGGCCTTAAAAGCATACCTGTCGCCTCCTGCGGCTCTGTATATTGTAGCATGAACGTACTATTACATAGCATGGAAGAAGAAGGCCAGCAAATTGAAGAGATGCCTGAAAATCAGTAAAAAGAAAGTAAGCCTCTTACTTTTCAGCATGACACTGAAAAAATAAAACACCTCCAATAGAAAGCAATGAATGAACCATGCGAGTGTTGGCATGACCTACAAATAGGCACATCAACATCTGAAATCATGGCATCAAAGTATACTGGTTCAGAGTAATTCATCCGACAATGCATACGTTTTCCACTAACAAATACTGCAATCAAATACAGTCTGCTTTTAATACAGCACTTCTCATGTGACAAACATAACAGTTACCTTCATGGCGATTAATTTATTTTTATGAGAGTCACAGAAATTGAGCAAACTGATATTACCTATTAGCTTTTAGAAAGTTCTCTAGGAATAGAACTAAAAATGGCAACACATCTGCAATGAGATCCTTCAGGGAAAAGGGGAGAAAATCTAAATGCAGGCCATGAAATTCGAGCATTTTTACTTAGGTTATTAAACATAATCTAGTAAAAGCCTATGCATCCATGATTTTTGCATTACATAAATAAAAAGGACTACTACAACCGTGGCTATTCACCTCATACTTCAAAACATACATTATTCACCATTATAAATTACAACTACATTGTACCATGAGAATCCATTTACGTACTGTAAACAAACAGTTTAATGGAATATATCAAAATATTTGTATGTTCTAAAATTTCAAAGCACCAAAAGGTGCGGCTTACATTGAAAAAGGCTGATGCATCCTGCACCATCCCAACGTCCCTTGTGACCATGTTAATATGACGAACAAGCAAAAGTAGCATCAGCTGTACAACACCAAAGACCATTTCAGGTCACCATGGTACTGAGTAAATAAAAACAAAATAAAGTACTAGTATCAATTTAGCATACAATGAGCGCAACGGAGCGGCAACAGGCAATGCCACTGGTATTTACAGTTGCATAATCTTCATATTCTGCACGTAGCAACTCCTGCTCTGCAGCAGCAATGGCCAGAAAATGGGAATCATGAAGATCAATCCGTGTTCCCCAACTTCGTCTAGCAAGATGATGAAAAAACAAAAAGATTAGGATCATATATGAAACAAAATCATGACAACCAATTTATGAATAGAAGAGTAAATAAAAATATTAAGGTTAGAATAATTAGTAGCTTATGCCCAAATTGGTATAAACATGACAATTTTCAACATGATTTGAAAAAATTCTTCCACTGTGAAACATAAAACATACAAAAATAAAAAATATATCCTGATAAGTTAAAAATGTAACTTCCAAGCTAAGTATAACCAAACAAAAACCAAGCATTAAAAATATAATCTAGGTGAAATTTCAGGCCAGCATATGATGCAAAATTGAAGCATGGGAGGTTTCTAATGTTTATATGAGTTATGGAAGCCCAAGGAAGAAATCTTGAGTTCAGCAAGGCTGGAACTTTCCTTTTTTGTATGAAAAAATGAGCATATGTCTAGTTAGAATACATGTTGGGAGGTGGCCTGATGCCTCCAAAAAATGGAATGGAATGGTCAGGCCCATGAATAATTTAACTTGAAATGAAGCCCTTCTTCCCCTCTCCTATACTACCACAATCTATTGGGCACACTTAAGCCAACTTGAAAAAAAAAAAGAAAATCAAATTAATAAAATTGATCCAATCTTGACATTGCAGCTCAGCAGTCTGGACGTTAGAATTAACAAGATATCTGCCAGGAAGAGGATGAAAAGAAGAGAATCAAATTTGGACTTTGGAGGAATAGGGTTTAGATGTATATAAGCTAGAATAAGTTTCTATAGTTGTAGTGTCACAAAAGTTTGAACAAAAAATTAATTAGGAACTTTTAGGGTGAACTTAACTGCATCAAGCAAATTGACAAGTATCAATAATCTGAAGAACACAAGCATTTGGTTGGGTTATCAATTTGGTTTAGAATTCAAGTCAACATGTCTAACTAGAACCTAACCAAAGTTGCATGAAACCTGATAAAAATGAATAAGTTGGGTCAAAGTTGTTGTCTCTAAATAACTAACTAGAAATCATCTGCCATTGTCTAAAAGATTCTTAACCTTTTCTGGGGGGAATAGGGAATAGATTCAAAACAGTTGTTTGCACTCATAGGGGCACCGGCATGCTCAGAGTTGCCCTAGACACTAACAAACCACATGGGGACCAAGTCCAAATGACACCAAATCAGGGCCACACACATAATCCCAACATAGAAATTGTGACCATTTAGTCCAACACCAAGACAGAGAACTAAGCCCAGACATGACCAAGACAACATCCTCCAGCGCTAGCACTGACCAAGTTAGGCTGAGTCTGAAAGTTTCACAAGATTATTTGGCAAAAGCCCAACAAAACAGCAAAGCCTCAGGCCTGCCTTGCCTCCTCATGAAGAGAAGCAAATCAACACACTGTGAGCTCCTGTAGTGGCTATTTTCTAAATCTGATTTGAGCTGAACCTTTTTTTCACAAGCCTGAGAAGGAAACTCAATTCCCAAAATCCAACGTAACATGATGCTTGAGATTTTAAGAGATTGAAGCACCATAATGGATGAAAATGTTAATGGTGGTCTAAACACATATTGACACAAAATATATGAGTGTAAGGTTGTTATAATGTAGGGGAAATATAGCAATATGCTCATCTACGTATTAAGTACCGTAAAAATAAATCAATTTTATCACTGCCTAAATTGCTGACCAACCTAAACATTATAAGGACCAGTTGATCCTCATGACATCCCAAGTAGAAGTTAAGCAGATCAAAAAAGCAGGCTTAGCAGATCTGCTTTTAAGATTTACTTTTTGAGATGCACAATGGTAATGAAAATATATGAACTTGAGGATCATGTCTGAAGTCATGCACTTAAAGTCTTGAATTCATTTTTTTTTTTTTCATTCATCATACTCAATGGCAGGAGCAACAAGACTTAGCTACAAATTCCAAACATCAATGGCTTTCTGAAGCTGAGCTGTTCGATGGACACATTGATTAAAAAGATCCTCGTCAACCAACCAATCCTTTAATAAATTTTGTTTTAAGGAATCTAAACCAAAAACAAAATCATTGCTCTGGAGTGCTGGTTTTGTTCATCAACCACCAGCAACACTAGGTCACAAAGAACCTCTGTACAAAACTTCAAGATTCATTCTCATTGTTTCCTTGATTTAATATTAAGTTCATTAATGTACAATTCTTAAGACATAATATTTAGGGTTAATTTCACTTAACTCCCCTTAACTATGGGATATTTACACATTCCTTCTTAAAATAAAAAAATTTACAATCAACCCCCAATTTTAATTTAAGTTGCAATTGGCTCCTGCCATTTAAATTGGATGCTAAAAGAAATGGAAAAATGGTCACATGACCATTAAAGATACCAGATTTTCATAATAAATAATGTGGTAAAGAGCAACAACATCCATTCTTTAAAGAAAATGGTCTTGATCAAGGGTACAACCCTCTTTTCTTTTTCTAAGCATGCCAAATGGTGTCTGTAGTGGTTACATGACAGTTACGTGTCCACTTCTCCGTTACCTTTAGCGCCAGGTTTAAACAGCAAGGGCTAATTGCAACTGAAATCGAATTGAGGGGTTGATTGCAAATTTTTTTAGTTTAGGAAGGAATGTACAAATACCCTATAGTTAAGGAGGGTTAAGTGGAATAAACCTGAATATTTACAAGTTCTTTTCAGAAGCAATAAATTCTTGTGGATGTAGGTCTGGAATGGTTACAAGATGAGATTCCTAGTACCAATGTCAAAAATTTAGCTGTCTACAGGATTTCATTTAAAATGATAAAAAAATAACAAAAGGATGCAGTATGGACCTCAAAACAGAAAACCCAATGAAACCATTTTGAACTTTAAAATTAATGAAAATAAAAATAAAAACAAAAGCATAATCAATAACTCTTCAAGTCATAGAAAATCCACGCTCATGACAAAACAAGGAAAAAAGAAAAGAATTCCAACAGGCTTGGCGGACAGAAGTAGCAAATACAAACAGGCACAGACAGAACTGAAAATAATAGTTGAATATTACATTTGCAATAGTTGAATGATACATAAGAGAACTTTCATAGTGGAATGACACATGCAGATTAAGGGAAAAAGAAAACACAAACAGGTGTTTCAAAGTAATACCTGATATCAATGGTCATTGCATCAGAACTGACACTTTTGGGAGGCAAGGAATAATTGGGTGAATAAACCTGTTAAATTGAATAAATGAAAAATATCTTTAGTAAGAACTTTATTAAAACAAGAACTAATGAAAATTTTATGATAATTATAAAAATTGCAATATATTTTTCCTGGGTTATAATAAGCCTTAATTTATTTTGATCAACAGTTAAAAGAAAAACTTAAGAATTAAGAAAATGATTATATAGTCCAATAAACAATAGTTAACTTAGTGCATCCCATCTTATTTTTGTTGGAAGTACTAAATGGCATATAAGCTGTCGAACAAATTACTACAATAGATATGATGTTAAAAAACAGATAAAAATATATAAAAAAATCACAGCACTCACTATGAGAACGATTTCACAAACAAGAAAGTTTCTATAACTTTAAAGCAGCATGGGTATGTCAACAGCTAATGCTCTGTTTACATTCATGGCATCTTTACTGAATTTAGCCTCCCAAAATGATTCCATACATTTCACTAGTTACAAGAAAAAGAAGAAAATTTTGAATGTCAAAGGATCAGGTTTAATAAGCCTGTATGTAATAAATACTTTCTATCGTTAAGATTGCAATGATCAGCTAACATCTGGTCTTGGAGGCTATCAATGAAAGGAAACATTTTTTAAGCAAACACCACTAACAGAACACCTAAAAAAATGAAGAAAATGCAACAATGCACAAGTTATAACCACATGTCACACATATACACACAGAGATATGCAAATAGACAGGCGCGTGTGCATGCGCACGCGCGCAGAGAGAGAGAGAGAGAGAGCAGCTTATAGCCTCACCTGGTTGCAGATTTCACAAGTGATATCACCCTTTTTATTGCACCATCTCTGAATACATTTCCTATGGGCAAACTGCAATTCAAAGAAGCTACATCATTTAATCAACAGGTTATATAGATTCCAATCTTTGAAAACCAACAAAAATAAATAAATAAACAAGCATAGATACCTATATCCTAAAAGCATAACCGTTAAAACTCACCATGGATGATTCAACACCAATAGTCATACATAAGCTCATGCACAGACACATGCAACAAGCATGTACTGACAAAGTTTCCAAAAAGATGGCTACAGTGCACATGCACACACTTACACATGTATAGAGGATTTTTACTAGTCCCAAGAGAAATAATTAGAAAATATAACACCATAACTTTAAACCCCAGATGAAACAGCAGTGACTCTCCAAATACTAAGATCTCTACATGCAGAAATATGATGGTGAATTCAGCATCAATGCACACTATATCACAAAATATAATTTTCAGATAAGGTCCAAATGAAATGATAGGACGATTTCAGAAAGTCATAACCTTTGTAACATTTACCACCTCTTCATTAAAAGGAAAGGATATGCACAAGGTTTGTCATAAAGAACCGTACCATACTGAAAAGGTATCGGTACGATATTGAGTTTTGATTCAGTATAAACTAAACCATTCAATACCCCAATATCGATCTACACCATCCAATACCAACCCGTACTATCCAATATCGAGTGGTTAAGAAAGAATGACGTCTTATCTCAGTATGAAATGCGTACCATACCCTACTATACTAACTCATACTGTACTAAATTGGTAATGTATCAGTATAGGTCTCGGTACTGTTTTGCTGACCTTAGATGCATAACCATAATTATAATTACTAGGTTTTGTCCCTACTAAATACTCATACTGAACATGACTTCTATAATCTTACCCAATTACATATCATGTCAAGTCGATAAAAAACATCATTTATATCTTGCATAATTTTTCAGCAGTTGCTTAAGCAGCTACTTATATAAGATTGCCAGGTTACTCAGACCCTTTTGTTCACCAGTGTACTTGTGTTGACATTATACCACATGATTGATCGTACAAAACATGGGCATGAGTGTGCAGAAGAAATCCCTACAAGTTTGACTGACACATAAAATTCGCCCAAACTCAAAACTTGAAACCACGCCTTTGTAAAAATGCCACACAATATTAAAATATCATTATCATTTTTCTTAGTTAATGATGTTGGTCCAATGGTCCAAAGTATTCTATATAAAATATGGCAGAATTATGGTTTTTATTTTAACCATTTGGCATTTTCCCTATCTAAAACTTAACAAAAAGGCTAATTCTTCTGGCTTCCAGCAATCAATAATCCCTAAAAACATACAGCATAAAGATGAGTCAACTTTGTTAACAGTCTTTGATGCAAAATCATAACACCCCTAACAAAAAATCCAGCTGAAAAACAAATGTATCATCACTTTCAAAAACCAAGCATGGAACCAATGTTGGTTCACAAAACTTTCTTTACTTTTGCCTATAGGTGGTTACTTTCCCCATCATGCAAATTTATTTTTGAATTATTTCATAAATTCTAATTTTGGCTTCCTTAGATTTTTCCCTCATTCTTTGCCAAAAAATTGAGTCCCACAAAGAATCTCCAAGTCTTTGTGTCCGCGTTCTACCTCTCCTTTCTGCTCTATAACTAAAATGATCACAATGAATGTTGCTTTAGAACAAATTCTAATATATAGTTTCTTTTCATTTATATTTTCCCCCAAATTCTTGTAACAACATTATAAAGAAATTAACAGGCAGAGATGTATCGGCATATTTGGCGGTCAGCAAAATCAATGGAACAGCTTGAAATGTGTGTCAAAATTCCATACCACAAAATGCAGACCCAAAAGAATCAGTTAGAGCAATCCATGATAGCTGACACCCAAAAAAAAGCAATTTTGGGTAATTTCCAACAGATAAGAAGAGACCGTTAGGCAAACTAACTCAGCAGTAATAACAAATGAATCAGAGCAGGATGGATGAACGAAAAAAAAGGGCGGTTACAATTTATCATCTTTTCCAAAAATCCCAAAAATATAAAACGAAGATTTTAAATCCCATGGATGAGACAGTCTCAGTTTTTTCATGGATCAGAATGCGCGACCGCCGCCATCCCGAGACCTAGGACGGGTCGGAATGTCTCAAAAAGTGTCAATTGGGATGTTGAGACGATGACAGGATGCAGAACGGCAACCCATTCCAGCAACATCCTGCTGGAATTTGAGATCATGCATAAAACCATAACGCAAGATATTACATTCATCTCGTTATCTTGGAGAAAGAATCAACTACAACTAAACCCCAAATGTGAGATATTTTCAAACAGCTTACATAAAAAATAAACAATAAAATGCAAGAGAGAAGAACAGTCTAAACAACGCCCAAATAAATCGCAATCAATAGGATTTTTTTTTGGGGAAGGTGTCTACAAAAACTGACAGAAAGCATTCAACATGACAGAGAAAACCGAACCATTGACATGCAATTCAGTCCACCTGAAACATGATTGTCTTTTTGGCAACATAAGCACCCAAAAATCATAAGAATATATTTAAGATCAGGACAAAAAATTCAATTTTTACACAAAACCCAGTGAGAGCTCACATCAAAAATACAAAGCACAAAGAAAAATACAAAGAAAAACAGAAATTTCACGTTCCAACAACAAATAAATTACAAAGGGAGATGGACTATATCCCAAGAACGAAACTGCACTACTCTCATAATTTTTTAAAAAAAAATTATTTTTTTTGATAATTCAAAAAAAGAAAAAATTAAAAAAGAAGTACGTTTTATGGGGAAAAAGAAGGAATTTCTAGCCAAAAAAAAATACTCTCGGAAAAATGGTATTTTCCATGATGAAATAACAAGAGATCAATCGAAGGCAGTAAGGAGAAAGAAGAGAGAGACCTTGAGGGTGCCACTACAAGCGCAAGGGGCTTCCATCTCGCTCTCTTCCGCTTCTTCCTGGCATATCCTGCATTCTATTACCTCTCCTTCTCCCTTCTTTTTCTTGGAGTTAGCTTTCTTCTTCTCTGAAGACCCCTCCTCTCCTACTCCCACATCCACGGCCCGAGCTCCGTATCCGCCACCGCCATCGCCACCATTGGCAGCCTCGAGGCACGCCGAGGCGATGATCCTGTCAACGCACACCATGAAATCTCCGACCATCTCTCCCTCTCCCTCCCTCTCTCTCTCTCTCTCTCTCTCGCTGTGCTCTGTTTGGGACGAAGGAACAGAGGATATGACGGGTGGGGGAGGTTTAAAGGGGAGGGATAGAATCGGACCAGCGCCTGAAATTACCAAAATACCCTCACCGCAAGCCGTTTCAAATCTGCCGTTGTGACGATATTGCCCATAACCAAATTATGAATTCCTAATCAGCTTATATGGTTAAATAATACTTATTAATTTGTTAATTAATTTGGTGAAATAAGATAGAAGTTACATGATGGTGGATCAAACGAAAATGCTTCACAATAATCAAAGCCTTCTTAAAATGAATATGTGATTATTTTCAAGAATTATAAAGACAGTTTGCAGTTTTAATTCTAATTAATAATCGAAGCTTTCATACCTTTTTTTGGTTGCATTAAAAAATAAATTTTTTTTAACAAATCTTGACACTGCTCAAGATAAGTATATGATTAAAATACATATATATTTAATTTAGAATGCAATAAATGCATAGAAAGAAAAATAAAGATTGATACAAAAAAAAAAAGAGAAATGATTGCAAATCTATATTAACATAACATATAAGATCTCTTATTTGAATAAATATAAAATTTTAATTATTGAAATGTTTTACATATAAAATTAGTGAATTCTTTCTTGGTCATTATTAAATCAAATAAAATTTTAATTGAAACATATAAATTCTAATAGTTAAGATTTAAAGTGAAGGCATAGACTATTTCAAAATAAAAGTTTAATTTTTTTTAAAAAAATATCATATTTGTTATGAGCAAGGTCAGATGATAAATTATGAGATAAATTAATTAAATAAGAAAGACTAAAAGTACTTTTAATTTAAAATTTATTTTAGTTTTTAAATTTTTATCTATTGTAATTTAATTTTTTTTATATTTTAAAACTATTATATTTTTAGTATTTTATAGTTGAAATAGTTAACATATTATTAAGATGGAAATATATGGGCTAAAAAAATAATATTTTTGAGTGAAGATTGGAAGGATCAAAAATATTTTCACCCTCTGGAAATTTGTATGAGTTTGAGAGGGTAGTTACGTAAAAAAAAAAAAAAGTTGGAAGGAGGAGATAACTGGAAGCCAGTAAGGTTGAGTGGGGGAAGAGGAGGTAAGATTCTCTAAATGATCACATCGATTTGTTTAAATTTAGAAACAAAGGTACAGAGAGAAAGAGAGAGAGAGAGAGAGAGTGGTTGAGAAAAAAAAAAAAAAAATGATGGCAGAAAAGAGCCTGCACTTTCTCCCGTTTTGGAGAACGTTGGTTGTGATATGTTTGTCGCCTCGTCAATCCCAAGGGAAGATTTTTATCCTGGGATCTGATGCTTACACCTAAAATCTTAATATTCCCACTCATCTTCTCCTCCCAAATGGTTTGGTCTGGCTCGTTGGTAATAGTAAAATTGAAGCGTCAAATATCACGCTATCCCTTCTTTATCGCGCTGTCCTCTCTGCCTGATCGTATCCTGTCTGCGATCCGATTCCATTATCCGTCCTTTATCAGGACACGTTTCCCCTGCTGCCTCACGCGTTTCCCTTTGTCAAGACTTGGACCGGAGCTTGACCCGGCGTTAGCCCGAACCGAACCGGGATCTGAGGTTTAGACCCACAGCTGGCCCAACCACTTGGAGTTGCAGGGTCGAGTCAAATTGGGCCTCCTTTCGGTTGAGTTTTGGTTAGTTTTAAGTGTTATAGACAAGATCTGAGTTATTGAAACTAATTTATTGGTTCTTCCCGGGCTTAATTAGGTCAGGTCTAATTCCATAGGATCTACATCTATCCCATCAATCTATATTTATGTATCAATTAGATATGATATTGGATTTGAGTTTTTTTTTTTCCGAATTACTTATGCCTATAAGCTTAGTTTGGTTTTCAGTGTACTACCTCATGGGCATAGCAAGTCCTTTGTCTCCCTTAATTTGGCTTGAATAATTCTTCATTGCTTCAATTACAGTCTTCGAGGAGGTTAAGAGAGGTGAAATTATGAGCACTGAAGAATCACAATTGTTAGACCAAGCCTTCAAATTCCGATACTAAAAATAGTTTAAATCATCTTGAACAAAATTAAGAGAGACAGTCAAAACAAGGAAGAATATAAGCTGGCCATCATTTGTTTTAATATTCAAACGTTTAAGTTAGCATTAACCAACAGGAGGAAGTCAAATTTAGAGGTTGGATGGCCAAGAAATAAGTTGAGAGAAATTAGTTCAAGCAGGTGGGAAAGAAAAAGTATTGGAGTTGGTTGAGAATGTGGTGAGGAGATTTGTCGACACTCTAAGGAAGAGGGAACAAGTCCATCTTGAAGGTTCCCGTTGGTAAGACGAATAACAAAGGTGTGAGGGAGGGGGAACAATAATAGTATTGACGTTGGGCCAACAAGAGGGGGGGACAAGGTGGATAAGAAAGAAGATGGTGGGACTATAATATTATAGCATTTCACATGCATTATCCTTGGCTGTGAGCATGGAATAGCCCATGGATAAGAAAGTCCTAATCATGTACCTTGTCAGGGAATTGCCATGATTCACATAGGGGACACTTTGTTGGAGTCAATCCACTGGTGATCAGGTTCCTTGAGTTCCCTAGCCATCACTAATTTCAAGGGCAGCAATTCTTACATGGAGTCCCAATTAAAGGGGTGCTCCTTTTTTTTTTTTTTTTTTTCTCCTTTAAGGCAGTGGAAAGCCTTGTCCATGTGATTGACAAGGGCATTGTCTCTTCCTTGTCCAATGTTGATCAATACAATAGTTGAAGACTGATTGAAGGAATCTAGTTAAAAAGGACTCCATACCCATCATAGTTGATATCTTTCATAAGTTAAAATATTTTCATAATCAGCACTATATGATCTCAATTGACATCAGAATATGTTGCATGAGATATAAAAGATATTTATGGTGCTCACCAATGAAATCAGTGCGCCTGCCGTAAATATTATTTTGTTGATGCGGCCTTCTAGACATAACATCTCATCGGTTCGTTTGATACAACTTTTGAGGCTACCTGATGGAAGCCAACAGCTAACATGGAAAGTTTATCTCAACACTTGCTTTTAGGAGGCTAACAGCTTATAGCCAACCTAAAACAATTATATCAAATTAGAAATAAAAAAATTAAACACGATATATAAATACTATTCAAATTTAATACAAAATAAATAGGTTTGAATTGATTTTAAATGAGTTCCTATTATAAAGATATCGATACAAGCCGTATCGTAAGTTGATTTATCAAGTCGAAAGTGATTCATTTAGTTAACAATATGTTAAACGAAACGGATCATATCTATTTATATTAAGTTAATCATGCTGTGTCAATTAAATATAACTTATTTATTAAATAAGTTATACGTATTGTGTCGTGTTACTTATATAATAATCATATCATATTTATGTTTAAAGTTTCGATATGATTAATAAATCGTATTATATTTGTGTAATCATATCGATCTATATAATATCATACTTTAACTTCGATATAACACACAAATTGCCATCTCCTTATCAAACATCATCTAAAAAATTTATCATTAGAAAAAGCATTTTACATGGTTAAACATGAAAAAAAAATTAAAAAAAAGAAAAACGATGGTATACTAAAATAAATTAAACATTTATATACTAACCATAATGAATATACTATCATCAATATAAATCATCATATTTTTGTACGATAATGTGAACCTTGGCATTGTTAGAGTTTCAAAAGCCATAATGCCAACTTTCCGATTAATATATTTGCACATGTACCTATATATTTTGAATACAGAAAGATGAGTATTAATTATTTTACATTATGTTGACCGGTAGATATATACTATTAAAAAAAGAGGTATTAATTATCTTGAAATTTGATGTGTGATTAAAAGATTGCCATAGATCTTGAGCATAAATATAATTAAATCATGCCTTCTGCCCATAGAGTTCTTCAACGGCTAGTTGACGTGGTTCAATTCATCATCATCACAAATCCAAAGTTAGGTCACGGATGAAATTCCACGTGCCATTATTAGGCTGCTTCATGTCAGATAATCATTGTTGGCTGTGAGGCCCATGCCGATTTTTTAGAAAAATATTTCGGTGGCACTGGCACCTGAGTCATAAACTTAATCATGAGACGATCTAGTCACTGAGGACTTTTATCTTGACTTCATATTGCTGTTGTTATCTTTTGATTGGGCTAAATAAAATCAAATAAAAATAATTAACATCCTAACGAAGATAAAAGACCGACGTTGTAATTTTGATGGTTCAAGACGCGAAGATAAAAAAAAAAAAAAAAAAAAAGTAAGACATAAAAATGAACGAACGAATGAATGAAACCAGATCTGGACACTTTCGAGAAATTATTTTATGAATAATATATTCTTCTCTTTAGATGTAAAAGATTCTTCAATTCAATATCACTTGTTCTAATACTTATCAAGAGCTTTATTTTTTTCTTAATGTCCTTGGTAATAAGTTGGTTAGAAAGTAAATATTTTATGGTCCAAAAATACTAAATCAATTATGGAATGAACAATGACAATAAATTAAAATTCTATTTGAATTAACTGTTGGGAACCTTTAAGTGATCTATTGGTTAAACATAATTATTGATCAAAAGCTAATGCAAATAGATTTTAACAAAAAAAACGTAAAGGTTAAAGAATGAACGAAGAAAAAAGAGTTTAATAGAACGAAAGTTAGTTAATTTTTGTAATCAAATACCTTTTAAAATAGGAAATAAAAAAAAGGTGTTTAAGCACCTATTTAAAAGGATAATTTTGTTTAAAATGGTTAATTTTTTTGATTATTGATAATAAATATTATATATATATATATATATATGGAGAGAGAGTTCGACTTGACTATATTTGTATATAGTCAAGCTTAGATTCAGTCGTCCTTTCTATTTTCATGGGTTACGAGTTTTAAAGACAGAAAAGATGAAAAAGATTAAATAACTCTAAGATTTGTATGGATTAAAGACTGAAAAGAATGATCGAATTTTAAAGGCTTAATAAATAATAAGTACAATTCCATGGTAAGAAATCAAGTGATTTAAGTTATTCATAAGCGCAAACAAGATGGATATTTATTCACAGCGGTAATGAAATGCGGTTATCCATCACAGATTTAAACATCAAAGCCCAACGTCGTTGTGAAGCGAGAACTTAATGGAATCTGGTAATGGAATATGGTTATGTGGTCTATTAGAGAGATATCTAGTCATTTTAGAGAGGTGAAGATGTGACACTAAGACTTGACCACGAGACGAGTACCAGAAAAAAGAAGCAAAGAATATGAAATTTGGTGGCTTGGAAATGCCGGGAGCCCACGGCACGGGCATCTCACTCATAATATTGGCCGCTAAAATTATTCATAAGATGGACTGAAGAAATCGGTGGCTGTGCTTAAAAAACAAACATGGTAGAACAATTTCAGACTTCAGATTTTTCTCTGTTATATGGATATGCAAATACTATTCAATTGCAGCGTAAATTTTAAGAGAAATTTCCTTATACTGTGAGAGGGATATAGACCTATTCCATGAGGCAGGAGCATCTAGGCCTTTAGTTAAAAGAGAAGTATAGGGGATAAAGTGCATTTAATATGCATTGAATTTTAAAATGTTTTGTATTTTACCATGCTATCGTTTGTTTAGTTGCTTGTAGGGTGGATAAGGATTAAAAAATAATTGGATGGAATAAGGACAAGTCTATTATGTGGTGTAATCCTATTCCACTGAGATGATAGGGGGAAATTATACCGCATAGGCCCACTTACAAGCTTCTGTATTATTTCTTCTTTTTGAGGGCTTTTGGTACAAAGCAATTCACTTAGATTGCATGTACGTAGGATGAAAATGATGAAATTATCATATTTAATTATATTCTATTGATCCTATTTGACAGTGCCAAAGATCCTAAATCAATCTCACATCTAGAACTATCATTCAATCTAATAATTTTAAATCTATTTTTAATGATGAGTATTTAAGATTATCCCAAGATAGTGGCTTTAGACTGAGTTTAGGATCTAAAATTTTCTTTGTCAATAAAAAAAAAAAATCCAATAAATAATACTAGTATTATTTTTATATTAATATATATGAATTAATATTATAAAATTATATTATAGTAATATAATATAACATTATTAGATTATTATATTATAATTATAATATAATAATAATGATATAATATTATTATATTATAATATGGTATGATGCTATTATCTTTTTCTATTTCTCTTTTATTTTGAGATATATGAAAGTATTTAATGTGTTGAGGTCACTTTTTTATTGGTTAGAATTTGTGTGATGGTAGATTGTCTTGTGATTGGGTAGATTTGCTACATACCACGTATCAACAACTTTAAATAAAAATGGATGAATAATCTAATATTTTATTTTCTTGACGTTTAGAAACTTCAGCTATTGGAATGGCAGTCATGCAAAGAAGAGTGACAGAAGGAGTGAGAAAAGCTATCATAAATATGCACTTGGGATAAATTAAGTTGGACTTCAGATAAAAAATAAAACTAAAAGTAAGCTATTTCCATTGATGTATTAAAGGGAATTTTTTTTTTTTTTTTTTAACCATAGAAACCAGTATATACAAAGAGTATTAATTACTCTGCACATAAGTCCTTCACTCCAGCAATTTTTTTTTTTTTTTTTTGGGTGCTTTCACTAACAACCCTATCTCATGTTTCATAATTTACAATTGACATTAACATCTTTTAAAACTGAAGCAAGTCTCAAGATATAACTCAATTGAGTTAATCTAGCGATGACCAATCTTCAGATCAATGGATCAGCTCCCAATTTAATAATTATCTTTTTTTTAAATTACAACAGTAGTTACGATTTATTTTTATCACCTTCACTCTTGAATCGAATGCTACATAACATCTATACTGCATACTTAACCATTTTATATCATTAGGGCTATAGTGTAAACAAATACTACAATATCATTATAATATTATAATTATCATTATAATAAATATAATATAATATAATGATATTATATTATAACATAATATTTATTATAACTAATGTTATAATTAATCTAAATATTATAATAAAATAATATAAAAAGGATAAAATATTATGATAGTTATAACTATATTAAAGATAGTTTTGATATTACATAATTTATAATCTTAAATTTTTTATAAAATATTAAATAAATTAATTTTTAAAAAAATTTAATTATTAAAATATAATATATTAAACATGGTGATCTAACATCATCCAAGATAAGATCCCCGTGCGATGGGAATCATTAATGACAAACACCTCCTGAACGCTCTCCGATCACCGTGGACTCCAAACTTAAAGATGGACCAGTCTTGCTTGTTACTGTTTGGAGTGCTGATTGGTCCTTAGCAACCGGGAAACGGGCTTTGGGCCTCGAGTTTCCCTCAAGCGCACGGCGTGGACCAAATTCTGGCTTTGCCGAGGTTAACCGGGGCTGTTCTAAAAATACTCCAATCTTTAGTATTATGTGCACTCCGCGTTTCATAGTAATTTACTAGTCCGAGGGAAAGAAATGTGAGTACATATGCTAGCGGAGTGTATATATCAAATTGCGGACTGACGCGAACAACCTAAATAGTTCCGGTGGAACACTTGAACAAAGGCCATAAGATCGGAGCAGGGGCCTGGGCCTTTCAAGCGGGGAGGGGAGCGAGCGGAATGGAGATAGCCGTTAAAACCCTCGCCATGGGTTTGAATCCAGAGGTGAGGAAATGGTCTCGAAATCCCATCTTTTCTTTTAAATCGTTGTCGATTCAATTTCATTCTTTTAACCCTTTTGTCACCTACGACTTCAGACACTTCTAATAATGGATTAAGAATCCGAAACCCTTTCGATGCTATATTTTTTTCCACCTTGTGATCATTTTACTGATTCTTTTAGCGCTCTGATGGTTGATGGTTAGTATTTTTATGGTTTCAAATTTAATAATTGGGTCATTATAAAGGGATGCATAGTTACACTACGTAGTAGATATGGCTATTTGTATGAGGGGGTGGAGAAAAAGCCACTGTGATGCTTTTCTTTTACTTGATTTAAAAATCAAAGAAATTAAGGTGTTCAATGATATTATATTGGCCTGAGAGTCTTATTTACTGTCAAATGGCTCTTCTACTTACTCTGGTTGTGATATGGTGGTGGGACGTGTACATGTGTAAGGTAAATTGTAAAGCATAATTATCTCTACACTTATTTTTAAAATTTTTTTTTTAGGCAGCTAATTTTGTTTGCAGCTCGCAACTTAATTCCGGTATTGCAATCCAAGTTAATTTGCTTTTATATATTAGAGCATGGGTGTAGGGGAAATAATGATGTAACACTTATTTCTGAAAACACTGTTTATCACAAAGTTAGAATATTTAATCTAAATGATTAAACTTCCATTTAATAAGGGAAAAAGATTGTGAGGTTAAGGCACTGAAAACTTCAGCTGTAGATATATCAACAAGTTTGAAGGGTTGAGCATGTTGCACTAGAACTGAAGAACATATTTACCTTTTAAATTTAACCACATAACTCCCACAAAATATTGAAGGTGATCTATTCCAGCAAGGCTCTTCTGTAGAGTTTATTTAATAATTTTTTAAGGATTGGTGTGCCATCAGTGTGGTGCATTAAGAAGAACCTCTAAAATAAGATACCTCAGGAGAGAAGAAATAAACAAATTTGTCAGGAAGCATGATTTAGTCTACACTCCGCAGATAGTTTTGTACAGTATCTGAGATGACTGGATGAACATAAGAAGTAAATGTTTGCTTGAAACAAATAAGAAAGACATATTAGGGAAGGAAGAAAAAAACATCTGGTAAGAAAAAAAGTTTCAGTTCTTAATAATATAAGAAGGTTGTTTCTTCTCCATGTGTACTTTTCTGGGTGATATTGTATTGGTATGAACATTTAATTTATCAATTATCTTTTGCATTTAACAAGTATAAATGGCACAATTTATTCCCTTAGCTATTAATTTGATTGGATTTCTGTGCAGGTAATGAGTCAAAGGCAAAGAATAGACTTCCATAATAGGGTTATATTCCCAAACAGAACATGGAGTTCTTTCCAAATGTCAAACGTTGCTCAGGAGAACTCTAAAAGGCTAGAATCATTTGTGAACTAACTCTCTCATGCTATTCAATATAAAATCAGGATTCCTGTAATTTCATATATGGTGGAACACTTCCACTTTTCCTTTTTGAAGAATGTGTTTATATATTTTGCTTTTCCATAGCAGAACTATATGCTTAGTATTTGCTAATGGTAGGTCATCTTGATGATTGTCTCTGCTGTATATGACATTCTGTTATTCATGGTATATAGAAGATGAGTCATATAGGCCATCCATGTAATTAAATTATTCACATTCGACCAATTATATTGGACATAAATTTTGAAGCATGCATTGAGAATCATGAAAACCCTTCCCATCAAGAAGAAGTTTTCATCAATCATAGTGGTCAAAGATATCAGTCAATCAGGGGTTAATCAAGGGTAAAGATTAAGATCTTTCAAATTTTTTCTCCATATATTTGTCTTCTTTATGCCTGTTTCATCCTTGTAGTCTGTAAAGAGCATCTAATAAGTAGTTGTTTACATCCTCTTTCCTTGTAAATCCATAAAGAACATTCTAATGTATTATGTTTCTTTAATTCTCATTTTCAAATTAGCCTTCCAGATTTACTTTAGTAGATCCATTTTTTATTATTAAACATTTGCTGTGCAGAGCCAGCCACAAAATTTTCTGTGCAATTCAGGCAGCATCTCCAGGTCAACTTCCATTATGCTTTCTTTTCTTCCTATTCTCTCTCAATTTTGTATAAATTTAGCATCACTGACCTGGCTACCATTTATTGGATTTAGGTTTGGAAAATCTTGGTGATTCTGTGACTGCTTTTAAAGACTTCACAGTTGCTGTTAATACCACAGAGGATAGTGAGATAAAGGTAAAAACGTGGTTATTTCCTAGAATTTTTTTTTTCTTTTTTGGAATTTTTTTTAATAGATAGTGAAGTAGAGAGCTTATTAACTTGTGTAAATAGTTTGAGTTATTTACCTGATGAGGTTTTAATATTTTAACTGGAATCTGATAATTTTGTATTTAACATGCAGATGAGAGTTGATGTGTGGGGTGAAAAGACACAGGCCATTTTTGATGATGTTTTCTCAAAGTTAGTTGCTGCTGCGCAACCAATTCCCGGGTTCCGGAGAGTGAAAGGAGGTGCGTTAGATTCTGTATACAATATGTTGTCATGGTTCCATATGTCAAATCTTAAATAATCAAATATTCTTAGGAGGCTCTAACTTCATGATTTGGTGAACTGATGGCAGGAATAGTTTTAAGTGATAACTTTGCTCAGATATGCAAGTCACTGACGTCATAACTCATTTGAAGACTAAGAAATTGCATCATTGTTTCATTCTTTCTTTTTAAAAAAAGTTTTATAGTTTTGCTAGTAACCAAGCATGTGGCCCGAATTACTTAATTCTTTGAAGTTAATGTGTTTTTGATATTCTATAACACAAACTTTTTAACCACTCCTAATTTTATGTTTATGAACCAACATGCAGAAATCTATCATAGTTTTAACAACTTCAATCACCTGCATCTATCATGTTACTACAATATGCATCAATTTTATCTACTCTTTTAATACCTATATTTGACTTTGGTCCTTTAACAGAGTTCTCCATTTGTTTCCATCCTTAAAATCCTCGTCATCATTTATAACTCATAGCATCATGTATAACTCACAACGCTTGTGTTAAGTTATATGCTAAAACATCATTATTTTTTTTTTACATATTTGGCATTCCACTTTCATTGATTTATTTATGTTGTTTTTATCATTGATTAGAATGTTTTACATAGAATAAAGAACTGACATTTGTTCCTCTTTGTTTAATTTTTTCTTGCTTGGTGGACAACTTGATCAATACAGGGAAAACTCCAGATGTAAGTTCTCAACATGTATCATTTTACTGCATGAGGCAATTGTACTAGCCAGCAGTCTTATCTCTATGAAAGAAAAATTGGTTTCCCCTCCCTTTTCTTTTGGCTTCAAAATGTAGTTGATGATGATGTCCTTGGATATCCCTAATATGAAGGCGATATGTCTTAGATTTATCAGCTGACATCAAAAGAATTGAGTTGTTATCTCTTTAAAACTGGGGGAAAATCTCTGTTCTTGTTAAATTGTACTGCCCAAAGCCTAGGGAAATAGTTTGTAAATAGGAGGCAGTGAAGAAGCCATCCATTTCCGTGATTAGTGCTTAATGTTATTGACTTTATTTTGTATAAAAATTGGATGACTGCTGTTTTGTTGACCTTCAACTTGAGTGGTATTGTAGAGCAAAATCACTAGAAATTTAATGAGCCTTATCTGATATTGGGTGTAGTTGTGGCATATGTTCTGGCATTGGAATGTCAGGCTCTTCTTTTCTTCGTCACCTGTCCCAAGAAACAATACAAAAGCAGAGGGAATTGAAAGATAAAAAGGGGGCCATCATCTTATACTCTTCCTGCTTTATTCATTGGTTTTAATTACAAAATGTGGACTCATAGTTAATATTTAGTTGGATTGCATGTTTTGATACTTTACATAATGTCTTGAAAAATGAGTTTCACAAGAACTTTTGTGATCTAAATTGGAGCAATATAGTGAGTAAAGAACCCACCCACTGATATCATTTTCCAGTGAGGGCTGATAATGGTTCAGATATAGATCAAATATTAGTATGTTCATTTTTGTATTCATTTTTGTTTGGCAAATATGGATGTGAATATGGATGTGAATATGGATATTAGTTGATATAAAAATTGTTATTTTAAATAGATATGGATACAAATCAGATATTGAAAGTATAGATATAAAAGCAGATAGAAGTCGGAAAGTTAGACTTTATGACCACCAAATCAACGATATTACTAAGCGATGATCAATTAAGTCAATGCTATGGTAATATGGCCACTTAGTTTCTTTAAAAATTCATGAGTTTTATATAAGATTAAGTAGGATTACAAGTAGATTTGGATATTTGGATATAGATCAGATACATGTTAATTCATATATGTAATTGTTTCACTTTGAGGGGTACGAATACAAATACGGATATTAATTGGATGCTTAAATTTATATTCATATCTAGATAGATTGGATTTAAAAATAGATCTAGATGGATATTATCCGATCCACTTTTACCCTTATTTCCAGTTCTATATGTTTATTGCACTCATGTCATAGGAGAACATCTTATGCAAGGGCCTCGGCTAAGAGGTGGAAATCATATTCGCTAGAGTTTTCTGTGCTTCCCTTTCTGCAAGGATGTATGTCTTTGAATCTGGCTGTGATTCTCTCTGGATGGATCCATCAATTGGCATTGGTGTATGAAGGCATTCGTCATATTTCATAGTTGTGTATATGGTGAGGATATTGCTTTTAACTTATCTTTTATTCTCTGTTCGTGGCAGATACCCAAAGATATTCTCTTGCACATCATTGGACCCTCCAAAGTTAACAAGCAAACTATTAAAAAAATTATCAACACTGCTGTTGCTGAATATGTCCAGAAGGTAGCAATGACGCTTCTGATATTGTGAATTTCATTGTTAAAGTTAATACAATTAATGTCAGTCTATATTTTCATTGTTAGATGATCATATTATAGAACTATAAAATGGTAAACATGGGCTCATCTTCCACAAAATGTGTGGACTACCAATATTGTAATAGCAATAATCTAGCAACATTTAGAATTTGTAATCATGAAATTGAAATCACTTACTTTCTGGAAGCTGGTGGTTTGTTCAGGTTTTGTTACACCAACTTGACTTATCTCTTAGAAGGTGGTTAGAAAGTGCCTGATATTATATTTGTTCTCATTTTTTTATCTGCTGGATAGCTCAGTTGGTTTTTGTTTTTATTTATCTATTCTTTTGATGATGTTAACCCAACCTTGTGTCAATATTATTGTTCTCAAATACAATCTTATTTGTATGCTGTATTCTGTATTAATGATACAGGAAGGTTTGAAGGTCACCAAAGATTTGAAAGTTGAACAGAGTTTTGAAGAGCTCGAAGCAACGTTCCAACCAGGGAAAATTTTCAGCTTTGATGCAATTTTGCAGCTTCAAGGAACTAACTCAACCAAACTTTGATTTTTTTCACATCAACCAATCACTATAATCAGTCATGCGATTATAGTGTTTACTAGGGTTAGTGATTATCCCATAGGGTCTCTGTTTATCCTGACAATTTTGGTTTTTATTATTGCATGCTAAATGTTTACTCATATCTGATAAACAAGAATGCAGTGAGCCATGTAATATTCCAATCACCTTGTTTTATGATTAAAAATCAAAGCCAGTTGCACATTTTATTTTACAACATCTTTCCATTGGCATGGATGCTAGTATGTTATTATTAGAAAAAATCTTTGCTGCACAAATTGTCAATCATAGCCATGGTTATCGCTAATAACAATACAACAAAACTGAGATGGATTTCTCAATATGAAATATTATCCTCACCATAATTATGGTGCATCATAAACGAAAAAAACCTTAAGTTTTTTCACCATAAAATGGAGCAATAGAACAATGGATAGCCATAACCTAAAAGCTTCAGATAGGGAAGACCTTTCTCCACTACAAACAGTGGCCAGCTTGCGGTTATTCATGACACCTTCAACTGTTACAAAGATTTCTAATATACATCACCGAACTTTGGTGCTGAAGGTGTGAGCTACTCACCACCACTTTAAGGTTGTACCATTTTGAGGAAGAAAATATAATCAAAATTTATAATATGTGTTGATTTCTATTGGACCCAGCACCACCACCAGTTTGGATGGATCAAAAATTAGAAGATAAATTCATTTCTGTGATCTGGGTGACCTGAATCATTCAATTGCAAATTGTCAGAGTAATTCTGGTAAAAATACTAAATTAGCTTCACTTTTTACCGTCTTTCCAAGGAACATTTTCTTGAAGTGCATGCAGGTTATTGTTGGAAGATCTTTATCCTCTGACACCTTGAAAACTAGGGAAAGCCATAGAAATGATTTCTAAGTCATTTCATCAAGTCTCCAACTTAAGTCAGCAAAAGGTGCCACAGTATTATTGAGCTGTTACATGGAAGGCCTTTCATCTTTAAGTACTTGGCAATTAAGGTTCTATCTGAAACAACTGTTGAGAGAACCACTGGCCAACAAGATTATTATTTCATAACAGCTGAGATCAATGGCAGTTCTAAATAGAAATTATTTAAGATAGCTATTAACCAATAGCTATCTTTCAAAGATACTTACTTAAAAGGCATATTAACAGTCAATCCAAACAGATCCTAAAAAGATGATAAAATAAAAAATTTTATACATAAATATAACTGTTATATCTAATTAAGCTATAAAATAAATAGATATTTGCATATGAATATGAAAATAAATTTTTGTCAGATATATAAATTAATATTTATATTTAGTTAGGCTTAGGTACAAAAATAGATGTATGAGGATATTATCTATCCACTTCCACCTCTAATGTCAGCATGAGAAGTGATAAGTAAATTAGATGCAGTTAATTTTGATAATATTGTTATAAATGTGTTTCTGAGGAAATTTGAACTCGAATATAAATAGACCTTATTCGCCATTTAATTAACTGAAATATATGTCCCCCACGCTTTCAGCTCCGGTTTGCGTTTGCTGCAGCAGCGAGTAACGTTGTCATTCATTTTAAGCCCGCTTACGCCGAAACGAACTTCCAAAACTGCGCGCTTCAACGCAAAGTTAATTTCCGGACCAAAAAAATCACCCGTTAACGGATGAGCTAATAGATCTCGAATAAGATCGCGACCGAATAAGATCCGCGTGTTCCGCGGGACAGCATACCCCGAGACCACTTTAAAAGCTCCGGCTGCAGCGAGGTCTTGCCTTGGAAGGAGTACTCGAGAGTGGTAGGCGATTGGGCCGTTCACCTCCGTTCGAGCTCCTGATCGAATTCCTTCGATATGGTAACACCCCCTTCATCTTGTACTGTCCACTTGCTCTCGATTTTCGCCAAATTCGTTCAGAGAATCCTCGATTTCGTGTTCTCTTTGGTGTTCTTGATCCAATCTGCAAATGATCGCAAGAAACTCTGTGGGATTTTGTAATTCTTTTACAGTTCCGCTATTCTTTGTTCCCCGATGCTATTCGCGTTCGATAGGGATTTGGATTTCTTTTGTATATCTATCGATCTTTTATTTATTTATTTATTTATTTATTTTTTGTTTTTGGTTTTTATTATAGTTGTGCCATGCCAACTTTGATTCTAGATGTGCTATGTTTTCTTGATTGATTTTCGAATTTAATCACTCGAATTGAAATGGAACTTTAGTTCCTGCGTTTCTTATAGATTCTTTTAAGTTTCTCTATGAATCTAAAACCCCATTGCGGTTTTGGTGCTTGTTCTTTCTCCGTCACAGTTTTGTGACTTTTGTCCGGTTTTATAAATCCTTTTTTACGGGTAATTAGCTTTTGCTTGTCAATGTGCTCTTGTTTTAATCTAATTGGCAAGGAACATGAATATTTTGTGAGTTGTAGTTTCCTTCATCAAACTTAGGAAGACTATTTTGGGGGTTATTTGCTTATTTGTGAATGGCTGATGCATCAAGGAGTCTTTGTTTCTCTTTTTTCCCAATTTTTTGGTCAACAGTATTATATAAATTTTTTATTTGGTATTTTCTTCAGTTTCATCACTCTGAGGTCCTAGCTTTGTTTAGGAACAGAAAGTTTGCGGCCTTAGTTCTTTTTTTTCCTTTCCCTTGCACCTGCGCCTCGAATTTGAATTTATTTGAGTTGGATTTATGTGATGTCACATTCTTTGTGATACTTTATTTCCTAAGTTCTCTTTTTGTTTAATCATCTTATAGTGTTAAGACGACAATTATATTGAGCTTTGTCACTACTAGGTTGTCCTGCTTCCTAGCTGTTTGACGTTGCTTGCAAGACATATGCCACTATTCTAATTTCTTTTCTTTTCTTTTTTTGATATTTTTTCCTGCTTAAAATCTTTCTCCTGTTTCAGGTTCATCTACAGCCAGATCCGTTTCTTAATGAGCTTACAAGTATGTATGAGCGTAACAAAGAGAAGGGTTCTGTCTGGGTCACCCTCAAGCGCTGTGAGTTTCTTTTGTTTCTTTATTTTTCTTGTTCATATGTTTACTCTATGTAATGAATATTGTCTTTTTTTTGCTCCTTATTAAATTTTTGATTGCCTGGTATATTAGCATCTATGAAAAGCAAGGCAAAGCGCAAGAAAATGGAGACTCAAGGGGAAGCAATTGAATACAGATGTCTTGTTCGTGCTACTGATGGCAAAAAGACCATCTGCACTTCGGTAGGTTGCAGCTAATCAATCTTGTTGTTGAATTTTCACCTCATTTTTACGTGTTCAATAAATTTCTAATAACATTGTGGGATGCCTGTGCTCAGATATTAGTTTCTGCTGCTTATCTGCTAAAATATGATCATGCTATTGTACAAAGCAACTTATGCAGGCTTTTATGATCACACCATTTTTCTGTTCTTTTACTTTTCATACTTGGAAATAACTTGCATCTTTTCTTTTCTATTGATTGGTTTCTTAGAAATTAATATTCCTCCTGAGAAAATATTATTATGTCATGTCAGGAATATGGAATTATTTATTAGTGCTTATTACTATTAAGCCTTGTGAAGAGTATCAATAGTGGGCTTAGAGAAGCTTTTCTTTAGAGTTGTGTTGATTTGAATTATTTATAATTACACAATTTGATGTCACTTCAATTAGGACAATCTCATTGGTCATATTAGCTTTTAACTGTTATGATGCATGTATAGTTAAATTATAGAAATCTTTTGAAATTTTGTTTTTATATACATGAAATGGTTTCTAAAATTGCACACAATGCATTTTCACATTGTACAATTGAACGTTACGTGTAGATGACATTACAAAACCCCAAGTTTTTGCTATTGCTTTTACAGTTTTTATTACCTTTTTAAGGAGATGATTTTTTTTGAACAATGTCTGATAATTTGCTACTAAATTCTACTATCATTTCTTCTGAGTAAAATGATTAGATTTTGATGTACAAAGAATATTTTGTTAACAAGCATAACTTTAATTTGAACCACTGGCCTCAAAATTGCAATTAGCCTTGTAAGCCGGTTAAGACACTGGCTTGGATCACAGACAAACATATCCTTATGCAAAGGATACAATTAACCTTGAAATTGCAAATGGCCTTTTAAGCCTGTGAAGATACTGGCCTGGATCACAGACAAACGTATTCTTGTATGTACAAGGATACAACTAATTTTTCATACAGATACATAGATAGTTTTCTTGTTCTTGGTGTACTTCCTTTTGTTTGGCATTCTAAGGGGGATTGTTTTCCATTCTAAGGGGGATTGTTTTCTTGACTTGAAGGTGGGGATTTACCTTCTTAATGGAGTAGATGATTGTGGATATGATTTAATTTTTTTAACTACCATATGATTTGCCTTAATTAAGGATTTTGTATGATTTAAAGATCTCATGAGTGAGGATGTGGAAAACTTTTTCCTGTGTTGCTCTTTGTTCTCTTAGCCAAGAAAAACAAAAGCATGAAAAATTTGTAAGAAAGTATTAAAAAACCATATCGGTTTTGTAGATCAGATTGTGAGAAAAAAACCATATCAGTTTTGTAGATCAGATTGTGAGAACAAGAAAATCATGAGAACAATACGTTGTTCCCATACATTGACAAGCATGGACAGAAATGAACAGAAACCATGGCAAGTTTTTGTCACAAATGAGATTACAAGTTCGCAGCAATATCAGATCATAATAATGAGAACCTATGTGACCTGGATCCTTTGATTTAGCCTACAATATCTGCACCTGACGCTTAAACATGGACATTGGCACTTAGACCACTCTAAAAGAAGCAATGACTGGTATTGATATGATCCATTGCATAGCCACATATCTGCACCCAATGCACCAACCTGAGTCCATGGATCATTACCACAAAAAATACTGTAGAATTTTTAGTGACCTGGAAAAATTGAGTTTCTTGAACAATGTTTCTTTGAATGAGATCATAAAGTCATGAACATAGATCATAGCACAAGATCATCACTAAGAGATTGAATGGTCATAATCAGAGAACATTTGGTCAAACTTTTGCCCATAAAGAAGGTTGACATAGATTAGATTTATGGCTGCTGAGGAACCACAAAGAGAAAGAGGGATGGATGCGTTTGGATTGGTCCCTAGGCTTTGCGTGTTGAATTACCTCTTGGGCTAGGGTCTGGCCTGCTACCTGGAATACCTGCAAACATGACCATAAGAGGTAGTGAAGAGGGAGAAAGGGATAGAGACAGAAAGAAAGAGGGGGTTGCTCAAGGTTTCTGATTGCTGGCCAGGCCTTACAATGCTGAAACCAGGGGAGGGGTTGTATAGTTTTCCTAGGGTCTGATTGAACACCCACTTTACTTAATAGAGTTGCAGGAGGGGGAAGAAAGGGAGAGGGAGATAGGCAGATGGAAAAGGCACACCTTAAAATTGTTGGATAAAAGGAAGAAACTTAGGTAATGAGGGAAGATCATTGAAAAAGGTGCATATCAAGGTCTGCTGTACCAACCATACTATGCATGTACTGGTTTAGTATTAAGTTTTGATTCGGTATGAACCGAACCGATCCGAACTGATCCATTTCGTCTCGTACCGATCTGAACTATCCAGTACTGACCTATACTACTTGGCACCTTTGGAAACTTGAAAGAATGCTATGGCCAATTAGGTAGGGTGGAGGCCTTTGGGATGTTGCGGGTACTGAAGTTGCAAGATAACTTGCACTCTGCCATTAGGCATGTGCATGATGAATTAAACATTTACCAAGATATGCTTTCTTTTTACATCCCTTCTTTTATTTGAAGAATTGGCAATTTATGGCTTGTAATATTTTAAATTTTGATTGGATTCACAAGTTTGCGTTGCTGTTTGATGATCATCATTTTAGTCTTCATCCTTGTTTGATGATCATCATTTTAGTCTTCATCCTCGTGGTCGAGGCATTTGCTCGCATCAGACTCCTGTGTCAACCCTTTGTAGATGGATTGAGTGGTTAAGAGCAAGATCCATTGTACCCATATCAAGCCAGTACAATTTGGTATGGTGTGTATCGTACCGAACTGGTAGTGTGTCGATCAGATGGACTACGAGGGCTTACCGATATCCGCCACTATACTGGACCAAACTGAACGGTTCGTTTCGGTATGTTGGTACGGAGGCTCTATGCTGGTACGGAGGCTCAATGGGTGGTTTGGTACGATTTGTATGTCATACCAAATCAGGAGGCTGAACCATCCTAGGTTCCAGGCTGGTTTGGTCTGAACCACCTAGCTCGAAATAGTTTAGCTAACCCTGGTTTAGAATGAGAAGAATGATATCCTTTCTTGGCATGGGATACATGGCATGGGATACATACTGTATCATATCCTATTGAACCAATAATGTATAGGTATAGTTCTCAGTATCGATTTTGCAGACGTTGAAGCATAGTCAATGAAGAATCGAAAATGAGGTTTTTTAGCCCAAATTCTGAACAAACATGTGATAATTGTCATAAATATCAATTGGTGTTCATATGTCTCTTGAAAGAGCATGTCAACAATGTGGCACATTGTCTATCCCCACACACATACAGGATCTTGCAAATTCCAATGCCATCAAATGCCTTTTCATCCATTTTGTTTTAAATGGATTTTCCATATCAATAGCCAAACCCCCATCCTATGCTAGTTCAAAGTAGAATGCTGATGTAATTTTTGAGTAGGGATGAGGGATTTTTGGGGGTATTTTTAGATGTAGAAAGCATGGAAGATGTGTTGTAGCATATGCTGCTACTTCCTTTTTATTCTTCTATTCTTCCCTCCTCATTTTTCTCATGTTGTCTTTTGCTCACATTTGAGGGTGAGAAGGGGCACCTTGAGACTGAAGAAAGTGATCAAATGTGTAGCAAGTGGAGAGCGTGATGGAAATGGAAGCATGCTCACTGGATAATTGAACAAAGGTGTTTGCCAAATTTGTCCTATACGACGATGGGCGATGAGGTTGTTTGGGACCTTAAAGCTGTGGTGATGCGAGTCATATGACGTATTGTGGGGTGCATGAGTGCAAGTGAACTTCCTTCCAATTGTTGTGCTTGCAATTTGATGCACTTCTGATTTTGCTGCAAGTCTGGATGTTGCCAAAAAAAAAAAATGTCACGCGACATTTCGACTTGCTTTCTTGTTCATGAGTTATAGTCAGCAAGCCGCCACAAATAGTTTGTCCTCCATTCACTTGCTGCAAGTATGCTTGTAGGCAGATCTTTTCTAGGCATCAAATAGTCTTAATGAATGTTGTTATTATTTCCTACAGATTTTAGGAAAGAAAGTTGGTCTAATGGCAAATTTTGAGTGCATGATAGAGAAGTACTCCAAGATTATAGTGAGTCAAAAAGTTGCATAGGAGTTTCAAATAATTTGTTGGATTTATTTTTTTTGTTTTTAGACTCATATGTTATCTATATGATATTTAAATAAAACTCCAATGCAACTCCCTGACCTTCTTAGCAGAAAAATTTAAAATTACCCCACCACCAAAGGAAAAAGAAAAAAGAATCATTAAAACTTGTGGGTTGAAATATCAAAGCCTTTGATTTATTTTTATAACAATGGAACAAAACATATTACTTACACCACAATCTTTTTTGTTTGATCAACTTATGCAATGTTGATTATAATTATACACTCTACCTTGTATCTTCACAGTTATTATAGAAATCAGCTTGTGAGTATAGCCTACATTAATTATGACCACTGATTCTTTTCTTCTAATGCAAGTATGGGTTATTTTTCTTTAAGTTGAGCAAACTGTTTTCGTCCAATGAAAACTTTTATAATATGTTGGAAGACATTTATCTGCTAATTTGCTTACATGTGAGACTATTCTTAGGTGACATGGCCAGTACATACAAATACTTTTTTTTGTCTAGGTGTTTACACCACATTTAGGCTGATGATCAAGATTCGTGGAGTGGCTGGACACAAATCCTATAATGGCACAAGTTATAGATAGGCCAAATGTTGGTGGCCCTGGAAGAGGATGATGATGGCTGTGCAAAGAACCTTGGTGGAGACAGATTTTTTGTTGGTGTGACTCAAGCGTAGACCAGAGTCTAAGTGGTGGACAATAGACCGAATTAAAGCAAAATGTTAGGGGCAAGCCGAGTATAAACCTGATTTCAAACAATTGGTTGGGTATAAGTTGATATTGAGCGTCAGCTAAATGTAAGCTAGAAGTGGTATAGGCCAAGTGCACAATGAGTACTGGAATTTTGAGCAACCATTAATTAGACTACAGACTGAATGAGAGTCATCAACTTAGAGGAATTAAGATGGAATAAAATATGACAGGTAGCTGGTTACCAAAAAACTTAATATGAGTTGGGAGTGTACTAGAATGTGGAGAAACAAGAAATAACTACCGTATGAGATGGCTGTGCGTAATATGGCATGAACTGATGAGATAGGTACCAAAATTGTATTAAAACATTTTTTGTAGCAGTTGATGTATAAATATGAAATTGTATAGTTGTAAAAGACCTTTCAGCACATCAGATAATCAATCTTATCTTTTTTACTTTTATCCAGTTTCTTTTTATTTGTATTTATTATAATTTCTTAGAAGCCAAGTTTTACCCTGTTGTCTTTGATTTAGCAATGCTAGTGAAAGTCCTTGAACTAGTAAGACTTGCACAATGCTTATCATTTCCAGTGAGAAACTAGCGGCATGCTCATGTACCCATCAAAGCCAGGCAGTTCGTCGTTCTCTCTCCTTCCCAAAAAAGAGGCCCATGCAAGGTGATAGCATTTTTACTCTAAGTGAGATTCAGAAGCCATGTATGTTTATGAAAAGTTGTAGCTTCCAAAATAAAGGGGAAAAAGGTGAAATTAAGTGTTAAAACATGGCGTCAAGCCCTATATTGGTTTACTAATAGGATGGTATAGAATTGGGATTGGATGGTATGGTCAAGATAGACTGGAACATTCATTAATAACAAGAACAGAAGGAATAGTAAATAGTGTGCTGGTTCATCGTGACCATCCTAGTGTGTCTTAAATGTTGAGGCACAACTGGGATGGTTGGCATGTCCCAATTCCAGAAAGAATTGGTGTCCTACACTTGTCCTAGGTACCATTTTCTTCCTGAATATTATGGTACCTGCGGGATGTACTAGCACCATTAGGACATGAATCCATATGAAAGATCTGGAAGGATGATTGAAGGCTATTAATCTATGCTTAGCTTGTTTTATTTATGGCTTTTTTGGGGACAAAATATTATGTAGTTAACAATTGAGCAACTTCTTTCAAAACTTAAGAAGAAAACATAGTGGGTCCTTTGGAGGGGCCTCTGTTTGGTGCTGGTATTGTCTTATGAAAATTTACATTTGTACCTTTCACATGCTCTAAGAAGTATAAGAAATCCTAAAATATTTCATAGGCATTTAAGATACTATGTTTTTTATTTTTTCTACAAATTCATCCATGTTAGGACAAGGGGTTAGCAGACACCCATTTATTCTTACTTAAAAAATCAAAATGTGAAATTAGCACTTGTTCAAATTCAAGGAGAAAATTTGAAACCTTCCAAACTGTCCTACAACACCACACAAAACCTATTACCCATGAACAATTTAGACCATCACGAACCATCCCTAAGACATAAAGAAAAACCATCTCAAACCACCATCACTGAGAACACAGACTTAAAGCCACAACCAAGTCACAAAATAAGACAGCACTATTTATAACTGGATAAAAAGGACCACTTGTTAATTTGCAGCATTTGATTATGTTGATCTATGTAGGATCACAAGGATCACATAAAACTGTTTCCTATTAGTTTTGGGGTTATGAAGTTCTGTTGTTTGCCCATCTTAGTAAACTTGCATGGAAATAGTCACACAAGTAACAGTCTACACTCTTTGTTACAAAAAGTTATTGGTTTCTGTGATATGGAGTCACATGGGGTCTAGAGGGATGTGGATCCGTGTTCTAATCATGTGGTCAATCAAAGTGATGTCAATGGACAACTATTTGATAGGCATTGAACTTTTTCATGCCAGTGAACAGCTACATGTTATTTAGTAGCTATTCTGCGGTTATTAGATATTCTATTTTTTGAGTTGGTAAGAATATTTGCATTGATGTTCCTAGTAGTTATCAAGCAAGTTGGTGTTAAGGATATACTATATACTTATTTTATATTGCCAGCAGGTCTACTGCATGATGTATCATCTTGTAATCATGCTTGTGCCTATTGTCAAGATAACCTATTGTCAAGATAAAAAGTTGACAATTTATGATAATTTTATGCAACTAATACATTTTACTACCATGAGAAATAGAAAGATTTATGGATTAGTTAGGCAAACTTTAGTTAGTAAGGTAGTGCACTACAGTTGTACTTATATTTGCCCACTTTTGGTTGGGAGTATTATATCCTTGCTTCCTTCAAACCATTCCGCACCAAGCATGGTGGTCACTTGGACATGTAATAGGCTGTCAATTATGGATAATTGATATAGCATGACATTTCTTGACACCAAAAACAGTCTTTTGCTTACATAAACCAAAGTTTCAATAGTTGGCATGACCTTTTGAGGTGTGCCCAGGTGTGACTCATTTTATGTGCTAAAATGATTAGCCTAAAGTATGTTGTTACTTGTGGTGACCTTTTGTTGTACAATGCATTCCAATGTGTGACCTATTGTTTGTTTTCATTTATGTGATACAGCATGGGCATAAATTTTCCAAAATAAAGGATCAATTACCAGTTAAACCAGTTATGTAATCAATTTATGTTGATAATTTTATATATTTACATTTGTATATAACCTTTGTTGTAATAAAAGGGCCTTTGAGGATAAGGGTTTAAAAATCAACAGATTAAAAATTGGGTTCATGGAATGCAATTTTAGTGATATAGAAATGATGTGTGATATAGAAATGATGAGGGCTCAAACAAGATAAAGGGTCGAGGGATACCAGATTGACAGATTTTACATTTTGGGATCTATTGTGCATAATTGTTAAGCGATAGACAAAGATAAGTAATAGAACTTGAGCTAGTTTGGGTAAAAGTTAAAAGGTTCTTATAGGATGCTATGTGGTTGATGCATACCTTGGTGGCTTAAAGGAAGATTTTATAAATTGCAGCAATGCTTGCAATGTTGTATGGCCTAATAAGTTGGACGATAAAGAGGGTCCCACAAAACAAGTTGAATACAATAGAAATGAGAATGTAGAAATGGATGTTTAGTAACACCCAGATGCATCAAGTAAGAAAACTAGAGGAGTTACAGAAATTGTGTAAATTAATGACATAGTAATGGAAAATCATTTGAGATGATATGGACATCTGCAACAAAGATCTGAGGGGACTTAATAGGAAGGGGTAAGTTTTTGCTGAAGAATATAAGAAGAGGGGGGCAAGGCCTAGAAAGTATGGTGAAGCATGAGTATAAAAGCTTGAACACCAATCTTGCGAATAAGGATTCATAAAAGTGACCCAACATAATTGGGACAAGTCTTGATGGTTATGGGTATGGTTATAGAACTTTATTGTATGGAAGCTTCGAATAGTTGGGCTATTTAGAGATTGGAATGTCAGAGTCTCTGTGACTTTTGACACTTGGCAATTGGCAGAGGTGCCAGTTGTTTTGAACAGATTAACCAAAATATGCTGAGACTGGTTCTTTTTGAATACAGAATTTAGGAAAAAATAGCTCTGCAAATACATGATGGCATGGAAAATTATTATTGACAAGAGATTGTGTGAGCTTAAAGTGCAGGTTTCCAATGCACTGGCTAGCTTATTTTGTTTCATATCAGTCTCCTCTCTTGCCTAAAGTTGCTATGAGCACAATTTCAGCAGCAATTCAGATTTTAGGGTAGGCTTCTGGTTGAGAAATTGACTTAACATTGTCAAATTCTGATAGATCATAAGCCACCTCTTTTGGTAGATAAGTGTTGTTGGCTAAGGATCAGAAGGGAGATCAGTTTTCTATCTATCCTTAGAGTCAAGACAATGAGCTTTTCATTTCATTTTGGATTCAAATTGAGACCTAAAAAGTGACAATCTAAAGCTTGAAGAAAAGAAGAAATTTAGAAAATTATTAAAATATAATGTATGATACACATCTATATGTATATGATGTGGATATAAAATTTAATGGGTTTTCAAGTTAAACTGCACTAATTTTGCAAGCAATATTGTCATCCGAGTTTGCAGTCTGTGCTTTCATTAATTAATGTTATATCTTTTGAAATGCTTTTGCTATTATTATATAAAATGTAAGCTTAATAGCCATATGTAGAGAGTTGGAGCTGTGGCTGGTCACAAGGAGTGCCTATCCAAATTAGAATTGTTGCATTTTATAGATAGTATCCAGAAATTACCCCCACTGTTTTCTTTGTTTCGGTTTGTTAGGCTAACAACAATAACAACAACAACAATAATAACAAAGCCTTAATCCCAAACTAGTTGGGGTCAACTACATGAATCTTTTTTCTTTATTCAGCTTTATTCTTAGTCATATTTTTTGTTTTGGTTTGTTAGGCCAATTAGCTAAGCCATGTTTTGTCTCAGCCAGATTCTTGTGCAATGGAGACCACTCCTCTTTGAAAAAATGAACAAAGATTATGGAAATTAGTTTTGAAATTTCCTTCTTTGACCTGTAAGTTATTTTTATGCTTATCTTTTGTCTAGGAAAGTACTAATTATCTGTTCACTTTGGTCACTGTGGAAACATGACGCTTACATGATTGAGCATGGAATCTGGATAAAAACTGTTGATTGTACACCCCAACTAAGAGATCGAAAAGCATGTTTTCAGCAATTCAGTTACCTATGTAGAAGCCTAGAGGAAGCATCAATTAGTTTCACATCCCTCACAGTGAGAGATTTTGAAGAGCTCCTCTATCATCCTATATGCATCTTCTAAAGATGTGGGTCACATTTTCTCAGCCTTGAGTTGTTTCATGAGCTTCTGTGAAGCTCAACAAACCTTCCGCTATGATGATGGGTATTGGTGAAAGCTTCACACCTGCATCGAATGCTCTATCAGCATGGGTTGTATGGGTATTGGTGAAAGCTTCATGCCTACATTCAACGCTCTATCAGAGCATATCTGATAGAAGACAGAAGAAATGAAAGGTGGTTTGGTAGTTCTTACTGGTTAGAGACGCAAGACATCAGCTTCTTGTGCATCATACTGTGTTGTGGAAGTGTAGTAGTTGTAGTTAAAAGGAGGAAAAAAACATCCAGGATTTTTTTTTTTTTTTTTTTGAGAATTCCTCAGTTTTATTGCTTGCTTTTTTTTTTTCATTAAAAAAAAATCTTAATTGTGATTTTGGATAGTCTGCCATCATCATGCTAACTTTCTGGCAATTGCATCCTCAGGTGCATAGTATAATTAACTGCAGTCCGGTCTTGATATCAGGGTGATATATTATAGTGATCCTCGAAGATGATTTCATTGGCCTCATTAGATTTTAGGACATGACTTTGTTGCCATCCTTTAGGACAGAGGCAGCAGGTTCAGCACTTTTTCCCCTGAAATTCTTTCTTGGTTCATTTGACATTGCTTTATAACTTTTTCTGCCCAAACCATCTTCTTTTTATTCTACTATAACATGTTTCCCTTGTGAACATTTGAATACTCCTAATATTAGCAGTTGTCTTTTTTTAGTTACTGCAAGATTGGAATGCACAGAGGGGAAAAGTATATCTTAAAAATTATTCAAGTAATGCTTGTTCGCTTATGTTTCCTCGTCATTGGAATGCATCATCTAGCTCTCTGCCAAGGATCACCAGAAATTCCAAGCTTCTTATGCGACAGTCCTTAGAGCTCACATGAATGCACTGAAGAAGAGGGAAAGAAAGGACAAAAAAAGGGCTTCTGAGGTTGAACAAAAGCCAGGATCATCAAAGAAGCCTGGATCATCATCATCATCATCATCGTCATCAAAGAAGCTAAAGCCCACAAAGACCCCACCTTGAGCCACAAATATTCTTAGCAGATCTTATCTGCTTGGAATCCTTATATTTCACTGGATGAGAATCTTGGAAATGCTCCTTGATTTGATTTTTCTTTGTTGCTGTTTTGCATGGGCATGAGGTAAACTGTCAATATTGGATAGAGGTAAGATTCAGACCATTTGTGAGGAATTTGTATGTTGCCTTGTTTGATTAGAATTTGACTAAAATTTGCCACGCTACCAGCGGATTTTCAGCAAATAGGATCCAATACCTTTTGTCTTCTTCTCAATTTCTAGGCCAATACAATATGAAATACTGCTTTGGTTGAATACGTTGCCCTTGCTACTTTATTCCTGCACGCAACTCGTAGGTTATGTGTGGGGGCTGCTAACCTCTTCTATCTGGTCTTGGAGTGAAGTTA
The DNA here is from genome assembly GCA_017589505.3 of Metroxylon sagu. Classification (NCBI taxonomy): domain Eukaryota; kingdom Viridiplantae; phylum Streptophyta; class Magnoliopsida; order Arecales; family Arecaceae; genus Metroxylon; species Metroxylon sagu. The sequence continues at coordinate 1,762,549 of JACVBY030000616.1, read as the reverse complement.
ATTCGAACACGCTGGAATTTATATTAACAGGATCCGACCATCTAAATAAGCAAGTTGCTGCCTTTCACTCTGTGTAGAAGGAATTTAAAAGAGGCTATGCTCTAGTTTCCAGGCCTCGTTAGAGTTTGATCTTTTCCTTTACAGTTGTCTAGTGCAACAATAAAATGAAGTGTGCTTTTAGGTTTTGGAAATGCAAAAAAAGCAGTGGAATAAATTTGTCACATAGGCTTTATGATGGATGTGTCTTAGTCTTAGTCTTATTTAGACCCGGGGTGATCGGTAAACGGGAATAAAACGTGGGCCACCAGCTGGTTTTGTGATATACGTGTATTATAGTCTTATTTAAAACCAGTGTGCTGCTACGATCATATCATGCAGTCCAAAATTTGGGTGTCCTCAAATGTGAGTCATGTAAACCTTCACGCTAACCTACACAATTTGTCATGGATGTAATCCAAGCCAGAAGAGAAGATCCATTGTACAAGCATACATCGCCGAAAATAAACCAATCATCAATCTGATGGACTATATAGATCTTACATAATCCGACCTAGTCCCGTTCAAAACCAAATGCTAGCTTCAACTTGAACCCAACTTCTTTCAAGGCGATCCAGTTCAGTCCTATGGGATCATCCAAACAGGTCCTCAAAAGATGGGTCGTGTGGTTGGGACACTAAAGCAGAAACAAAAGGTCCCGGCAGACTTTTAGATTCGTGTCCAGTAGATCAAATATGCAAGTAAATCTATTGGCAGCCTCATGAACATGCCAAGCGTGATTCTCAAAGCACGAACTCCTACATATTTACTCGATGTAAACATGATGATGAATGAGGATCTCAGCTGTGCACGAAATGCTTATTTTTTTTCTTTTTTAATTGATCGCATTCACCGTGTGCGTACATTAAATCCTAGTATATTACAACGCATATGTCCTGGATGGCTAGAATCTTTTTAGAGAGGTACAAACTCTTCAAGAAGATCTTCTGGGGTTATTTTGATTTTTTATTTATTTATTTATTTTATATATTTTTTTGTGGGCCATTCAAAACGGAAAAATCTGGAGTCCGCCACCTTTTGTAGGATATTCCGGCCACCAATATCACATGTATCACAGAAGTCAACCACTCGTTTTGCATGGCTGGAAGATCAAAGCACGTTTCCTGCTGTGTCGTCATTATGGTGTCTCAATTTTTAACAATCGAACCTTGAAATATTAGAAGGAAAATTCTCATCGTTTGCTTAACAGAATGTTTTCACAGGGAATGTTTTATATTGGATATATTTTAACCCACGTCAAGTTCATGCATTAAAATGAAAGGTGATGCAAAGTCCATGCACTTATTCCGGCACCGCGTATTGAACCGTTCAACCAAACGCAATTAGAAAAAGAAGCAGACAGCCAAACGACGTTTTCTTTGACGCACGGCTTCTTTTGCTTATCTCGTGATAAATCCAGTTAAAAGGATAAGGACATGAAATATTCTCTGTCTAGATGTAAATAAAAGCTCATGAATTCATCCTTAAACAACATGATCTTGAACATCATATATAGAAAATAAACATCATGACTCTCCCTCTCCCTCTCCCTCCCTCTCTCTGTCTCTAAAAAAAGAAAAGAAAAATATCCAATCTATATGGAAAAATATCCTGGCTGTCAGGAATCATTTCTGAAGTATGAGTCGAATTCTTAATAAGAAAAAAAAAAAAAAAAAGGTATAAAATAATCACTTGCCTTTTTACATTTCATTCAGTGCGTAAGCCAATATATAAACCTATGGTGACTACGTTGCCTCGTTGCCCGGTGGTAGCTAATGGCCGGGGCCTTTGGGGCTCGGCCCGGACGGCAACATCTCCATCCACGTCGCCATGGCTGCTTTCGCCTTCTCGTACATGCTCGGGTACGCCAGGTGGCTTCCTCCGTCGAAGCAGTCCGGCGCCGGCCTCGCGGCCGTGGCCACGCCTGTCATCGCAACCATCACAACGAAGACGGCGAGCAAGAGAGCACAGCTCCTTCGGGAATACATCGCTGGGTGCGGCGTATGGAAGTGAGAAGAACCAAGAGAGGTTTTAGGAGAGGTTGCTTCTCTTGGGAACTTGGGGTGGGCTGGAGGTTTCCGGAGATGGAACGCGGAATGCTTCTTGTTGGTTGCATAGATGGGGATTTATAAGCGGTGGGGGTAGGGTTTTTTTTTTTTTTGGGTCTTGATCGGTGAAGTCTTATTCAACGCCATGAGGGGAGGGGCATCAAGGTTTTCGTGTTGACCAAGGTATTTGAAGCGGTCATGGATGAGGAAAACGAGCGAGTCGTCTAAAATTTTGGTTGTTGATCTTAAATTACGAAGATGCCCCTAGCATGTCACATGGCTTGGGGTGAGAGTGAATGCAGGGCATGGAAGAACCGGCTAAACTGCAAAGTCAATCCAGCTCATACTTTTAATATAAATTCAATCAATTTTTTCTATTTCTTAAGTTGATTTCAGTTTAAAAATTTTTATAATTAAAAAAAATAAATTATGTATATATTATATATATTTTTATTTGTATTAAGTTAAAATTGAGATACTGTAAGCTTATATGTATAATTGAATTTTGTAAAAGTTATGCTATTTTCTATTATCAGTAGTTAGGTTGTTATTTAATTATTTAAAATTTATTATAATAATTAATTAATTTTTAATTATTTAAAGTAGATATAAATAAATTAATAAATTATATTAAAATCAAATCGATTATTCGATTCGGTTTAATATTTTGAAACAATCAGCACGCGTTTAATTTTGAATTTAAGTAACTGATACAAATTGGTTTGGTTGAGAGAATATCTCCACCAAACAGGGTTCCCAATATTTTTGGCTCAGAAGTTGAATTTTGTTCTGACCGTCTGAACTGTGTAGGAGGGAGAGGGGGCAAAATTTAGTTGGGAGTGCCTCGTGATGTTACTCAATGGCTGGTTTCCCAAAGAAAAACAATACTAGATTGCCCTCTGACGTCAAGGCCTTTGATTTGAAATACGAATACGTTGAACTTTGGGTGCTTTCCTGGCAGCATCCTTCGAATTCAAAGTTGAGTTCTACAAGTTTGCAAAAGCTCGGCAGGTTGAAGAAGCGCAGTTTTCTAATATTTTTTTTCTCACCAAAACATGCTTTGCTTCTTAAACTTTCATTCCAAATTTATTTTAATATTCAAATTTTTTATTATTACAATTTAATCTTTAGTATGAATCAATTAAAATTAATAAAATAAAAAATATATTATTTTGACATAAACGCATAGACTGTTACTTATTTTATTAAAAGCTTAAATAATAATTTATGTGCTCATTATTCCATCAGTTTTAAACCCATACAAGAAACATCATGAATGAAATATTTTTAAAATATAAGAAATTAAATAATAAAAATTAAAAATTTAAGAATCAAAATATTTTTAATATATATATATATATATATATATATATTGTTTCTCACTCCCATGTGGATTATTATAATACCTTCCACGCGGATTCGACGTGTCAATGAGAGGATGTGGGCTTCAATGTCTATCAGATATTACTCATCGTCGCCATTAAAATAACTTCAATGGCGTGGTGAGACGAGTATGTTACCGTCCTCGCTAAACTACCGTGAAAACTAACGCATTGAAAAACTGGATCAAATTCACAATGTGATTTGGACTAATTTGAAAAAATACACCCTTTCTTACCGTATCGAATAGAGTGCAATACTGCATGACTTTTTAGCTTTTTCTCATTCAAAGTATTGCATGTGATGTTAGAAATTAGAAATTTAGAACCAAAAAAATTCATCTTTCCACCGTAAATGAGTAGAGACCAAAGAATGTTTCGATGCTAGCATGGTGGCATATTCGCATCTCAAATAACGAAGCAACAGCGAAAAATAAAGCATAATACTCATTAGACAGCAGTTCGAGCACTCGTTGGTATTCTGCCGTCTTGAAATGGATTCTTGCAAAAGAGTCATTAATGGGAACAGGCTGGTCAAAAGTTGGACTTTGCCGAGGCTTGCGTTGGAATTTTAAGCAGTCACGATGTGGGAGAGTCAATGGTGCAATATTACTCATGTGGCCTTTTCCTCCGTTTTTTGTCTGGGGGTCATCCCTCAGGTCCGAAGGCATGGCTGAGTCAATGGTGCAATATTACTCATGTGGCCTTTTCCTCCGTTTTTTGTCTGGGGGTCATCCCTTCAGGTCCGAAGGCATGGCTGAGTCCACCCTTGTGATTTTATTTGACGAGTAGCTGCCACGGCACTTGTACGGCCCACACGGTACATGTTCTTCTTAGCATCAACCCGAGTGCCGGAGAACAGAGCGTTTGGTTTACCAGTTCACGCGCTCGGAGATGAAACCCGCTGGCATGCTCATAGTTTGTTCGAGTCAAAGATCGCCACTTCGAAAGGCAAAGATGGGGACGGTGGAAAAATTCAAACGAGGACTCGGCTCTCTGGCTACGAATGACCGAAGAACCGTGGTTGAAGTAGAATCTTAACTTGAGAACTCGCAAAATAAAACGGTGCTCCTTGTAAAAAATCCATCATACGTCCATTAACAGTGAACAAGACCGCAGGGTGGAAAGATATGAGAGGACGATTCACATAGAATTCTCCCATCGTTTTACTTTAATTATTCAACCAGGCTCAGATGCTTTGATATATTATTGAAAACTTTATGCTATTCATCTAGCAGGGGGCTGCATCTAAAGAAGTAGAAGTAGAATACAAGACAATCAAACTGATGGTTCGTTCTAGGACTGCAGAGAAATAGAATGAAATCTAATTGATTTTGGGCATACCAAGCTTCATGTTGAAGTATTTAAATAAAGGCTTACAAAATTGCCAATGATCTGACAAAAATAAACTGGTACCAAAGCGCTTCCTGACAATTATTTTTGAGCTTTCGTGAGATCATTAATCCATTGATGAGCTTTCAAGCAATTCAAACTCCCCAAAACAAACAAGATTTAGAGCAGATGTATACGGACATAGTAGTTGATTTTTCCACCCTAAGCCATGTTTCAACTGTACTGAGAGAGTCACAGAAAATACTTGAAGCTGCCCAGAGGTTAAAATGACCTACTGAGCCGTTTCCTTAGTAGTTTGGAAACAGGACAAACTGAGTTTTTTTTAGTGCGTGAGGATTTCCGAGCTGCACGTATTATTGTCAATTGAACTACAAGAAATTTCAGGTCCCCTTCCTCAAGTGGTGGATCGTGTTCGGTACAATTACAAGGTTCTTTGATTGTTCATGTATTCAAAAAGTTGACTTACACATTAAATCTTTTTAAAATCACTTTGACGATAAGAGGAGAAATTAAATAAAACATGCTGTAGAAGTTCGACCAGAAGTCAAAAGAGCCACCTCTTTTCCTACTTTGCTAAGGACCACTACTTGTATTGACAATTGCCCAATATTTCGCACACTTTGGTTGAAGTCCTATGGTTTAAAAAAAAAAAAAAAAAAAAAAAAAAAAAAAAAAAAAAAAAAAAAAAAAAAAAAAACCTTTAATGATATAACAGCTTATAAGGATCAGAAAAAAAAAGATGATATCATAAATAAAAGTAAACAGGACAAGATTTTGCTGACTGAATGAATTTTTTGAGTATCTTTCTATGACTTGGCCTCTTGCATCTTGCTCCCCAAAAGCTACATGAAAGAGAGATGCAGTAAACGTAACAAAAGAAATTCAACTGTATGATGTGCAAAAGGAATCATGATGAGTTGATTGTATTTTATGATCATTAGTTACAAAGCTTTATGAACCACATGCAAGGTGCAAAAGGGAACTAATTATTGATCAAGTTCAACTTGCATAACAGTTATCAAAAGCATATTTCCAGAGGACTGTCATGTGATGCCTAGATGATCTATTGCGATGCAAAGGAAAATATAAATGAAATGGGATTGCAAGGGGGTTATAATTGATATGATATTTCTGCCATTCATATGAACGGTGAAAGGGGGCAAAGATGTTACCAATGATTGATTCAATAGCAAGATATCAGGGATACAATACAGACAACCAACCTCTCTCTCTCTCTCTCCCAATATATGCAAGCTGAGAGAATGCTCATGAATCAACTTCGTAATCAAGTTTGACAAGAAAAGAGAAAAATATGAAAACATCTCTCTGGACTAGAAATATAACAAACAAAATAATCATGGTGTAAAGATTCTTTGCAGCTTTCAGTGCAAAATTTCTCTGGTATACTGTTTTTATTTAGAGCATCACTTTGCCCCAATAGATTCTTAATCAGATGCTTGATCAGTAATTCATTTATTAGCTGAATGATTTAATACCAGTATAAGATTCTGGAGAGATAGGTATTGTCAAAGTGGTCCATGGAGGGAAGGATTTTTTTTTTTTTTTTTTTTTTTTTTTCTCAGAGGCAGCCGGTGGAGTTTACCAAAGTGGTTGCCTTGTATAACCCGACTTACGTTTTCCGTTCACTGCAGAACAGAGCTTGCTTACTCTGGAAATGGGATAATGAAGGTAAATCAGTCCACTGAATCTTAAATGCTAGCAGAGCTGTAAGAAATACTTCAAGGCTATGTCCCTGCCTAAGACCAATTTTTTTTTTTTTTGGCCTGGTTTCTCTAGAAACAAGATTCTGAATAAGAGCAGAAGAGCAACTTAGTTAAAACAAGTATTATATGGAATGCATCATGGACAGGAATCAAGAGATGGCCGATCTGTGTTCCTTACCCAAATTCATAAAATCATTTGTCCTCCTGGAAGGAGGATGCGATGAGATGCTAAAGTATGGTTTTTGCTGGCTCAAACTATCCTATCAGTGGTGAAGCTGGAATCCCATGTAAGAATATACAAAAACAAAGAAAGTTCAAGTGAAGATGTGAATAGGTGATTGTATAGGTGTCTATTCATTCAAAAAAAAAGGAAGAAAGAATCCATCGAAAGAGTACATGAAGTTATTGAGGAAGGTTAATCTTTGCAGTTAATTTTTTTCACCAATTTCCCTCCTCTATTTTGGTCTTTCCTGAAGCTGGAAGTGAAATTCACTTTCAACACTCCAAGCGATGTAGGACCGTGCTAAAGTTGGACCTGAAAGAGTAGAGCTTATATGTTGATGTTAGACTGCAATATGTCCAAATGTATGATGCTAGGTTGACATGAATTGTCCTGGTGGAAAGTGTAATTAATAAACAGGATGGAACAAGACAGAAAAAATGTTGATACAAGACAATCGAAGAGTGGAAACTTTGATGCAAAATTTTAATAGAAATTTATAAGCAATGACAATCGTAATAGTTTCTTGGGGAGTTTCTATAGCAACCCGAAAATTACAGTACTTGTAATCTAAAATCAGAATTAAAATACACATAAAAGTGAACAAGAAAGATTTCTAGGAAAATCAAAAGACATACGAGGAGGGCTGGATCTATGGAAAAAGAATCAAAATTCTGACTGCAGTTTGATAGAGATTTTGCCATAAAACTTTTAAAGTTTCAAAATTGCTTAAATTATTTGAGCAGACCTGCTCTCAGATACATCAATCAGCCAATGGAAGAAAACTATGGAAAAAAAGGCTCAGGAGATGGATAACAGCTAGATCAGAGTCATATATAACAATGAGATCTTTAGATAATTAGTAGAAAGATTGAAGAGATAACATACAAGTTTGGAAAAACAGCAAGAATTCATGAAGTAAAGAGAAGATAGCTTAATTTGTCACCAAGTTACTGGTGGATGCGTTTGTGGTCAAGGATTCACATGCCCAAAGCATGGAGTTACACAATGGAAGAAGAAAAAGCACTTGATTATATTTAATGAGTAGAAATCAATAATAGATTGAGGGAGGAGGGGGTTGAAGGTGGTGGTGGTGCTGCAGGGTGGTGGTAGGTTCAAAAGCAACCAGCAGTCGCAGCGGTAAACTTGTACAGAGACACGATCAAATTTCAAAACTCAGTCCCAATGACTTCATAACTTTCTTAATTAAAGGACTCTATTAAGTTATTACTTATGTAGCCAAACTCGCCTGACATAACCCTTTAAGCAAATTCAAAGATTATGAAGAACCTAGCATTCCTATTTCACCAAGATATTTAACGTAGGAAACCTTGTTTATATAGTAACTCTATTAAGATTATTCATTTTAAAATTTGAACAAAAATAAAAATAAAATATCTAAATTGCCCTTAAACTCTCATGTCAACTGAAACTGGTATAGATATAACTAAGAAAGAACCCTTTTCACCTGAAGAGACGAGTAAAGGTTCAAGCCTCGGCTTAAAACATGCTAATTTGAGTCTGACCAAAGACTTCCAAACACTATAATGACGTCCATGGGGCCAAATGCAGAAAACATCATACACATTATAAAACTAGGACACCATGACTTTGAAACCTTTCTAATACAATGAGTACCTAAAGTAGATCAGGAGTCCTTTGAAATCATGAGCAAGAACAAAAACATCTGGAAATGCCAGGAGAGGTGGAAAGGGAGTGTTTCCAGCTGCACAACCAACTTGCAATAGAGTAAAGGCAAAACTTAAGGAAATTCATTATATGTTTTTCAGTAGATTTTTTATTTAATAAGTGATACGTATACAACCATCACATTTAATAAGTGACATGTTTGCTATCATTTTTCTAACAGACACCTATTACTTGTTAAATATGATGGTTATACATATGTTATTTGTTAAATAGATAATAGGATGATAAATACCTAACAAACTGTATGTTAGTTTCGTTAATAGAGTAAGCATCAACCTGACAAAGCATAAATAACAAGCAAATGTATCACGTAAAAGTATTAAAAATCTCTACTACCATAACTAAAAATTCGGGTTGTATCCAGCAATCATCTCTGTCACTCCCCCTTGGTGAGTGGGATAAATAAAATCCAATTTTGTTTTGAAAGATATAGCAATACTAAATGCAAATCCAACAAAAGAAGATGTGTTTTATCTAGAAACCCTCAAACGAGCCAAGATAACCTTCATACAATCTTCAGCCATCGTATGACAATGTATACTTATAAACGCCTAACGCTAGTTTTGATGTATAAAAGCTTTAAAGACACTCAATTCCATCACTTTTAGGATTGCTTTCACCATTAATTCCAATCCATCTTTAAGTCTTGAAAGTAATGAATACGTTTAATACTATAATGCAGTACACCATTCAATCAATCATAGAAATAACATAAATTTCTAATGGTTAAGTATTGGCAATGCTGTGTAAGAAGATGGAAGAATTTAATACTAAGGAAATTGTCAGTGAAACAAAAAGATGGTAGTCTGCAAGCACCAGTGCAACATTCACAGTTTCTTATGACATTTTCCAGCAAATATCTAAGTTGAGTATCACAAATCATCATCATCATCGCACCTAAGCCTTTTCTCATTATATATGGGAATGACTATAGAGTAAAAATCTAACAAGATTATAAAGCTAAATTAAAAAAAAAAAAAACCGAAAAACTATATATAAATAAAGATATAAAAAAAATAAAAGAAAATAAACTTAAAAAATACAAAACTGCAAAAAAGTCAAAATACAGGTTGAAAAATAAAGAAATAATAACTAAAATGGAATACATAAAATATAAAACTGAATTTTCAAAAAGAAAAATGATATGGGGAAGCCACCTTGTCCCACAAATTCTGCCATGCATGGCACATCATTGCCGGACCAACCTCTTGTTAATTGCACCAATCCCATCTGCCATGCAGCACAAAGAATATTGTTGGTCAAGTAGCAGCCCGTATCATTATTCTTTTCAGAAACTAAAATTTCAAACAAATATAGAAAACCAAATATATAAAACAGATAACAAACTACATAAATAAAATAAAGTATACTGATCAATCTAAATACATAAAAAGAGATTATAGGAATAAAAGAAAATAAACTAGAAGAAAATACAAAACTATATTCATGAAAGTAAAAATAAAAAAGGAAAAAAAAATAGAAAAGAAATTGAAAAGGAGAAAAAAAAAATACAAAACTGAATTTTGAAACAAAAGAAGTTTCCTAGACTGAGATAGCATTGGCTGGCATGTTCTTATTTGAACCCTCACAAATCACCCTTCAAAGCATATCAATTTCCTCAACCATGTCCCATGACAAAGTTTTCATGAATCATGTGACTAAATGGTACCCCCATAGCATTCCTCTTTCAAATAATAAAATAAAAATAATTACAAACAAATAAATAAAGTGAGTTCGAAAAAATAAATAAAACACACAATCTTAAAAATATTAAGAACCGAACATATGAAAGAAAACAACACTCAATTTACAGAAGTTAAAATAAATAAAAAATAAAATAGAAATAAAATTGAATAAAAAATAATACTACCCAAATTACAAAAGAAGATTGGTGCCACTAACAAACAAAAAGTTCTGCAATGATGACCAATCCACAACGAATCGATCCAGTCCCTTTGAATTAGCAAGGAGATCCAGCCCAAACAGGGTCTCCCTTCCATATGACACGAGGAACTTCTATTTAACAAATAAAAGAAAATAGTCAACAAAACCATATTGCAAAAGCAAATACAGAATAAAATAAACAGTAAAAAAACAAATATATAAGCAATTGATAACGAGAAAAAAAATTTAACAAAGAATACAAAACTGAATTTGTGAAATAAATATGAAAATAAACAGAAAAGAGAAATGAAAAGGACTGAATTTTTCAAAAGAACATGCAGTGTCCTCTCTGTCCCATAAAAAAGTCCTCTTTCCAGACATGGCACTTGCATGGTGCATGAAAATTCAACTGATCCTTTTGAATTGCACCAGCATCCATGAATCACACACCAATCCTGTCTACCGTGTACGGTGAGGGAAAATTTGCATGACTAAGGTTCTATCCATGACTCTTTCAAAAAACAAAAATTAAATGAAATTCCAAGCAAATATATAAAAGCAGATTATGAAACTAAAAAAAAAAAAAAAGAAAATTATAAAACAGAAAAAAGCAAAACTGTACGTGTGAAGCAAAAATAACGGCAAAAACTAAACAGAAACCAGAAACAAGAGAGTTAAAAAAATATAAAACCAAATTTTTAAAAAGAAAAGTGTTATCTGGCAACACTTTGCAACACAAAAAGATTCCTGCACCAATGCAGCACAAGCATGGGATGTCATTATTTGACTAACCACTCATGAATCATGCTTAAATCCTGGTAAATTGCAGCAATCCCCTTTACCAAGTGGCAAGAGGAATCTTTTGTGTTGCTGAGTGGGCTCCTACCTTATTGCTTTTTCATAAAATAGACAAAATGAAATGCTAGGTAAATATGAGAAACCGGACTATAGACCTATATGTAAAATTAACTGAAAACTGAATACGAAGAAACAGATAATGGAAACCGAAAGAAAAATAATCTGAACTTCTGGAAGCAAAAAATTAAGATGAATGAAAAGTAGAAAATACAAACAGAACAGAATAAAAATAAAATATAGGACTAAAGTCTTAAAAGAAATACTATAATGCACCACTTTATCACATAAAAAGTTCCTTGCACCAGGATAGCATTGCCATGGCTCATTATTATTTGACCAACCCCTCAGAAATTGCACTGGACTCCCTGAATTGCACTACTTCGCCTCTAACATGGGCCATAGGGAACTTTTCTATGTCTGAGGAGCACCCAGACAAATGGTTTTAGATCCATTAATTAAGCTGAGAACAAAGGAAACAACAAAGAAAAAAAGGAAAGAGAAAGAACTAGCTAAATCAATGGACACTACAATGGTTACTTGAATGCTGTCATTTAAATCTTAATTGAGTACACGATGGATACCAATTAACGAAGATAAATACAGCATAACGGGAATCACAGACGGAAAACACATTAATTTCATAGTAAAATTTGTAAAAATCCTCCTCCACACATAAAAGAAATAATAAAAGATAACATAGACTATAACAATCATTATTTAAACCATTATTGTATCTCTCTGCCAACATCCGTGTCTGTCGGAACTCAGGTCTTCATAATTATCCTCTAAAGCATTATTTAAGATATATAATCTTCGGATTGCCCTTTAGATCAGCGTAGTTGCCTCTCCCGAGCCTCCACATCGTGGTTACCTGCTGCTCTACTGGTCCTGAGCCACCCGGTTGATGCTGCTCTGGATCTACGGTCGCTCCTTCACCCTCCTCCACCGGGCTGTTGCGGCACTCCAAGTCCTTCTCCACCGGGCTGCTCTTCGACGGCCAAGGTATCACCTGCATCAACCCTAACCCCAGCAACAACAACCCAAAACCCCCTCCACCCACAGCCACCACCGTCACCAGCAACCACGACATCCCTTCTTCCCGTGGCACTATCACCCACGTCGCCGCCATATATGCTATCACCAATAACGTCACCGCCATCAACAAGGCCTTGTGGGTCACCATCAGCAGCCTCATCATCGATCCCCGCTGGAAGGGGGGGATGATGCTCACCAGCACGGTCACAATCCCCAACGATATGAAGAGTGCAATGTCGTTGCTGACCTTGAATACTTTGAATGCTGTCGACCTCGCGGCGATGGCCTTCCCCATATTTGGCCCATCCTTGTAAACCCCACCCGGCGGCGCTATACCAGTTGAGAAGGCAACAGTGCCAATGAGGACCGCAAGGATGGCTATTGTCTTGCGGGCGTTGCGTAGGGCTTCGTTGTGAAACTCCAGCTGCCTTTCAACCACGAGGAGGTCAGGGGACTCGCACGGCAACCTAGCCGGCATCTCCGGCAAGCACGGTTAGGGGAAGCCTCGGGTGGAAAGGGAAGCCTCGCTCGATGGCGCTCGGTGGTGGGAAAGGCCAATTTTATCGAATCCTAAAAACAAGGCCACCTCATGAGGTGTTGCAAAACATGAGATCAAATATTCATGTGCCAAATCTTTATTGCAAAGATTCTAACAACATACTCAGATAAAGCTGGTGTTTGAGTGGTGAAAATCTATTTACCTACACAAAAGGAAACGTCACAGGTGCAGAATCTTTAAAATAAAACTTTAACTACATGACTGGAATTTCCTTTTTGTTATGACTTTAAACAATGGCCAATTGTAAAGTAGTCGAGCAAGAAGTGATCAAGAACATAGGAAGCTTTCACCATCTCACAGAGCTTCACAAGCACAAAACATTAAGATAAATATATAATATTTGAAGGCTAATTATTGAGATAGTTGATAAGATTGGTTATAAGAGAAACAGGCGACATATTACACGCCACAACCACGCACCACCAAGGTACAATTATTCAGAGAATCTCAGATTTTCAGAGTTCTCCCTCAAACAGAAAATGGAAAAGGAGAGAAAGATGAAGGGAAACAGAACAAGAAAATGTTATCAGTGGTAAAAAACTTACTAAAGTTACCCCTTCTTTACAGAGCTCCTCTAATGCTTCACGATCGAAAATTTTACCACCCAGCGGTGACTCATCAATCTGCAAAATTCTCAATTTCTTATGCAACTAGGCCCAATAGATGTTAAAAGCTTCATATTAAAAATGTAGTTTACCTTCCAGTCACCAGTGTGTAGAATGGTACCATCGCTGCAGCGGAGAACCAAGCCACAGCAATCAGGAATTGAATGAGTTAACACGGATTGGCTCCACTTCAAATGGTCCAGCAAGAAACTTCTCTCTGACCTTAAATAACTTTAAGCCTGGATGGAACAAAAATTCCCAACTCCTTCAAACGCTTCTGAAAAGCTTCTCGCTCGGTGGTGGGAAGGGAAGGGAAGGGAAGGGAAGGGAAAGGAAGCGAGTGTCAATTTATAACCATTGTTGGTGGTTAAAAAAACCAGCTGGAAACTTCTCGCCGGGGTGGAAAACCTAGTTTCCGTGGTCAACAATAGCCATAGTTGGAGGTACAGAATCAGCTGAAAATTTCTCTCCCTCTGTTCGATGATGAACAAGGATCATTATAGGAGCTACATAGAATCAGAAATTTTTCTTGGGATGGAAATCTCGTTTTCATCTATCCAATGTGGGAGGAACATAAAACCCTCTCTCAGATATATATTGCTTGGATTAGAGAGGTAAGACTTGGGTTATGTGCTCGGTGGCGCTGGGTGGTGGGAAGGGAAGCAAGTGCCAATTATAACCATTGTTGATGGTTGAAGGAACCAGCAGGAAACTCCTCGTCGGAGATGGGAAACCGCGTTCCCGTAGTCAACGATGGGAAACTTCTCTCTCTCGCTTCAATGGTGAACAATAACTATTATTGAAGCTACCTCTTGTTGGGATGGGAAATCTCGTTCGTTAACTGTTAACCATGGGAGAGGAACATAAAGCCCAGCTGGAAGCCTCTCAGATATATTGCTTGGATCAGAGAGGTAAGACTTGGGTTCTGTGCTAATTTTTAGTTTACTGCAAGCTGGAATCTGAAGTTGCCCGTTTTGAGACCAAACTGATCTACCTGTTAATGTATCAGACGTAATGAAAATAAATCTATTGTTAATTTTTAGTTTCATAAGGCATGAAGAAATATTGGGCTGCTAGAAGTAACCCTCCTTTCTAAAACCTCTTGAAATAAAGAAAGATTGAGAATTTAGAAATCCACAAAAACTAGACAAAAAAAAAAAAAAAAAAAAATCACCATGCGATTCTTAGAGATATTGTTGTTATTATTATTATCACCATCGTTTAAATGATTATTTCTCTTATCATCCTATGTCCAATATCCAATTCATGCCTTCAAAATATAAACCTAAACAATATTAATTTTTTTTAAAAAAATAATTACTGTATTTAGATGGCCAGGGGTTCATGCAATGCGGAGGCAAAAATGGGAGCTTACGTGAATTTCTAAGCCAATCATTTTTTCAAAAAAAGGTTTAACCTTTTAATCTCATAAATATATAAAAATAATAAAAAAAATTCATAATAAATTAGAATAAATTGAGGAATATAAAAGGTTAATTAAAGAAGTACTTTAACCTTTGTTTCATAATAAACCAGCGGCTTAATGTTAGAAAAAGTTTATCTCCGTTGTCATTATACTTCAGCTTTTTAATTGATCTTTCGTGCTTTTGAAAAAATGAGTTGGATGATTTATTTTTTCAATTTAAAAGGTAAAAAAAAAAAAAAAATAGTTGCTTGCTTCTTTCATTACAGTAATTTTGTTGGCTTGATTTCAATTAGTTGATAAATTTATATTCTGATCTTATCTCTTACAGGAATAAAATATGAGTTCATGGAATCTGATAGACTTGTGTTTAGACTGACTTGATCAATGGAGCGTTGGTATGACATTTAAGTGTTGACATATCCAGACCACCTCCTTAGGAAAGAAAGAATATTTTTTTTTTTTTTTTTAAATAACCCATGCAACGCACGGGTATGTTGCTAGTTCCTGGACACTTTCTGCGCCTTCTGATGAGGAATCGACGCGTATCGAGCTGGCTAGTCGTATGGTTTTGTAATGGAATTTTTTTTTTTTCTAGATAGATTTAGCTACTTCATTATTCAGATAGTTTAGAACAATCTTTAATGGTAAATCTTTTTTTTTTTTTTTTTTTTTTTTGAAAGTAGCAGCAAGACAGAGGAACCGTGGGACTTAAAGACTCGTTCTCGACTAATGTTTTAAAAATGAGGCCGTACATCGAATAAACAAAATCAAATCAATTCAATCATTCGGTCAATCCAGATTGACTTATGCGTCAAAATGATGCAATAAATATATTAATTATTAATTAATTATATAATAAATATATTAAAATTATATAATTACGAAAAATTTGAAATTAATAGTGTTATTTTTGTAATCGTTATTACTATAATAGCAGTATATTAAAAAAAATTCATAATACAATAGCATCACTATCATCTTATATTTAGTGATGAATAGCATCAATTTTTTTTTTTTAAAAAAAACATATCATGCTGCAAGTCTACAACTTAGATTGACCAAAAAAAATTAATTTTTTAAATAATATTATAAGAGAATAAAATAAATAGATTCATTAAGTTAATCAAATCTACTCCTTGACCTCCAACACCTCATCATTTATGGAATCATCTATAAAAATCAAAAATAAAAATATTATGATGACCCAAATTTTTTGATTAAATTAAATAATACATGTTTCATGAATCTCTCTAACAAACCTTTTCATAGGCGATGACATCTTTTATCTTTTGAAATTAATGTTTCTTCATGAAGCATCCTTTCTAACTCATCATAGGCAAAGAATAGGGCTTCTTCTTTAATATTAAATATTCAAAATTCAGTACTATCAATTTTTTCATAGTCAATGGAATTATAATTCTTCTTTTTGTTATAAGTCCTATAAAATTTAAAGTGCAATTATGAACTTAAAATTAGTATACAAGTATGATCAAATAAAAAATAGAATTTAATAGTAAAAGACTATTAATATGAAGTAAGAGTAATTTAGCTATTCTTCAAATGTAAGTTATAATAAGCATATGTAGAATCATTGAGCCTTTGATGCTCTAATCTATTCCTTTTCTTGGTATGTATACATTCAAAAACACTCTAATTGCACTCATAACTCAAAGAACCTGAAGTTTGACTAAGCATTCTAATTGCTAATTTTTGTAAATTTAGAGCATCATGTCCAAATAATTTTCATCATTCATCTTCATGTAAAACCAAAGTAGTGAGAATTGAGATTATCATGTGCTAAATTACTAATTATAATTGATTTTGAAGGTCAATAAATTTATAATATTTTATCTAGTAGTGTAGTCTTTAAAGGTGAGCTACAGTAGTTGTGCTTGACTTAACATGACCTACTAGCTGGGTTATGCTGGACCTTCCCCTTAAGGCCTATGGGCCATGTCAGCACAATGGCTTATGACGAGTGGGCATTGCATAGCCTATTGTATGCCATAGATGGGCATGTCTAAATAGCCCACCAGGCCCGTATAAGGTCGACTCATGGCACGACCCATTAAACCCAACCTGCTAGGCCTGCATAAGCGGCCCACTAGGCCCGCTTAGTAGCCGCTATGTAGAACCCACTAGGCACATGCCTTGCATGCCTAGGCTCACTTGGTTTTTGACCATTTTGCCCCCTTAATAGCTATAAAACGACTAGTTTGGAGGCATTTTTGTCCATTTGATCTGTTGCATGGTTGCCCCAATATCCTAATTCATCCCCTCTATCTATCGATTTATTTGACCTTTAGGTCAGCCAAACAAAGGAGATTAAGGCTTTATTGCTTATTTGATTAAGACAACTAATCCTAAAGCTCCTTCTTAGCTTGATCATACAAGTCCTCTTGTCTCGGTTCACCTAGTGACAAACAACTTGAAATGCTCATCTTTCTAAAGTAGGTAGCACGTTTGGTAAGATTCTTCGCCTATATAGGACTCCCCCCTTTCGCCTATGACATATAACTTTGTAATTGATCACCTAATTTATGCCACATTAGAAGCCATCTATGAAGTCTTAGTTGGTTAGTGGGTTTTACACACACAAATTTCAAGGGATTCAGTCCTAATGTATTTAAGTAAGTAATTAATTAATGGCTTTTAAGTGCATCAGGTTTCAAAATTTGAAATTTAAATACACTAAGTTTAAAACTAAATTTTTATTGAATTATGAGCAAGTAATAAGAACATAAACTAAGTAATAATATAATTATATGTTCTGAAAACAATTTAATGTGCAGGTTTAAAAATCTTTAAATGTAGTGATTAAATTCAATAAATTATAGTCATGAAAGTATAAATTTTTAAATTAAATGTGCAAAGAGCTTTAATTGTAATACAAATTATTAGTTGGGGGTTTCAAATTAAATATGTTTTTGATGCATTACAATTATAATTTGAATTTCAAAAGTCAAAAGCTAAAGATTAGCTATTGTGGTCTTATTTCATTTTGCATAGTTATCAATGCATCAAAAATTTTTTATTTTAATTTTGGAAAAAAATAAAATTTGTTTACTAAATTTGTGGCTATAGAAAATATTTTTAAATTAATTTTGATTTAAGGTTATTTTGCATGAATTTCAAAACAACCAATGTTTGAATTTAGAAGGAAACTTGAACTATTAATTTGCATTATTTTCAAAGCAACAAATTATTTAATTTTATTTATCTTTTTTTAAGATTTTAAGTAATAGTTTCAAATTTAGAATTAATCCAAGATTATGCAATGAAATTAAAATATACTATGTTGCCAAAAGCAAATAATAGTAATTACTGAGATAAACATATTTTGTTCTTTGACTAATGAAAACTATTCTTGGAAATTGCTAAACTTGTAAATTTGTATGGAGAAGAAAATTAGGTGTGTTTAGAGCAAGGCATATGAAAAGGCTTTCCTCATTTGCTCCTTTCATTAAGCGTTGCAAAGCAAAATTTCAGATTTTAAATTTTATAATATTAGCCATGTGTGTGTTCATGTCGCATGAGCACATGTCGTGGCATGGCTAGTTAAGCCAAACCAAGCCAATTGCACATGGTTGCTAACCCACCATCCTCAAGGCCCATCTTAGGACTTGAATAGCTAAATATTAATAAACAATGGCATTACTACATTTAAATATCTAATATAAGACTATTAACCATCCTTTAAAATTTAATCATTCCAATAAGAAAAAGAGTTAACTTTTTAAAATTGAAATTTCTTTTAAATTTTGAACCTTTTTTCTATAATGAAAAACAAAGAATTTTCAGGATAATACAAGATTTAGTTACTAAGGTTTAGTGTTTGTGTTGGAGGTGGAAGTATTGCTAAGTTTGATGTGGAGTCCAATCTACCTTGTCAAATGTTTAGAGTTTGGTTTGTTATTGGAAAGTAATATCTAATTATAATTTCTCTTTAATAGTTTACACAAATTAGTCCAATTTACGTTTGTCTCGTTTATGCAAAAATCAGATTCGAGGAGTCTTTCTATGATTCAAGAAATATAGTAAACAAATATAGCAACTAAGTAATATAGTAAATAAACAACAAACACTAGTAAAAGTTTTATAAGCCAAAGCTCTATCGATAAGATTCAAAAGCTGTACTACTATCTATTGCAATGCCAAACAATGTTTTTATAGTTGAGTTGTTCAAGTTGTATTAGGTGTTGGATACAAGTAATTTTGGTTCAATCTTTCTTTCATCCCAATTTTGGCTAGATTTCCTATAATCCTTGAAAAAATAAAAAAGGGAAAAGGAAAAAGAAGAACCTCTACAATATATTAGACGAAGGATTTAAGGCCTAATGCATAAGACTCCTATCATTACCTAGCATCATGAAGGTTAGATGTCCACAACCTTACTCCTACACATGAAGAGGCTATTTACATATTTCAAATTTTTGTCCTCCTAAACATAATGGAGGAGCCTTACCATTGTGTTAAGGCTTACCCCCATTTTTTAAGATAAATAGTATTTTATGATTTAATGTAAAAATTGACTACTTATATTTATTTCTTCTTTTCATACAAGTAATTAATCTTGGAATTTATTGTACTATTATGTTATTATTTTAATTTCAATTGAATGCATTTTTAGCACATAGATTTAGAAATATTGATAATAGGCACACACATAAATCAGGTTGATGCACAAATAAAAATAATATCGTATCGACTATTTTCCATTGGTCTAATGAACTGCTAAGCATATTTTAGGACCATTTTCTAAAAATGATCTCTTTTTGTGAAAATAATTAAATTGGGTCTTTTTTGCAAATTTCACTATAATTTCTAACATTTTGTATTCCTTTTCATCTAAATAGTTTATTTTCTATTTGGATTGCTTTATCAAAATATTACAGGAATCGATGTAAAGATGTTCTTTTTGGCAATTTGTTTTTTAGTCAAAGCACTTTATATATGGTTAAGAACCTACATTAATAGATTGCATGCCACTCTTGATGATACGTTTGTATTAGGATGGAGGGGGGTTCAGGTGACACCAATTTTATTCCCAACATGAAAGGTAGTAGAGATGAGAGAAACAACCATCATGACATCCTAACACTAAGAATGCATGGGTATCTTTTCCATAAAAGGGTAGGTGGGAGATAGAGAGCATACTATAGAAATATGGTCAATTAGTTAATTGGTTTAGCAAAGAGTTTCTTTGAGATCTTATCTCTAAGTCTAATTTGGAAGCAAGAAATGAACCAGTAATTACTTGGTTATTATGATTGTGAAGTGGTCCTATCCTCTATTTTACTTTGTATTGTACTTCTATTAGTACTATATCATCTTTGTGTACTAATGAAAGATAATAATTTTATTTTATTTTCTTTTTCTATTTTTCTCTTTCCCTTTCAAATATGCATAATACAAGACATTAATACTAAGAAACACTGTCATTTATTCAGCTCATATAATAAATTCTAGTAAGAAGCTACACTTAATTCTCAAATCTTTTATATAACATCATTATCACAATCTGCTGGAACATATGACAATTTTCTATTCATGTTGTCGAAGGATATTCGATGATCTTGCTGATGAATCACCCCTAAAATATTGTGAGGACCTATCGTAGGTCCTATCGGAATACATATCGTTTCTCTGTCCCTGTAATAGACAGTCGTAAGATCTGACTGCACAACAAAATCATTCCCATTCTCAAAATGGAACGTCATATTTGGAAACTTGTTGAATGATCTTTGAACTTTATAGCACTCCTTAAAAATATAATGCTTACTGTATGGATCTTTGGTCACTTGAAGGCCATCAAAATAATGTTTGAATGCATCCTTGATCCAATCATACGTGCCATCATCTTTGAACATAGAAATAGTTGCCCTTGTATCGATGATAAATCCCCCTTGATAGTGATTTCTATCTTTTCGTGGCTGAAATGCACCTGGCTTGAACCCAATACGCTTGTCACCAATACTTATATCCACCAAGGGAAGGTAATAGTACCATAATTCTAATTCCGGGACTTGGACATAAGGGATAGACTTCACCTTTGGATCTCGAAGCTCAGCATCGCGATCGAACGTTAAAAGGCTTGGAGGCATCTCTTTGTCAATTGTTGGGAGGCAATATGAGAACCGATTGCCTCCAACTTTAGATGATATTTGGCTGATAAAGGATAATGAATGCATATTAAGGCCGAGAATCCCTATTTGTTCTGAAAATTTTGTAAAGCCAATAGCAGTGTGGCTACATCCTAACACAAAGTTTTGGATAAGCTGCATCCCAACACCATTAGAAACAAAGCTCAAGGTATCAAAGATGAGAGTACCATTTGATTCTAAAGATTGATGTCTATAGGTGTAGTGGCATCGGTTTTGGTTACATGTGAAAACAGATCGTTTGAGATCACACACAGTGTGGTTGCATGGTATCGGGATGGAGGTTATCGAGTCTCGTAGTGGGTCAAATATTTTATTACTTGGGCTCTAACATTTGATGCATGGCTCACATTGGAGCCACACAAAACTACTGGCTCTTTCCATCGATAGGAGGTACTTCTTCATTTTCTTTCCAGGTGGAGGGGTGCCAAAAGAAAGTTCTACTAGGTAATCAGATATGTAATATTTAAGTTGTGGCTCAATTTGGTCTCGATTGTAATTAGATTATGAGAGCATGGTCTTAGAAAGCTGGGTATAAGCAATTGTATTGTTGTACAAGCGTTGCAGCCTCTCATCACTTGTGAGGTTTCCAGGAAAGAATGGAGAGTAGATAGAGTCTTTATATATCAGTTTAAGATGTAGAGATAGTACGATTAAAGGAAATGATAAAAGCATAAGGCATAAGAGGAAAAGGATATGGCATAGCTTCACCATTTTGTCTCTCCTTCTATTCTTTTAATTTCTCAAAACTATAAATTGGTGATAAGAGAATTGCATGAGCTTATAATTTATGCACAAAGTATGAATCAATAGATCATTTGTTAAGAGTAAACAAGATGATATGAAATGAATTTTGCATATCTTTTTTGATTCACTTGAAAATTATAAAAAATCATTCAAACAAATTATAGAAACACTTCTCTTTATATTATTAAATGTAGTACAAATTAAATATTGGGCATAGGATAATGCATGTTGTTCCTCAATCTTTATGTAGGGCTATAAATTCAGTATATATGGCAACTTTGCTGTCCACCAAATCTGGGAAATAATAGATTAATTATCATAAAAATAGGTTATGTGCTACCTCATCATTAGTGCTAGCATCATTAATATATAATAAATAGATTCCATGGCTTGCAATTAGCTTGATGTATGTTACATCTCCTTCAATGATCAAGTGGCAGATATTCTTACCAAAGGCTTGCATCATTGACGGGTCAAATTTGAACATCCTTAATCCACTATCATCTTGACTAGGGATGGTAACCAATATTATGACACCTAAAATCAAAATCATTCAAACAAAAAAGAAATTCAAAATCTCGGATGTGACCAAATAGAAATGCTTGGCTTACTATCCTATGAAATTAAGAATCCCATGAGATCAGCTCTCACATTGTAATCGGCATGAACTGTTCAAATTCAAAAATATTCTAACTCTTGGATTCGGCATGATAGGAACACTTGACCTACAATCTTATGAAATCAGGACCCATGAGATCAAGCCTTACACTATAAGTAGCATGACATATTGTAAGTATAGTATATTTACAATTGTTTGAGGAGTGATCATCCATTTAAAATAACTCCTTTTTCCTCTAACATCTCATCATTGCCATAATTAGTTGTTCTTTCAATTTTTTTCTCTAAATAATGATTAGGTTCCTCTAAATTAATGCTTGATAATCATGTGTGTGATCTGATAGTTACTTGGAAAAGAATATCTCTATTCCATATGGAGTAATATTAACATATAGCTTTGATTATAATTTTACATTGTTCTATCTTGTCTAAATGGCAAAAAGGAGGTATTTTCCTCCACTTTGACCAAATGTAAAGGTTATTTAAGCCCTTCTAAGAGAGCCGAATAACTAATATGTAACCATCTTTTATCTCCCCTTAAACACACCCATCCAACATTTCTTGGAACCTTTCGATGGATTCCTACTTCTACAACCTTATTTGCCTATGGAACCTTCTAAAAATTAAATAACACCAATTATTTAATTCAAAAATATTTTATACCTATTTGATAGCGTAATATTTATTTGATATCTTGGAAGAGTTAAAGAAGTGTCAACATATATTCTTGAGATATCAAAGTTTTCTCAAATGAAACTATCTAATGAGTGGGCTTTGGTTCTAAGCCTGCCGAACACCTAAATGAAATGCTAAATCATGTTCAAAGATAAAGATTTGAAGCTAGAGAGAAGTTTGATCAATTAGAGGTTGGAACAAGTTTAGAAGAAATTTCAGAGCATGATGACATTGATCAACTCAAGTCCAAAATTCAAAGGAAAAAGAAAACTAGAGTAAGAGGAGTCTGGTTAGATGGATGATGTACCAATTTTGAAAGAGATCCTGATTGAAGAGCCAATTGATTTTAATGTTACTCATGGAGCATCAAAGATTTTATTGAGGACTCAAATCATATAGACAAGGCTTATGCAAAAGAACTTAAGATGTGGATAATTTTGGTGGAAGTTTAGGCTCCATCTGGCATTGCCAATAGAGGGCCAAAGGGTGCCTTTGAAAGGACAAAAAAATGCTTTTGAATAATCTTACTGTGTTGCATAAAAATTTTCGAATAGCTTTTTAGCTCCTTTAAAAGCTAGAAAAAGTCTATTAGGGAGAAGCTCTGCAAAAACTGAGGCATATAGAAAAGGTATTTTCACTGTACTTAAAGATCATGGGTAAAAAATATAAAAATAGGCATACTTAATATTATAATATAACAATACTATAATATTATTTTTATATTAAATTATGTAATATAAATAAGACAATATAATGATATTACAAAATTTATTATGCTTTTAAAAAATATATAAATATATTTTTATTATATTATTTAGGATAAAATATTAAAATAAATAATTTACAATTAAGAATACTTTACAATAATTATTTTTGATATAGAGAGTTCAACATTTGAAAGTGCAGTACAGTGTCTTCTTTTTTTATTATATCTCATTACTAAAAGCACTTTTTAGTTTGATTACTAATAAATGTTAAAGTTCTACAATACTTTAAAAAAATAGTTACCAAACAATAAATGATTTTTTATTAAAAGTTTGACTAGTGAACATTCTGCTACCTAAAGCTCAACTAATAAATTTCAAAAGTTCTGCTATGTATGGCAATGTCAAACAAGGCGTTTGTAGTTGAGTTGCTAAAGTTGTATTAGGTGTTGTATAAAGGTAATTTGGGTTCAATCTTTCCCTCATCCCAATTTTGGCTAGATTTCTTATAATCCTTAGAAAAATAAAAAAGAAAAGGAAAAAAAGAACCTCTACACCATATTAGACAAAAACTTATTATAAATTCCCACCATTGTGTAGCACAATGAAGGTTACTCGTACACAATCTTGCTCCTACATGCCAAGAGGCGATTTTTATGCTTTGAATTTTTGACCTTCTAGTCATAATAGAGCAACCTTACCATTGTACTAAGGCTTACCTTTATTTTTTAAGTTAAATAATATATACCAAAAATCCACTATATTTTATTTTATGTATAAATTGATTACCTGTATTTTTTTTTTCTGCATAAATAATTAATTTCATAATTTATTGTGTATTATGTGACTATTTTAATTTCAAATGGATGCATTTTTAGCACATAGATACAAACAATATTGATAATGAATGCACACACAATGCAAGTTGATGCACAAATAGAAATAATATTGTAATAGTTATTTATCATTGGTATAATGATCTACTAAAGTGTAAATTAGGACCATTTTCTTAAAAATATTCTCTTTTTGTGAAAATAATTAAATTGGATCTCTTCTGTAAATTTCCAAACAATTTTCAATAATTTTTATTCCTTTTCATCCAAGGTATAGTTTATTTTTTTGTTTGGATTGCTTCGTCAAAATATTCTAGGGAATGGATGCATTTTTTTTGCAATTTCTTTTTTGGTCTGAGCATTTTATCTATAGTTAAACATCTATATTGGTTTCTACCAAAAAAGAAACCAACTATATTGGTAGTAGATGACACATCACTCATGATGATAGGCTAGTATGGGTTGGAAATATATTAGGGTGGGAGGGGGACTCAAGCGACACCAATTTTGTCCTCAATTGTAAGGATGAGAGAAACTACCATCACGGCATCCTAACACTAAGAATGCTTGGGTTTTTTTTTTTTTCCATAAGAGGCCTGGGTGGCACATAGAGAGCATACTATAGAAACATTGTTAATTAGTTAATTGGTCTAGCAATAAGATTATTTGAGATCTTATTTCTAAGTCTAATGTGAAATCAAGAAATGAACTAGTAAAGATCACTTGCTTGTTAGGATTGCGAAAAGGTCCTATACTTTATTTTACTTTATGTATTGTACTTCTAGTATTATGTACTAATGAATGATAATAATTTTCTTTTGTTCTCTTTTCTATTTTTATCTTTTCCTTTCAAATATGTTTTATATGGTGACCTTAATATTACAAAAACAAAGTCATTTATTTAGCTCATATAATAAATTCTAGTAAGAAGTTATACTTAATTCTCAGATATTGTGCTACATATCATAAAATTGTATAGTTGTATAAGTATTGCAACCTATCACCATTTGTAAGATTTTCAGAATAAAATGGAGACTAGCTTGATGGAGTCCTTATACATGAGTTTAAGATGTAGAGATAGTACAATCAAAGAAAATGATGAAAGTAGAGGAAGATGGTATGACACACTCACCATTTTAGTTCTCCTTTTCTTTTAATCTCTCCAAACTATAAATTAGCACCCCTAAACTATATCCACTTCCCAAGACTCTTTGAGATTTTTATTATATCGATCCTCTTTCAAATAGGTGAAGACCAAATCTTTACACACTTCTAATAATTTCTTGCTCAATAAGAGTAAATAAGATGATATTAAATGAATTTTGTATATCTTTTTTGATTCACTTGAAAATTGTAAAAAAATCCCCTTGACTAACTCATAAAAACACTTATCTCTATATTGCTAAGTATAGTTCCAAAAACTAGGCAAAAGCTGATGCATGCAATCCCTTAGTGTTTATTTAGGGGTATAGATTCAATGTCTAATGCAACTTAATTTTTCACTGAATCTACCAAATAACATATTACCATAAAAATAAGCTCCACCCTGTCATTAATACTAGAATCATTAATATATAATGAATAGATTATGTGGCTTGTGATTGGCTTAAGGTCTATTACCTTGCCATTAATAATCAAGTGGTAGATATTTTTACTAAAGCTTATGATAATCAACATTATGGCACCAAATTCAAAATCATTCAAATTCAAAAAATATTTAAAATCTCAAATGTGACAAAATAAGAATGCTTGATCTGTAATCCAATGAAATTAGGAATCACATGACATTAGGTCCCACATTGTAACTAGTATAAATCATTCAAATTCAAAAATTTTCTAAATCTTGGATATAATGTGATGGGAACTCTTGACTTGTAATAACATAAGTAGAACTATCAAAGAAAATAACTGTTAGTCTTGCATTAACTCTTTGATGGTCTTTAATTAAGTACCTTCAACATTTCTATAGGGAATGCTCAAAGTTCATGGTCTTTCTTCGATCACCTCTCACGAAATCATGGTCTCACACCAAGGCAAGTTAAAAACTATCCCAAGTCAAGAAAGAAAAAAACTCAAAATTATATTATCAAATTGATTTCAATAAGGTATACCAGTGACCTATGTATAGATGAGGTCTCCTAAAATGAATAGGCTTTCTAGTTGCCATAGGTTACAAACACTCTAAAGAAAGAGATAAATATTAAATAATTTTTTAAAAATATACTTGTAAATCCTAATTGATTTTTAAATCTTGTAACATAAGTTTCTAGATAAATTAGACATAAAAATGCAATCAAAACTAAAGAAAAATCATCTTCTCTGTCATGAATTATAGGATGGTACTTTCATAAATTTTAGAAACTTCATCAATATTGACATTTCATTCCTATATAGCTCATAAGTTTTTTATTTGACATCCATTTTGAGTGATTCAAAATGCATTGGAAAACTAACTCGATAAAAAAAAAAAGTGTTAAAAGTTTGAAAACTTTAATTAGATTGATGCTGGTGAAGCTTTCTTTTAAACTAATATATGATAGATGGTCTTTATTGATATAACTGGAAATAAACTTCAAAATTTGGTATGTAAATTTGAAAATCTTTAAAAGTAGCAATTAAATTTCAATAAAGTATATTTGTGAAAGTTTAAATTTTGAATTTAAATATACAAGATGCTTTAATTATAGTATAAACTTTTAAAGGGGATTTCAAAATGCAACATTAAATGTGTTTTCATGCACCATAAATTTAATTTGATTCTAAAAATAAAGAATCGAAACTACTTTAAAATTTTTTGCACTAATTTGAAATAGTAGAAAAGAAATTTTACCTAATTTTGATTTAATATGATTTTTTTCATGAATTTTAATTAGAAGATATTCAAATTTAAAGAACCTGATCTATTAATTTGCACAATTTTCAAAGCAATAAATATTTTGATTTTAATTTGAGAATTATTTTCATGAATTTCAAGTAAGAGTTACAAATTTAAAATCAATTTTGCAATATCATTAAAGTAATTCAGGACTTTGCATAAGAGTAGGACAAAACACTGCTATGGAATTAAACTTTACTATGCTGTCAAAAGTAGAAAATAATAATTACCAAGATAGATAATTTTTATACTTAGATTGCTGCAAAATAATTCTTGAAATTTGCTAATTTTGTAATTTAAAATTTGGAAAATAAATGGCTTCAAAAATAAACAATGATAGAAAGAGAAGAAATTAGGTATGTTTGGATTGAGGCATGTGCAAACTCTATCCTAAGAATGAAAATTCTCTGCTTTAAGTATGACTACAACTTCATCTTAAAGGTACAATAACCTGGCTCAACTTGATCCTAGTATCACAAGTACAATTGTGCAAATGCTTGAATCAATATATTCCATGCCCATGGAGATGAAAACAAAAGAATAAAAGTTGAATAAATAAAAAGGGAGGAAGAATGGCTTGTGGTTTGATAGCTCTTAAATCAACATCACGGTGTAAGGCTTGGTTTGTTATGTGTTATGCATTGAGACCTAAGAGCTAGAGCTAATTATAGGATCGGTATAGGAAACTACTAGAGAGGCCCATAAAGGCCTTAACAAACTTTTGCATAAAGGCCATAATAGCCTATTAACACTAGCACCTTACAATGGCCTAATGATTGTTGTGCACGTACTAAGACTTATGAGATATATATTTCAAATTTTAAGTTTTATATTATGGTATAATTAAGTTTGACAAGGACAACATTTCAAATTTTAAATTTTATATATTAGCCACATGAGCATTCTTGTTATGCATCCGCACATCACAATCGATTGAGCTAAGCTAAGCACATTTGGTTGCTAGCCCACAACCCTTAAAGTCCGAGGTGGCCCTTGATCAACTAGATATCAGTAGATATAGGCATTACTACTACATTTAGATGTAGAACTATTAACCAGCCTTTAAAAATTTAAACCTTTCAAATTAGAAATAAAGTTAACCTTTTAATATAGAAATAATTAAAAATTCTTCAAAAGTTCAACCTTTTTTTTCAAATGAAAAACTTAAAATTTTCAAGAGATAATATAGGATTCAGTTACCGAGTTGGAGAACATATGTTAGAGTTGTAAGTATAGCCGAGGTTGACATGAAGTCATCCATCTAGTTAGCTATTAAAGATTCAATATGGGGCCTAACCTACCATCTTAAAAGCTATCTTACAATTTGGTTTGATATTGAAAATAAATATTTATTCAGAATTTGTCTTCACTATGATACATAAATCAGACCAATTTAAGTTTTCCTTATCTACTTAAAAATTTAAAGTCTAGGAGTGTTTCTATGATTTAAGTCTTATTCAAAGAATGAATAATATTTTATTGTATTTCTCCTCCTATTTGGTGGATCCTCTATGCTACGCAAAGTTCTTGATTCCCTATTATCCTTTTTCTTGTGTTGTAAATTACTCTCTTTAATCTGTGTTCTTTTATGTGTGAATCATATACACACTAACCGATATATAAAAATATGATAGCATTGATCTTGGGATGTCACTATAATAGAAACTCCCATAGGCTAAGGCTGGGCCTAAAGTTTAATTCAACATTACAACACATAAGCTTTGGCACCAATATAGTGCCTCACTAACTAAGCTCACAACTTTTGTTTTTGGGACTTCTCTTGTAAAATTTGAGGACTTTTGTATTGGAGTTTTCTCCTCTCATCTTTATACGTTCTCCACCACTAGTGTAGCTTTTCTTAATCATCTTCACCCATGAATATATGCTGAAATTCAAACTATATAAATTCATGCTCTTCTCTTTCATTTATTTTACTATCTCTAAATCTATGTGATGTTAGCCCACTATCACACCCTGCTCCCAACATCTTGAGTTGAGACATACTAGACAGCCAAATATCCCATAAGGTTGAACCTACATAATGTAATCCGGCAATCTAGTGCACATCTATTAATATAAAAGCTTCAATAAAATCAATGTCATTAAAATTCTTGAGTAAGTTTACCTTCATAATGTTCAATATTGAGTTGAGTTTCTACTATATTATGAATCATCCAAAATAGAGGTCAAATGAGAAAGTTATGAGTAATTTAATAAATATATATTAGCGTTGATAAATTTAAGAATACTATAAAAATAACATTTTATAGCCAATAATTTAAGAATAATTTGTCTTGTATTTTTATTCAACTTTTTATACTTCTTTCATCTAAAAATTCTTCTTACACAAGGTAAAAGTGCAATGAGAGTTAGGAATATATTTTTAGATATTTATTTGATATTTTTTACTTTAGATTTCCTTAGAAAATTTGTATCCTAAAGGAAATAAGAAATATATAGGCTTTAAGAAATTAATATCCTTTAGGAAGTTTAAAATTTGTTGGCTTAAGAAAAAATATTTATAAGTATTCTAGCTGAAATCTTTTGTTATAAAAAAATATTAATAAAGCTCTTAAAAGTTCTACTTCAATTCTTGACTTGTAGTGATTTTTTGCTTTGTTATGCTATGTTGTGATTTTGAAATAAGTGAGTGGTACAAAGATGGAAGCATTGAACCTTTTTCTCTATCATATTAACCCTTTTTCTCTCTATAAAAAAATTTCTTTCTCTTCCTTTTTCTCTCTCTATATGGACTATAGGTGGGTTTTCACTGAAGGTTCTCTTTTCCCTCTCTCTCCCTAAAGATACTAATCATGGGTGCTAGATCTGGCACCTTTGTAGGGTATCATTGAACCCCAAATTAGATCAGGAATAGTTCTGATCAATTGATTTGGATCTATAAAGATGCAATCATTAGAGTAAACTTTTTCTCTTTTCCCTTATAGTTAAAGCTTAGTAGAGATCACTCTTGTGAACATGACCTTCAACCTTAATAGAGCATTGGAATTAGGAGATAGTTGCAAGTCTATGGGTGTAAATAATTTTATTTCAAAGATGGTAAATACCTCTAACTCTAGCATTTATTTTAAATGCTTATGTTTTATTAAAAATCCATATTTTTCAGGTTTATTCATTTGTCGATCAATGTATACATATATTTATTTAGGCAAAAAGCATGATTTTTTAAATTGAAAGTACGAAAATTATTTATGCATGTTGTCATAACATGAAAAATTATTGTGCATATTTCATATATATTTGAAATCAATTTTTATAGATGCATGCTTTTGCATAGATGCAATATTATTTTAAAATTATGGATCAAGCATGATATAATCCTTTTGAGCGTGATAATTGTATAAAATTCATGAATTTTTGGATTGATTGTACAATTGATGTATTGGTTAGAAATAGATAATATGCTCTCTCTCTCTCTCTCTCTCTCTCTCTCTAATCTAACTATAATTCAAAACTAGTGATCGGAGTTGACCATTAGCCATGAATCATTTAAAGCTAGTTTCTTTTTGGGTCTAGCTAGTCAAGGCCCATTGTTAGCACATGATGCTTGTCAGCATATTTTACATTGAGGAGCTACTTTCTTTTAGACCTGATCAGTTAAGACTGATTGCTAGTGCATGATTGTTGACATTTTAACTCATATGAATCAAAGCTAGTTTCCTCTTATACAAAGAAAATGGGGTTGCTCGCTAGCATATATTGATTCATCAACATGTTTTGCATTTGGCCCTAATCATAATTGTAGTCAACAAAGATTAAGGATGGCATATTTATAAATGATAACATAAAAGGAGGAGGAAAAAAAGAAAAGAAAAGAAAAGACAACATAAGTCTTGTTAATTGATACACTAAATGTTTGTAAAATGAATTTATATTTTGCTATATTTATTTAATTGTAGACTTGACAAATTAATATATTTTGTGATTGATGCACATATTGTATATAAATCTGCAATTGTATATCAAATGTGCTTGATCCAATTAGAGGTAGAGATTACTTATTGAGCTAATAGCTTATACGATACTTTAATTTTTTTTTAGAACCATAGGATGAGTAGGGTTAGGATTTGAAGGGATGCAAGTGAAGATCGAAGTGCTTAAGGTAGCTAGATTATTTCTAATGCCTAAAGTATAAAGAAAGTTGTAATTGAACAATTTTGCTATCATATTTATAGTATTCTTTAGTTTTGGATATAAAAAATGGTACAGGCTAAACTATACTTTTGACCCTCGAACTTAGGGGGATATGTCACTTTAGTATCTGTACTACGAAAAAATTTTAAGTTGTCCCTGAACTTTATTTTTTGTTTCTGTTTAGTCCTTACCGCTAAAATAGGGTGACGTTATGAGGAGCTCGCCTATGTGGCATTCGATGTGGTTGAAGCTGGACTAATGTGGCATTCGACCTGACTGAATCGGTGACTTGGGTCATCCGACCAAGCTGACTTGCCGTCTCCCTCCTCCCTTTCCACCCTGCCCTCGTAGATGCCACCATCGGCGCCACCGTCTCCTTTGCGAACTCCATCCGCTTCCTCTTGAACTCCATTATCCGCTGCTGTTTTGATCTCTCCACCCTCTTATAAACCTTTGCAAACTTCACAATGGCCCTTGCCAACTCCCCAAAAGCCCCCTCCTCCCTACTATCACCACCCAAACTCCCCTAGCTTCTCCATTGCGTTCTTAAGGCGGCAACATGAAATGGTCCATCATCACCATCATCCTCGCCGGCGTCCTCATCCTCATCCGCCTCGTCCTCCTCATCATCCTTGACATAGCCAATTTCCCTTCGGGAGCTCTCCGAATACTCCGGCGAGTTCCTCGACCCACTCGAATACATAGCAGCATGAGGGTTAGGGTTCTGGGGCTTCACGATAAAGGTGAGAGAAAGGGGATAATGGGAATTGGGTTGGGGGTGGTAAGGTTTGATAAAGGGGGTGGAGGAAGGATTTGGATTATTGATAGATGGAACAGAATTGGGCTTCATGACGAGGTCGAGGCGCAAGAACAAGGGCCATTGCGATGGCCCGAGCTTTGATTTCTCTAACTTATACTTGTTCTTGATAGTATCGATCCAATTCTTCCACTGTACATCCATCTTTCGAGGTTTCCCAAGCACCTCCTGCTGCTCATTCACGGCATCAACGACCTCCCTCCAGTCTTTCTGCCAGAGGTTCCCTCGACTTAGTTGCAGGTACTGGTTTCCCCATGCCTGTATCAGTGCCTCCGATGCTCCCTCCCTCCAGTGCTTCCGGCATGCATCGTTGGTGGAGGGTGGTGGAGGTGCGCCCAAGGGCAGGATCCATGAATCGATTGGAATCCGATGGTCAAAATCCATGGATTCAGCCAGGTCAGATGCTACGTCGACCAACTTCGGCCATATCGATTGCACGTAAGCGAGCTCTTCATGGCGTTAGTCTTATTTTAACGGTAGAGACCAAGCAGAAATCAAAACTAAAATTCAGGAACAACTTAAAATTTTTTGTAGTATAGGAATTAAAGTGACATACCCCCTAAGTTTGAAGGTTAAAAGTATAGTTTAGCCAATGATATATTATGTTATAATGAAAACTGATAAAAAAATGTGTTGCATGTTCTCCAAGGCTGCAGCCTAAGCTCTAACTAGGTTTGGGGCATGAGAGACACCTTCCTTAAAAATTTTTTTAAAATATCTTGATTGATAGAGTTATAGACTCATCCATTAGATGCACCTTTGTCTTTGAATAAATCATTACAAAAAAATCACTAAGACCTCCGATAATTTTTAACTTAAATCGAACACCACTCCTATATTTTTTTCATCACTCACCTCCCCTAAATTTATCAAAATAGACAACAGATTAATTCTATTGGAATATGATGCTAATTGCTAAATGGGAATTAAACCATGTTAGGTCACATGATAGGAAATAGTTGGCTAAAGTAAATTAATGTGGGAAAGGAACCATCTCTGCATGTGAATATTGAGGGAAAAGAGGGTTTTGACCCATAGCAAAGCATTGTGGAAGCATGAATAAAGTTGGAGTGGGCAAATTAGTCAACATGTTTTATATGGACAAATAGCTGCAAAAGTCCATATATTTCTGTAATTAGGTGAGTCAGTCAGGTGGGTCATGTTCTTTTAAAATTTCAATTAGGACTCAAAAAAGATCTTCTTATAAATCAAACAAGATCTTTTTATACCAACTTAATTTTTTGTTTAGATTTTAGGCTAGATGATGAATTACACTTCTGCTCTATCTTCACTTGCTCTATCTTTACTAATTGATTGGCTTAAGGCCTTAATGCATGAAGCTATTTGTTAGACCTTTTTATAAGCTTTTACAGATTATTTAAAAAGTTTCGCTTGTTTGTAATTTTCTCTTTTCTTTTTTTATTTTTTTTTAAGGTCGTTTATGCGAAAATATGCTTAATTGTGGCTTGATATGAAACCCTTTCCAAAAAGAGTAAAATATCCAAGCTGTAGTATCAAAAATAGAAAGTAAGATTTTCTACCTTTGTAAGTTCCTTGAACTAAAAGTACATGAAAAACATATAACCATAGCTAAATCCAATTATTTAATGAACAAATCAAGGAAGAGTAGCTAGTATTACCTGAGATTATATTAGCTTCTATATTTTCAGATATCTTGAGGAAGGGTGGATGCACTAAATTCATTAGCAACACGGAGAATTTGAACAGAGTGAATAGTTCTCTAAAGAAAAATGTAAATGGCTCCAATGAAGAAAATATAGAAGGCAACCAGGAGAGCAGCTCCATCAAATGGCTTGATGCAGAGGAACAACTGATTGAGAAAGGCAATGAAGTTGTCCAAGAACCGAATAGCATTTGCGATGAAGTTTGCAGCAATGATGGCAAAGTTTTGATCAAAACTACTGCATATGGAGAGCCAGTAGTTCTGGTGGTTGCAATGACTGTCAAAACTATCTAGAAAATAAGTCCTAATTTTGTATGTATCAGTGAAATATTTCATCTAATGAAAGACCCTATTACGTTTTGCTCAACTTCTTTGTATCATATATCTGATAGAATATAATGCTATGAAAAGCAAATTTGATAGCATACAATATTACTTTGTCAAAAAACGATCACCAACTACAAATATATAAGCTGCGTGCAATATTACTTCTCCAAAAAAAATCTAAAATTTAATTTATAATTAATCAATACTTAAGGAACTTGTCCAAAACACCCAAACAACCAATTGCAAATATATGAGCTACAATAATTATAAAACTAGACCTGTCCAAAAAAAACATCTAAATTAGTAACTACATAATCAGAGTTATCCAAAACACATCAAAATTATAAAAGAACCCACCAACAATTAAGACAGTCATCTTATCACCTTTTTCATGTGTGCTTTTGAATTATTTAGACAAAGGTGGCTGTTGGGTACCAATTTTGACAAAAAAAAAAAAAAAGACCTATAGGACTTGTTTACGGGCTTATTCATCCCTTAGTGCTTAGATTTAGTCCTGCAAAATTTTTTACTTAGACCCACGTCTACAACACAGTTGTTTTGAATTGTTCGTTACCACTTTTTTCCGAGTTCGTTTTCTCCAAATAGTCACGGCGACAGTCCTAGAGACAGAGAGGTAGGCAACTCATCGTTGATGATGGCGATCAATGTCTTGGTAGGTTAGGTCAAAATAAGCAAAAATCCTTGATGGTGGTTTTCAGAAGTAAATTTATAAAGATTCAACAGGCTTGTCTCTCATACTTCTCATTAGGAGGTTCATGCTACATGGTTTTGTGATTGCAAACCATTTAGGATATCTTCTATTGTGAAAATTTTAAGAAACTTTTGTATATTAACCTTTAAAGAAGACCACCCCTCAATCTTTCAGCTCCATGTTGTGCTATTCCATCTTTTAATCTAGATCACGTCCAGTTCCTACTTCTTGCTAGGATCCCATTTGGCGTTCATTGTGAGACAAGATTTCAACTAGCTCCTTGAGACATTCACTTTCAGTCTTGGTACTCGCGAATTTACTTCTTCAATCATTTTCAATCAAGCTATCATCTCTAGCCTCAACTTATTCAGTATTCTGATATTGATTTTGCATGTCGATAAATAATGGTAAGTCCAGTAATTATGATGGATCAATAGATGATGGTAAGTTTATATTTAAATATGTTTTCTAAAGAAGATGAAGCATCCTAGTTGATGATGTCTATGCTCAAGAAACAGTATATATTTTAAAGAACTATTCACACTAAATGAACATGTTGGTGGTGATTAAACAATAACCTTGTAGAGAAAACTATAAAACCAAAGTTTTTACTAGTTAAAGACATAACAATGACGCTAGTGATTGGCTTTCTGATATTGCAATTACAATCTTTAGTTCCTATTCATCAATTCAATAAGCTGCCTAGTTATTGCATTTTTGCGGGTCTAATCTTTATTCCATTGAGCCAGCCATACTTTCATGAGCAGGGACTAGTATAACACATCACTACATTGATTATGTGAGAGAGCATTGCAAGAACTGCTTAAAAAGGGTATGTGAACAACTCATCATCCTTTTTAGTATGTTTTCAAAATTTTATTATTTATTCATATTTTTATCTGCACAATAAATACATATGGGATCTGAATATTTTAAATTTCAACAAATTATTGGTCTAGTTTTTACATTTTCATCATCTTTTAGTATCAGTATGAAAACATCAGCTACCATTTATCTTAGGCATATTATCAATATCTTGCAATAGCTCATATTTACATTCAATAATATTTTAAATGCTTAATATCCTTGGCGATAATATTCATAGCAATTATAAAGATATAATCAAAACTAAAAGGGTTTATTGTTTAAATAACATATTAGAAACAACAAATACAACTTTCAGTCATTGAAATTGCATTAGTCATTTTATTTGCATGTAGGATAAATTAAATCATGGATTTTAAGTTAGATCTTATAATTTGATATTGATCACATGAATTGCATGTTAAATATCAGCTTCTTCTTCTCATGCATTTTTTTTTCAAAGTAAAATAATTTGTAAATAACAAAATTGCATTAGTCACTTCACAACATTTAATATATGTATCATAATAGCATTAATCATATGAATTGCATGTTAAATATTAGCTAATTCTTCACATGTTTTTTCCATCAATTTTTTATTTACAGCCAATGCTTGGGTTACAATTATCTTTCTTAAAACCTAGCATTTTTTTTAAAAAAAAATCCTGATTGGCCACTTAATGCTATAGCAACACTTGCTTAATACTTCAGCTCTAAGGGACCAGATTGTTGGAAGATAAAACGTAAGGCTGCAAATAGGTTGCGTAAAGCCCTCACCTAACATGATCCAATTAGGTCAACAATTAGACTTGATTTAAAAACCAGGTTACATTTGGGTATGTCAAGACGTAAAACTTGACTCTGCCAAGTTTAGGCTTGAATTCTCAACTTATTTCCATGGAAGAATGAAATTATTAATTTAACCTCAAGTCATGTAATTATTAGATGCATGGTTGATAATTTCATTAAATTTATCATTAAAATCATAATGGCCATTTGATCAAATAATAAACTAAAGCATTATCCCAATCAAACTTTTACATCTCATGCTCCCAAACAAAACAAGATCCACTTACGTACCGCTATCTTACCATCTTATAATACAAAAAAAAAAATAAAAAATAAAAAATTACTCTATGTTTGTTTGAAGTTGTGGCTCTAATATCAATACAAAGTACTTCGAACTCTCTTATAACCTAAGTTGACAAGTCTTCGCTCTAAAATATAATACTTGAGCTGCTTGGATCAAGCATATTAAATGATAAAAGTAGGGCTACAAATAGATTAAGCTGGCACATGATTAGATCGGTCCAACATATTTTATACAAAGGCTTATGGATGGGATTAGGTTTATAAATTGAACCCATTTTAAATTTCAGATAAGACCAGAGTCTTATATTTTTTAACCTAATACAATGTGACCATGACTATATATCATCTGATTCTAAATTAGGTTAATCAAAGTGGGTTAATTCAATTCAAACTCGATCTGATCCAACCCAAAAATCCAAACCATTTAAATTTTCTTTTCCTTTATTCTAAATATCTTTCTTAATTTATTGAATTAACTTTGATTTAGTTCTCTTCTAATGTATAGATGGCTACTGCATTATCAACTCCTTGTCCATCCTAGCCATGGTTTCCTTGCCGGCCTTTCTCCCTTTATGTTCTTTGTTATTTTGTTTCTTACTTTATGGTGCTGTAGAGTGGCTGTGAATCATTGTCTAATTCCTGCAATTTTCCTCTACTGACATGTCAGCATAGAATAAGCAATGAAGACGAATTCATTCACTTTGCTTTATTAAATCAATCCATGATCTTTCTGTTTTTAGGAAGTTGCTCTTATGACGTGTTTTGTACACGGTTTAGATTGAGGTGGGATTGGATTAGCAATCCAATACCAAGAGACTTCACAATTCCATGCCTCTTTGGGTTTGTCAATCCAAACTTTTTAGGTAGAAGAAACTAATATTTTGATGGGGCTACAGCATATGACTCTTTTTTTTTTTTTCTCTTTCAAATGTTGGATTGAGGAAACTAATAGAATGCATCATTGCAAGCTTGCAGGCCAGTGAAGGTTTGGTTTAGCTTCAGGTTGTTTTGAGATCGCTAGCTGCCATTCACGATCATTCTTGTCCCGTTTTTTAGCAATTCTGGTCTTGGAGGAGTTACATGCGGTAGTAACCAAACAACTTGCCTCCTTTGCCTTTTGCCCGCATTATCGTGGGCGTGCGCTCAGTGCAAACATCTCTCTTTGGTATGTCTACAAAGAAGAGCGATAGCCGACAAATTATTCCTATTAGTGCCATTTCATGTTTATGAAATTCTAGTGGACGTTCGATTGCAACAAAGGTTCTAAAGCTGTGGTGGTTGATTGATTGTTTTTCACCCGTGAGCAATTTATTTATTAACTTTCAACTTGTAGCTGGAAAAAATAAAGAATTTAGAATAGGAAAATATTGAATAGGACCATATAACTTGAGTATAAATGACATGTTACTTATAAACACTTTGTTAATGTTAAATACTCCAATGTAATAGATTCTTCTTCACTGGAGAGCAAATTTCTGGTAGATTAGTATCAATAACAGCAAGATCAAACATGAAACTTTCCTTTTATTTTATTTAAGAAACAATAGATTTTTTTACTCTACAAGCAGTTGCAGGTCAGCTTGCTGCAATCATTTGTAGGTTTCATTTGCTTTGGTTGTGGAGTTGAAGTACTCTGATGTAGCCCAACTTCAGCTACTTCAAACGATAGGATTGGGAGAGTGATTAATACAAATTGGAATGTAGTAATTCCAAAGCCAAAGTTCAAGACTCTTTGATCTACAACTTTGCTATTTTGAGATCTCTTAGATGAGCACTTCAAGAGGATCGAAATTGGAAAAAAATGAGAAGTTGCGAATGAATAGAACTTCAATGGTTGCTCTTCTAGGCTTCCAAGGAAGATAAAATGGCATCAATTCTTCTAGATTGATGGCTGCAACTCTTCAAGGATGTAGACTTTGGAAACGCTCTAACTCTTCAAGGAAGGAGTGAAAACTCTTCTAGATTTTCAAAAGGTATTAACTCTTCAAGGTTCAAGGTAATTGCACTTAGACAAATTTTATTCATTCTGCTCTTTTACAGAGACTTGATGGTGGCAAAGCAAAAACAAAAGGAAAACCAAAAGACTTAAGGTCAAATTTAGAAACTAAAAGCTTAATAAAAGCACAATATTTCCAATGCTTGTGGCTGTTCCAAGAATATGCATGGGAAAGGTGTAGTGCCTGGGAAATGACAAAGTCAAAGATGAGAGACTTGGGATGGTTCTTGGTCTTGAATGCGGGCTGCATCATTTCCCCCTTCTTTAGAAGAATTCGTCCCTGAATTCGAATCACCATTATTGGAAGAATTGCCAATATAAGGTGTTAAATGCCGGACATTGAACACATCATGTATCTTCATGTGGGAAAGAAGCTTTAACCGATACGCATTAGGATTGATGTGCTCAAGTACTTCAAGGAGACCAAGCTTCCGATTACTAAGTTTGTTGTAGGTTCCAATGGGATGGCATTCCGGTGGTAAATAAGCCCAAACAAAATCTCCAGGTTCAAAAATGACTTCACGTCGCCGCTTATCAACATTCTTTTTATAGGATTCAGCTTTGCTCCCTAGCCGTTGGTGCACATCTTCA
This sequence comes from Metroxylon sagu, assembly GCA_017589505.3. NCBI lineage: Eukaryota > Viridiplantae > Streptophyta > Magnoliopsida > Arecales > Arecaceae > Metroxylon > Metroxylon sagu. The sequence continues at coordinate 1,722,864 of JACVBY030000616.1, read as the reverse complement.
TGAACTACTTTCATTTGAGAAACAATATCATCCACCTTATCAATTAACTTTTCAGCAAAGGGGATAGGTGCAAGCAGTCTTTGGTTGACATTCATACACAATCTCAAAAGGGTTGTATCCAGTGGTACGGTTCACCGAGCAGTTGTATGCAAATTCTCCAAGTGACAGCCGTGACTCCCGAGATCGGGGGTTATCATCAATCAAAGTTCTCAACAGATTTCCCAAGGACCGATTGACAACTTCAGTTTGTCCATCCGTTTGAGGGTGAAACACTGTACTATATTGTAGTTTGGCACCCATACTCTTCCATAGTTGTTGCCAGAAGTGATTGAGAAACTTGGTGTCCCGATCAGAAGTAATGGTCTTAGGAAGGCCATGCAACTTGTATACTTTTTTGAAGAATAATTCAGCAATGCGTGAGGCATCCATAGTCTTGCGACAAGGAATAAAATGTGCCATTTTTGAAAACCTATCAACAACCACAAAGATTGAATCCATACCTCTTAATGTGCGCAGGAGCCCAATGACAAAATCCATAGAAATATCTTCCCAAGGGGCTTGTGGTATCGGCAATGGCAAATAAAGGCCAGCATTGGTAGCTTGTCCCTTTCCTACTTGGCAATTTCGACAACTCATCACATGATGATGTACATCACGTTTCAAATGGGGCCAAAAATATTTTGCTGAAACAAGTTGCATAGTCTTGTCACGCCCAAAATGTCCGTTGTGGTGAATTTCATCAATCACCTTTTGTCGAAGAGAGCAATTCGGCACACATAAACGATTTCCTTTGAAAAGGAAGCCATCACATAAAGCAAAATCAGCAAGCTTCTTGTCTTGTGCATCTGAAATGATCATTGAGAAGTAAGGGTCTTCTTGATACAACTCTTGAAAAGAGTCAAATCCAAGAACAATTGAGCGCATGGTATGAAGCAAGCTCTTCTTTCGGCTAAGAGCATCGGCAACCTGATTTTGAACTTCGGATTTGTGCTTGATGTTGAATGTAAATTCTTGGAGATATTCAGCCCATTTTGCACGCCTGGAATTGAGCTTTTGCTGACCTGAAATATACTTAAGAGCTTCATGATCAGTGTACAAAATAAACTCTCTATGAATAAGATATTGCCTCCAATGCTCAAGTGTGCGAAATAATGCATAAAACTCCAAATCATAAGTACTGTAATGAAGTTTTGCACCATTCAATTTCTCACTAAAGAAGGCAATGGATCGACCTCCTTGACTTAGAACTCCTCCTATGCCGGTACCAGATGCATCACAATGCACCTCAAAGATAAGATCAAAGTTAGGTAATGCAAGGACTGGAGCTGTGCTCAACTTTTCTTTGAGATGTTCAAAACTTTGTTGGGCTGCTCTTGTCCACTCAAAAACTCCTTTCTTCATACAAGAGGTGAGTGGGGCTGCAATGGTGCTAAAATGTGTAATGAATCGCTGATAGAAAGAAGCTAGGCCATGAAAGCTTCGAACTTCATGCACATTTGTTGGAGTTGGCCATTCTTGGATCACCTTAATCTTAGCATCATCATCTAAGATACCTTCTTTTGAGATGTGAAATCCCAAGAATAAGATTTGTGGCACCATAAAGTAGCACTTGTCAGGGGCTGCATACAAACGTTCTTGTCATAACACACATATCACTTCTTGAAGGTGCTGCAAACGTTCACTAGTAGATTTGCTAAAAATCAAAATATCATCAAAATAAACCACAACAAACTTTCCAAGAAATTTCTTCAAAACTTGAGTCATGAATCTCATGAATGTGGATGGTGCATTGGATAATCCGAATGGCATGACTAGCCACTCAAACAGTCCGTCTTTGGTTTTGAATGCAGTCTTCCATTCATCTCCGGGCTTGATTCTGATTTGATGATATCCACTCTTTAAGTCTAGCTTTGAGAAGATGGTTGCACCAAAAAGTTGATCCAAGAGATCATCAAGACAAGGGATAGGGAACCGATACTTGATAGTGATCTTGTTAATTGCCCTACTATCAATACACATTCTCCAAGTGCCATTTTTCTTAGGCACCAAGAGGGCTAGTACAGCACATAGACTTAGACTTTCTCTTATAAAACCTTTATTCAAAAGTTCCTTAACTTATCGCTGCAATTCTTCATGTCCAGTTGGACTCATTCGATAATGAGCTAGATTAGGTAGTGGAGTACCAGGCATCAAGTTAATTTCATGCTGAATTTTTCTCATGGGAGGAAGACCAGGTGGCAAGTTTGATGGAAACACATCCTTAAACTCTTCCAAAAGAAGCTAAACTTGATGGGATATGGGAGGTGCAATTTCATTTTCCATGCTGGTTTTGTTAAGTAAAACATACACAACATGAACTCCCTTCAAGGCACTCTTTACATCTTTCATTGTGAGCAAATTAGGGAATAAGGAATTTTCATTCAGAGGAGTCTTAAGAGGCTCCTTACTAGGTGCCAAAGTAATTTTCTTCCCCTCATAAACAAAAGAATAGGTATTACGGTAGCCATCATGGATAGTCCTTCTGTTAAACTGTCAAGGTCGGCCAAGGATAATATGACTAGCATCCATGGGTAGAACATCACACCATATCTTATCAAAATAGATAGAACCAATGGAAAAATTGACAAGGCAACGTTTGGAAACAGTTACCGCAGTATCTTTCTTCAGCCAAGACATTTTGTAGGGTGTAGGGTGCTCTTTCAATTCCAATTTCAGCTTATTTACCGCCACCTCAGAAATCACATTTTCACAACAACCAGAGTCAATAATTAACTGACATACTTCTCCTGAAATGGTGTAGGCTGAGTGAAAAATATTGGTGCGCAACCACTTATCTCCAGAGTCATCTTTGGGAGTGAGGAAAATCTTTCTCACCATGAGAAGTTCACTAGAATCACCATGGATTATTTGCTCAACTTCCTCGGCAACTTCATGAGCCTTGAATTTCTTCTTAAGTGGTTCCTTCATGTATTCAACAGAGTCATCTTCCATTAAGAAAGCTTTGCCAGCTGGTCGGTTCTTGTTAATTCGACAATTGTTAGCACGATGACCCATCTCTCCACAGGAATAACAACATATGCCAGTTGCAGAGCTTTGACCGGTTATAACTTGTTGTTTGAAAATGTTGGGCTGAGTAGAAGGCTTGCTTGTACTAGATGGTTTTGCTATAGCTTCAGCAACTTTAGTGGGGCCGATTGTACTCCTGGTTGCTCGGTTTGGCAAGGTAGGGGGCTGCTGCCTCCTAGAATGAGAACGTTCCACTTTGAGAGTCCGTTGATGTGTGTCTCCTATGTCCCAAATATCAAGAACTTCTAAAGCATCTTGGATATGAAGTTGGAGACCATTCAAGTACTTGTTCACAAGTATCTCTTCCGAATCTTGAATGTTGTTGCGAATCACCAACTCATTGAACTCATTGGTGTATTCGTCTACCATTCGCGTACCTTGCCTCAAGTTTTGGTACCTTTGATAAAGCTCTCTCTTGTAACCTTTGGGAAGGAAATACTTTCGAATTTTGTCCTCCATTTTTCTCCATGAAGTGATTGGAGCCTTGCCAACAGATTGGCGAGTTTGCTTCTCACGTCTCCACCAGGCTATGGCTTTGCCTTGGAGGCGCATAGCGATGATGCCAACTTGGCGATTTTCTGGGACATTCCTATGCTCAAAAACTTCATTCACAAGTGTCAACCAATCAACAATTTCATCAGCAGAATCAGCACCTGAAAATTCTGGAATGTCTCTCTTGATTTCCTTTTCCCAATCCGGTTCTCAAACTACTTGTGCACGAGATAGAGCATTCCTTCTTTGGGGATAAGATTGAACACTTTCTAAAGAAGAAGAATTGCCATTGTACTCACTGGTTGTGGCACGGGGTGGAAGACGCTGAACTTCTCGAGTCAAATCATCAATCTGTTGTTGCATATGCTGCTGTAAATTTTCAGTAAGTGTGTGTACTTCGTTCAAGGGAATGGTTCTGCCATCTTGACGTCTAGCTTGTCTTGAAGGCATTGTCCTCTCCTCCACAGCTCTAATACCAAATAATGTAGCCCAACTTCGGCTACTTCAAATGATAGGATCGAGAGAGTGATTAATACAAATTGGAATGTAGTAATTCCAAAGCCAAAGTTCAAGACTCTTTGATCTACAACTTTGCTATTTTGATATCTCTTAGATGAGTACTTCAAGAGGATCGAAATTGAGAAAAAATGAGAAGTTGCGAATGAATAGAACTTCGATGGTTGCTCTTCTAGGCCTCCAAGGAAGATAAAATGGCATCAATTCTTCTAGATTGATGACTGCAACTCTTTAAGGATGCAGACTTTGGAAATGCTCCAACTCTTTAAGGAAGGGGTGAAAACTCTTTTAGATTTTCAAAAGATATGAACTCTTCAAGGTTCAAGGTAATTGCACTTAGACAAATTTCATTCATTCTGCTCTTTTACAGGACTTGATGGTCTATTATAGACAAAGCAAAAACAAAAGGGAAATCAAAAGACTTAAGGTCAAATTTAGAAACTAGAAGCCTAATAAAAGCATAATATTTCCAATGCTTGTGGCTGTTCCAAGATTATGCATGGGAAAGGTGTAGTGCCGGAGAAATGACAAAGTCAAAGATGAGAGACTTGGGATGGTTCTTGGTCTTGAATGCGGGCTGCATCATACTTACTGCCTATAAAAATGAGCAGCAGTACCAGCAGCAACATCTCAGCATCAGCCATTCCAAACTGCAAGTAGACATGTCTCATTAGCTCTGGTTTACACTGAACTGAGATCCAAAGTGCACTATTTTTTGTGAAGCTTTCGGGCTTTTGGACCAGCAGTGATAGATGCATTTGAGTAGTTAAGTTGTGAGATGATAGACAGAAAGATTGGGGATAAAAAAAATTTCATCACAAATGTTGCATGGTTGACCACAAATCAAGCCTGAAAAACAAAGTTTGGGAGGGGTACAAACATTTCGAAGCCGGCTGTAAAAGGAAGCTAAAATTATAAAGCGAGTGTTATGGGCTAATCTAATGGTGGTAGGCCAGTGGTTATGCTAATCTTGCTGACAATTAGATTCAGTTGGTAAGGCAGAAACCAAAGAAGGCAGTGTAATGATTTTACTTAATAACTGAAATTTCTGCTAGGTCCAATTAAATGACTTACCTACATAGCATAAAATATTTATCCAAATGCTAAAGATCAAATTGCTCAAGCTAAGTGCATCAGTCTATCAACTACTTTTCATTGGTATGACACCATTAATATTCATGATCATGATTGTTATTTAGAAGATCAAAAGTTTGAAAATTTTTCCAACTTACAAGTTTCTAAGATGCCACCATCTTCTTGAAGGACAAGGGTCTTCAAGGTGTATATCTAAAGAGAAAGTGGAAGGTCTGTAATGTTCCTCTGCTGACTGCCTGTGCAAAAGAGGTGAGGTCTCTGGAGATGAGTGATCGGTTGGTGAGAATGGAGGCGATGGTGACGGCGAAGGAGAGAATGCATACTTGCAATTGCCTGGTCCGACACTGATAGGAAGGGGAGATGGTGGTGTTGGAGGGGAAGAGGAAGGTGATGAGTCCAAATCAGGGCTCATTTTGGTGAGCAGGTGGAAGGTGGGCAGGGTTCTGAGGTGAGAAATTTTCTCTAGTACTCAAATGTGGTAGGGGGACTCCACTTTCTCTTTATTTTCTCCTGTCATTTCTTTGCTTCAAAATTAACCGCCAGTTTTGTTTTCTAGGTTTACCTAACGGTCAGTCCAAACAGTCAGTAGTTAGTATTGACCCATGCGCCCCAACCAACTTTCAAATCTTGAAGTAATATAAAACCTTTTAACTCAATCTTTTAGTTAGCTTTCCAAGCTACCAGTTATTTGTGACATTTTATTGGAGTGAACAATGGACCATACGAAGCTTATAACAATATCTAAATTCCATGTTGGTATTATCTATTAACTAAAGAGATGAAATCAACTTCTGAAGAGAACTGGTTTGTGGTCTCCAGCTTTCATTCCTCAGCTGCCAGTTATTCTATCCTCAAACAATTGTAAGCCCCATAGATCACACTTCTTACACTTCTTGCATTGGAAAAAGGGAGTGTTCTCACTGTTCAGGACTGTTTGGTTGCATGAAAGAATGCCTTAAAAAAGCTAGTTTTGCATTTGAATTTTTCTTAAAAAATCAAGCTTGCTGAAAACTTGAATTCCGTTTTTCCCAGAGAATTCAAGAAAAAGAGAGGCTTAATGTAAACAACTTTTCTTCCTCTAAAATCGCTAATTGAGCAGAGAAAATAATGTTATGAATGCACATTGGCTGGTGAAATTTCAAGTTCTGCAGGCTAGTGAAGTTAGAAGAAAACAGCTGCTGACATACAGGTTGACTCCATGACTGAAAATAACCTAACAATAAAAGCTGCTTCGTTTGACTCCAAGCCAAACTGATGCAATATCTGCTATCAACTGTACTTCAAAAGCTTTACTCAAAAATGAAGAAGAAAAAAAAAAAAAAAAAAAAAGGTTTGCAAGTAAGAAAAGACCAATTATCAAAGCAGATGCGAAAGCAAGAGCTGAAAGCAGCAAACTGCTTCTCATCTCAGGCTTTTCCCGTTTGAACTCAGACACATTCTTCAGTCATCTTAAGTGAAACTTCAATGCACTGGCTAATAGAGTGTTCAACGCTTCAACTAGTCTTTCACCTCTACACTCCGAGTTAGATGAACCATTTTCATGGTTAGCATTAGTTCTCATCACCACCACTTTTTCTGGATTCAGCTTGCTCTGGTATTTGCTCATCATAATCATTTGTTGGATTGCTTATGGGCTACACACGCACACAAAGGTAAAAAAAAAGGGTGGAAATCTGAGATGAAAAGAAGTAGAACCGTTTCAAGCTGCAGCTAAATCCAAACGTGACAGTCTTCATGCAGTTCTACCAGCCATCATGGTTTTTTTTAATGGGCCTAAGATTTCCACTTCTTATAAAGTGAATGTCTTGTGACCTGTGCGTATTTCTACTCGAAAGCAAACCTAATCCAGCTGTGCTTCTCGGAGTACTGGCTAGTAATGGTATACTACTAGGCATAACAATGCACATCAAGTTAAGGTGGATACCATTAGTCTTTTATATCTGTGAGCATAGGGCACCAGCAATCATTTCAGAGTACTGATAGAAGAATTACTTAGGTCAGACATTGTGGAGAATATTTCACAAAGTTTGAAGTTAAAAACTTCTCCAGGTGGAGAGACTGGCTGCTGGGATACTGCTCACACTGAACTTCATAGCCTCTTTTTTTTTGTTTTTTTTTCCCCAAGTATTGGCAAGTTTAATGCACATGAGTGGAAGTGTTGGTGGCCGTGATTTCACTAAGAGGATGCGGAGATGATTCATGACATTCACATTAGAAAGGATTCATGAAAGTTACTTATTTCTACGATTTAAATATCAATTTTTGATTGAACTTTTCTTTTAGTTGGACTTCTTCGTTGTAGTACCTCATTCCGGTGGATATGAAAATGCCTTCACTAGAGTTCCCATGCAAACAACTAGAAGAAAAAAATAATGAAGTAACACAATTTCTTTCTAACCATCAAATATTTCTATCTAAAATATCAATATTTTCATTTAACTATCTTCTCTTCTTTCTATGCTATGATTTAGTGGGCCTGAAATAGTGGACGCCATGATCAATCTCATGAAGGCATCTAAAGTCTTACCATTCTCTGATGAAGCAAATGAAAGTTGAAAGTTGTGATGAACCCAAGCAATTGAACATCACTGTACAACATCGTGCTGTATTGATTCTTGATAATGGATTAGATCGTGCCTATATCAATCTTTTTATTTCAAGGCAACGATTCAATTGCCTAGTTAGGCTTTTCCCTCTCAGAAATTTGGATTAGGATGATATTGTAATGGCTTTATTGAAGTTTTAACGTATATTGCACTTGAACAAAACTTGTAAGAATTTATGTTACATTTGGTAGATCACTCCTTTCTAATATTTGGCATGCACTCGAGTGAAAGCATCGATCTTATAATTTGTGTAGAGTAAGATATGAAGATAACCCTCGACTTTCACGAGGAGTAAGACCTCATAATAATCTTACTGGGAAAAAAATTAAAAGAAAAATATCCTCATCATGATCTATATAATAACCAAGAACTCTTTGAGGCAGGTGGAGTATCCACCGAAGGCAGCCATGGAAGGCTTTTGTGTTACGTATGACATTATTTTTATTATTATTATTATTATTTTGAAAGTAATCATAGACAAATATTGAAGCCAATCAAAGCCGTAAGAGAAAGAGATGAGTTCAGGTCAATGGTTGGGCCGGTTTCATGGTGACGATGGCCCTGCCGCACCAACGTCACTCGCTCCACAGTTTGGAATACCACGTTCCCCCAAAACCCACCTTGGAAAGAACCCTCAGTTGCAAAAGTGGTACCATGATAGAAATCTGTACTAATTGAGACTTTTTTTTCTTTTGATAGCATATTATTGTTATAGATAATTTAAAAAATACTCCTCATTTGATCCACTTAATGATAGATAAATAAAATAGTATCATTAATAAAAAAAAAATTTAATTAAATTTTTTTTTGATGAACACATATTGCTATTATAATAATACTATATGTGATCTTTTGACCATCTATCACTGTTAAACTGGTTTGTTAACTCATCCTATATGAGAAAAAAAAAAAAAAACTGTCACCACAGCCATTGCTTGCCATTTTAAAGGAAAAAAAGGATTAATAATAAAAAAATATTTTTTTTGAATCCTGATTCACTGACACTAGATAGTAGAAACAATCTTTTATTGCTTATGCTAACAGTAGCGGCGGAGAAGGAAAAAGGAAAAAATTGATTGAATTGTATAATTTTGATATGTATTTTTATTATATGCATAAAAATTGACTGAATTATGTAATTTTTTATGTATTTTTATTATACGTACAATAAACTTTATATAGCCAATTTACACAGCTACGAAAGAAAAGTATAAAAAAATTAATCAAAATTAATTATTCTAGTTAGAATCAATATTGAAATCAAACCAATCAAAATTGATTGCTATAGAATTAAGGCCGAAATTAAATCAATTAAGATTAATTATTCTAACTAAAATTTAGATTAGAATGAAATCAATTAAATATAATAACAATAATAAGTATCTTGAGATGGCAAGGTGTCAATGGTGTCTAACATCTTATTATAACATAGAACATCAACTTGATTGATTATTGATGGCTGCAGCAAAGAGTATAAACATTAACGTTACAGTGTAAATATGTGCTCTAACAGCTGTCCACCATTAAAAAGCTAGTGCAAAGATTTGAATTGCAAATAATATTTATTTAACCAAACAATTCAAATGTTAAATAACAAACTTTATTTCTGTTATATAACTACCATTTTGATAAAATAATAATTTGATAATGATTTTAAAAATTATCTTAAACCCTAGTTTATGCTGAAATTTTAATTATAGTATTATATTTTGATAACAACATTTATTTCTAATTTTTAAATATTATTTTGTGTAGATGAATGGTTTAAATATTAAACAACAACTATAATTTTCAGCGTATGCTAACAGTGATGATAAAACAATAGCTAGAAGTAGCTGCTATAACATTATTATGGCCATTATTTTAAATCTTAGTCAATCATATAGCATTCGATTAGGTTTTATTCAACCAAACACTTATCGCCTATAATATAAAAAAAGCTTTGATCTTGCCTTTTAAAATTAAATTTCTTAACAGATATTTTTAAGCCCTGCTTTTAAGAATAGCATCTGAGACCTTACGCGATGCATGCACTAAAAAATATTTTTTTAAAAAAAAAAAAAAAGAAAAGGGGATGGGCCTTCTTCCCATAATATCTGTGTAGTGTATTAGGTAGAAGAAAGAACTAGCATCAATAAATAGCCCCTCACCTTTTAAAAAAAACAAAAATTCATTTACCTTCCTTGAGATGTGGCATAATTGCATGCATATCTCTTCTGAATTTAAAAATTATAGACACTTCCCACCTAGATTTGAGATAATAAGTAAACTGTTCTACTAAATTGTTAAAATGTAAACGAAAAGATGATGTCAAGCATGGATAAAATTAAATTTAAGTCAAAATTTATCTTTTAACTTAGGTATGGTATAATTACATTCGAATCCCTTTTAACTTTAATTTAATGAAATTAGATTTAGCATGTATATGCTACTGTGTTATTGAATGAAATTTAATGTAATTTTTGAATCAAAAAAGATACGAATATAATTATGCCATACCTTAGGGGATGTAGATGTAATTATACATAATAGATGGATATAAGTATAATTATGTATCTTAAATTAATACCATAAACCTTACTAGAAGGTGTTTGTAGGAGGAAAAGAATCCAAGTAATTTGTTGCAAAGGAAAGAGTAATACAATCCCTTAGGAGTTATTTGGAGTAAAAGGGGTTAGATTCCCATGATAATCATTTATTCTTAGGAATCAAAGATTAACATCCCTCCCTCTATTAATCTTTTATTCTCAAAATTGATACAGCATATAAGATTTTCAAAAATAATTTGTGGCACCTCGAATGTGAAAATCTCAAATACTGACTAATTTGTTTAAAAATATGCATGAGAATGTACAATCTAAACAATCCTTTGGAGAAGTAATCCTAAGATAACATTTTATGAAAGTGTAAAAATCTAAAGATTTTGACGAATCACTGAGAATAGAAAGTATTGGAGTATAACAAGGTAGACACTGATGAAGCTTTTTTCTTTCTTTTCTTTCTAGATGGTCCAAAATACAACTGCTATATAGAATCAAAGAAGGTTCAAAGTTTTATATATCAATAAAACCTAGGCTCACTTCTGCATCCATTACATCTAGTTCTATACTTACTAATTGGTACACATACTTTTTCATAATTGTAGGCCTTCGTCTAAGCCTCATGTGTTGGTAAATACATACATGTCTATTAGTAAGTAGGGAATCGAATGGCATGGACATAAAAACTATACCTAAGCGTCGTCTTTTGTGTATAGGAGTCATGCAAGTAGTCCTATAGTTGAGGGCAAAAGATGAGGGAAGTAAGCTTGGGTGCAAAGAATAACTTCTCCCTGCAACAAAGCAGAAAATAGCTGATTGAATATTCTTTATGTTTGTTAAAAAGGACAACCACCATATTGAACTCTTTATTTCTTGAAATGGATGCTCCTTACATCAAACTTATTCATGAATCCAAGGCACAAGAAAATTTTTAAATATTCAAAGAGTATCTCCTCTTAAGCCTCCATGACTCAGACAACTCAGCAATAAATGGCTGATTGAAGACTCTCAAGGTGCCTTAAAAAGGACAACTCCAAGTCGAACTTTTTCTTTTCTTCAAATGGTGGTTCCTTATATTGAACTTATTCTTAAAGCCAACTCAAAGGAAAATTTTTGATTAATTTCATGGTTATGAATATCTTTCTTTGAATTTAGGTAGAGGGACACTTCTTATTGGTTTTAACTTGCTTTCTTAAAACTAAGAAAAAAGAATAAACATGCAATACTTCCATCAATTTGTTATTTATAAGTTTGTTTGATGATATAATGAAAGTTGCCATTCATGAATACATAAGTGAAATGTCTATCACTCTACAGTTTTTTTTTTTTGTAGGTTTGATTGATGATTTGATCAAGTGTACAAATGACTATATTTTTTTAAATATATTTTGTTGTTTAAAAAAGAAGAGAAAAAAAATGAAAGAAAAAGACTTTGACTAATCTTGATGGTTGCCATATTTGTATGATCACAATTTTTTCGGGTTTGTTTTTAAGAAGAAGATGGGTATAAGGGTATCCACCAAGACTTCATTAAATTATAACAAGCTATAAAAGCTTATGATTGGTTTTTCTGTTACAGCAACAAAATCTTAGGTTTATGACACGGTTTGTATCTGCTTGTTAATTTTGAAGGCACTTCATTTTTGCTGTTGTTATTTGAATGCCTACAACTTGTTTGCTTTCTGATTGTAAAGAATTGGCATATAGATAAGTTAAGAAATGCTATCTATGCCTCTTATTAATTGAGAGTAATCAAAAAAGAGACAGATGGCATCGCTTAACTTATCTATACATCAATTCATTGAGACCATATCTAAATACCATGGAAGCAAACAAAGATGTAAGCATCCAAATAACAACAACATGCCTTCGAAATTAACAAGAAGATGCAAACTGATGTACATAAAACCCAAAGCATCTCCTTTTAGTTATGATCGTAACTAAAACTCAAAGGCGTGATTTTTGAAAATTTGAATAACATAATGTTTCTTAATTCAGAAACTAGCGATAAATTTAATTACTAGCATAACTGATGTACATAAAATTGTCTTTATTTGTTGAGTAAGAAAAACTAGGGGCTCCCTCAATATCACTGTAACATCTTCCAGCTCATATGGGGTGGTCCATCAATTCCTTCGTGCTATATCAACACAAAAGACTAATAGGATTAGAGAAATTGACGGAAGGATCAGTTTGAAATGGAAAGGAAATCTGATGGATCCAATGGAGACTTCAAAGAGCATGGGGGACGTTAGTATATTTTTCTCAATATAATACAAAGGGGAACGTGGCCTCCACGCGGCTTCAGCTTAAAATAATAGGAGCACATGCGGTGCAGAACCGCCTTCCAAGTAGTGGGAAGATTCATGCCCTCCTTCCCTTCCTTGCTTTGAATTCAAAGGAAGGGGGAAGAAACTAAAAACAATTCAACGTTTAGAACGAGACACATTCAACGTTTACAGGCTGTAGCCACGCTTTGTCCAGCATCATTGATCACCAATTCATTGTTTTCTTTTGAGAAAGTTAGATCCAACGGTTGTTGAACGCCATTCCTCGTCTCGAGTGGAAATTAGTAGCCACGCATCTCCATGGCAGGGCGTAGAGGAAGTATTTGTTTGTGATCCAAAAATAAAGCAAACAAACTCAAGAGAATATAATATGATGAGCTAGTCTGCAAGTTTGAATAAAGAGGCAACCTTAAGTTCACAAGCTGATACCAAGCGGCGTGTGGTCTTCACGCGCCTCTGGCTTAAAATAATTAGGGTAGACCAGTGGATGAATTGCTTCGAAGGAAAGAAAGAGGGTCCCAAGTCCACCTTCCGCCTTCCCCTACTTAATTACAAAAAAAAAAAAAAAAAAAAGGTACAGTTTTCACATGACTGATGAAGTTTGTGCCCACCACTCTTCTACTTTCATGGAATGGGATTGGGATAATGCTTAAATGATAGTTGAAAAAAAAAAAGTAACACAGAATTAGGCTCCAACCATGCCATTCATATGAAGTTGCACCTAACTTCAATCCTTTTGAAAATTAGAGTCTAAAAAAAGAATAGTTTAATGCATTCATTTAAATAGATTCAATTAACAAGGTTTCTGGGAGACTTTAAGCAACTATAAGCGTTTTGAGGACAGAACCTATATTTTGATTCCCAAAAACATATCATAGCTAGGCTTTGTAAATTAACAGTTGTGAATTAATATTTGTCTGGAGCAATCTCTTAAAAGCATAAAGATGTTCAGGCTAGTAATTAGTTTTTAACAATGTCTCTTATATCATTCTTTTAGTTGTAGATGAATGATGCCGTAAACAAAAGAAAGTTTAAAAACATAAAGGGATGATATAAAGGTTAAAGGCATTGAATGAAGATGGTTGAGCGAATGAAATTATAAGTTAATTATTAAAATAAATTATAAAAAAGTATTACATTTGAAATCTTCTAGAAACCATTGGGTTTTTGGCATTATTATAACCGTCGTTACCATCGATGTTTCAATTGTCATAATTTTTATGTTCTTTGGTCCTACTGAGTTACTAAATTAATATTAACACGGCAACTAAGAGTGTTTTTTCTCTGTTCTTGACGGTATGAAACAGTAATATTTGTCCATCTAAGAATCACCTACATGGTAAAAGTTCCTACCATTTGCATAACGAGGAAAACTATACCATTGATCATTAAGTAAAGCAAATCGTGGTAACCCACAACTAGGACCAATAATGGGCATATTTAATCACTGTTGATGGTCAACCGCTCTCATCTCCATAAATTTATAATATTGGGAAACAACCACTTGCACCCCCCTAAATCACCTACCTGCTCCATATAGGCATCAGAAGCCCACAGTTTCTCACATACCCATTCCAGGATATCCCAAAAGGGACCATTAGAAAATTCCTTTCTTCAACCGCTCAAATTCACAAGTTCCTATAAAGACTCCCAACACAGCCCAGCATCTGAGCTCCCAAGACAAGAGAGAAGAGGAGTGATGGAGATGAAGAAGGTTTCTTCCGTCCATGCTCTCTTCCTCTTCTTCCTTTGCTCCACCTCCCTTGTGGACTCCCAATCGGCGGACTCCTGCTCTTCCAATCTAAGCGTCGGCCACTTCATCCCTTTCAACACCTCTTCCCTCAGCTGCTTCTCTGCATGGAATTCACAGGATTTCATTCTAAGGGTACGTGATGTCTCGACTCTTTCCCATTTCATATCTCATGCCTTGACAATATCTCAAACGGTACTGACTGCAATCGGCCATGTAGTATGGGAATGCCGGGTCCAATATATGGAGCTTTGTTCTATCAGCTCCCGACACCGGCTCATACATTGCGGTCGGGTTCTCGACCAACGGGAGGATGGTCGGGAGCAGCACGATGGCCGGGTGGATCTCCAGCAGTGGCCCGGGGATTGCGAAGCAATACTATCTCGGTGGGACGAGCTCGGGGAGGTGTCCGCCGGACCAAGGGAGCCTGGATCTCGTCAAGGGCAACTCGTTGATCGTGTCGCAGTCTTCCAGGCTCTATCTCGCATTCCAGCTCAACGCTGCACAGCCTTTGGAGAGGCTGATCTATGCTGTTGGGCCTCAGAACAGCCTGCCCTCGTCCGATAGCTACTTGCCCGAGCACAGGGATATGGCATCAGGTTACCTCAATGCCTCCGCCGGTGGTGAGTATTTTTACGCTCGTAGCTGTTAGCTCTCTATCAACATCATTGATTGATAGATTTTTCTTAAAAATATGGGTGAGAGAGGGATCAAAATGGTTATAAATATCATAACTATTGGCTTGGTGCTATGTGTGCAGGGAGTTCAGGCTTTGATAAGAAAGAGAAGCATGGCATACTGGTCATGCTAGGATGGGGAGTTCTGATGCCAATTGGGATGATGATGGCCCGATACTTCAAGCAGTATGATCCATGCTGGTTCTACTCACACATCTCCATCCAAGGGATCGGCTTCGTCCTCGGAATCGCTGGCATAATCCTCGGCTTTCAACTCGATGATGGTGAAGGTGGTGACATAGACGCTCACAAGAATCTTGGCATCCTCATCTTGGTCTTCGGCTGCCTTCAGGTAATATAATCTTTTTCTTGACAACATTTCAGTAAGCTAGGCCTCTAGTGATCAAGATTGGGTTCTACTTTGCACTAAACGCCGTGAGCTGCTCTTTAATTTTACAGGTGATGGCATTTCTTGCTCGGCCTAACAAGGAAGCCAAGGTGAGGAGGTATTGGAATTGGTATCACTACTGGGTCGGAAGAGCAGCTATAGCTTGTGCAATAGGGAACATCTTTTATGGGCTCGACTTGGCAGGGGAGTCTAGTTCGTGGAGCATTGGATATGGGATTTTCCTTGGGGTTTGGGGGCTTGTTTGCCTTGTTCTTGAGGTGAGGAGGTACATGGATGCGTGATTTCTGTGGTAGATGCACCCTTGAGCTTTTTTGGTTGTGGCGAGGTGCTTACTTTAGTTGTCATTTGCTATTTATTTTGTAGCATGTTAGCCTATCATACCTTACATATACTTTAATAAATCTATTAGAGCGCATGACAAAACAAATGGCTTGAGGTTTGAAGTTAGTTCACTAAAATATTCTCATGGCGGAATTCCCTATGATGTAAACTTTGTAGCATAGGTGCCGTCCATGTTTGGACGGCCACTATGTTTTCAGGTATAACACAGTAATCCATGGCTGAAATAAGATACACGACAGCTATCTAAAAATTTATGATACCCTTCGATACAAAATTTATACCACAGAAGGCTCGCACCTAATATTTTCACCGATAAAAAGGTTTTTGATGATAAATAGCAACATCACTAATACATCATTAATATAGTTTTAAGCAACAAATTAAATAATAAAATTATCCTTGACATATTTTTTTTCTCTCCCACTATTTCTTAAAAGAAATTATCCTTGAAGTATAAAATTGGGAAGCTAGCCTCACTACAAATGTCAAAATCTAACAAAAAATTGATCACTAATATCATTACAATAGGACGATTATTTTCCAAAAAATATTTGGGTTTAAAAGAGGACGTAAACTGATGCAAGCGGGGTTTCATCCCACCTTCGCCTGCACTTCCGCCATGGACTCCTTCCGTCCCACTTGCTTCGAACTTCAAAAAAAAGGAAAGGACACAGAAATTCTATGGACTCCCTCAACCCATGATCCACCTTTGAACCAGAGATCTATAGACAATAGTATTCTCGTCACCAGGGCTAAAAGAAAGGCCAAAGGAAAGAGTAGATATTGGCTTAGCCTGAGCGATCTCCGCACAGGACGTGAACATGACGTGGTGCGGAGTATTGATTGACCCAAGGCTCGTGGCCTCCACGCGACGACGGATTATATTGTAATAGAAACAAAGAAACTGGGTGTGGAAACCGTGGGCGCAGCGTTGAAGTCTCTGCTAAAGGTGGTCAGGCAGAATCCACCACCTTTTTTGTGTAAACTATAATGTGATTAATCTATTAAAAGGAGGGAACGTTTCTTGGTTTCAACTCCTATAAACTATAAAGTATTCAGCGTCCACGGATATCTATGGCAGCAGGAACGACCAAACGGGTCACGCTGAAGCATTGACAGCTAAAGTCTCTTTGTTTCAACCCTGCAAAGCATACAGGATCCATAGAAATATATGGCAGCAGGAATGGGCAAGCTGGATTTGCTGAGGCAATGGCAGCTAATTAAATCCCCCGCTTCTCTCTCCCCCCCCCCCCCCCCCCCCTCCTCTCTCTCTCTCTCTCTTTCTCGCTGAAAGCTAAACTCTATCATCGCTTATTATTTTAAAATTATATTAAGCTGGTGTCCTACTAATGTACATTGGATATGTGAGATTATAACTCTTTTCAAATATGAATAGGGCATGGACCATTGGTGCTTCTTGTTTCCCGTCTTGTTTTGTTACCCTGCGCCTACTCTTTTTTTTTTTTCCAAAAATTTGGTTGAAGCCTTTGTGAAAGTAAACTCTCAAATCTTCTGTATTTTAAAATAAAGAAATTGCTTTTACTGCCACTAAAAACTCTTCCTATTATACAAAATAGGAGAATATTATTGACGAATTGAAGACTTTTCATATTTGAAATACAAGAATCTATTTCTATTCCTTTAATTAGTCTTGCAATATCAACTTATTGAAAAAGTTTAGAGAGAACATTCATCACAAAAATAAACAAAGCTAGGGATAGTGGATCTTCTTGCCTTAGCCCTTATTTATATGAGATCCACTTGCCTGATGAACTATTAATAAGGAGAGATGCAGTGGTTAAAGAGAATAACAATCGATCCACTGAATCTAGTTGCTAAAAGATCCAAAAGAAAACCCAAATTCACTTTATCAAAAGTTTTCTTAAAATTCAATTTGTAAAGAGCTCCTTGAAGATACAATCTCTTATAGTAAGCCACTATCTCACGAGCACATAAAAAATTTTCAATTATAGATTTTCCTTTGATATAAGCTAATTGGGCCTTATTAATTAAGAGCGACAAAAACTTAACCATTCAACGAAGATCTTGGATATTAACTTGTATAGGTTATTTAAAAGACTAATAGATCGAAAGTCCTAAACCGATAGGTCTCCATCATTCTTAGGTATGAGAGTAACATAGAAGTAGTTAAGTCATCCCATATCCAAATTGCCTCTATCAAATTCCTTCAGCATAAACAATATATCATCTTTAACTAGGTCCCAATATTTTTGAAAAAAAGAGAAAGAAGAAACTATCTGATCTCAGAGCCTTGGAACCTCCTAAATCCACTAATAGCCAGCCATACAACTTATCCCAGTTAATTCCAATGATAGAGTAGGAAGCTAAATCATTGACCAAGCTTCTAAATTGTAAAACAAGATCTTTTCTATTCACTTACTTGGAATTGCCTCTATGTGATAAGAGATTACCAAATCATGCTTCGATGCCTTTTGTTGATAGAATAGAATCTTGACTTGCATCTTGGAAGGATAAATTTTTATCCATAAGTAAAAGGATCATTTTGATTAATATCATTTTGTCCACTTTGCCTACTTATTTTATATCCATCTCTAGATTGCCTAAATGGGTAGCCCAAAGAATCGGCTTTCATTTCTAGATTGCTTAGGTGGGTAGCCTAAAGAATCAACCATCTAAGGAGGG
Source organism: Metroxylon sagu (assembly GCA_017589505.3). Lineage (NCBI taxonomy): Eukaryota > Viridiplantae > Streptophyta > Magnoliopsida > Arecales > Arecaceae > Metroxylon > Metroxylon sagu. Next base: position 1,704,419 of record JACVBY030000616.1, on the reverse strand, counting down.
TCTTTTTGTGGTAGGGCAAGGAAAAAGTTAATGGATTCAGTTGCCTAGTAAATTGGGAGAGTGTTTGCAGAGATCAGAAGGAAGAAGGATCGAGATAAAAAAACTTTATCAATCTTAACTCTTTCCTCTTAGTGAAGTGGGCTTGAAAAATTTTATAAGTATATGAGGCTCACTGGAAGAAGCAAATTAGTAAGCTGTATTATGCCAAAAGAAGGATGGGGATGAGAGTCTAAAAATCCTTGGTTAAATTATCTTCTCTCTAGAAAGATATCTATAGGAATTAAGATATTTTTTGGAATTATTTATCATTTAAGTTGGAAATTGGTTAGATTTTTGGGTGGTATCAATCCCCCTAATGATTTTATTCAGCAGCTTGTAACAGAAAATTGTTAGAAGTAATTGCTCAATGCATCTTAGTGGAATTGACATTCTCTGGTGCATTAAGCTCCATGGGCCACTTTCAAAGGAAGACTCAGACCTCTTCCTCTCTTTTACCAACTTAATTGCTCTATTTAAACCATCAAGAATAGTAGATACCCTACATAGAAGTTTGCAAAAAATGGTATATTCTCTGTTAATTCATTTTATAAATTTTTAAATTATAGAAGTTTGATTTGGTCATTCCACAAAGTAGTTTGGAGAGCAGTAATATCGTTAAAGCATAACGCCTTCGTATGGTTAGCTTTAAAAAACCGATTGCATATTAGAAAGATTTTGGCGAAGAAAGGATGGCTAGTGAGTAATGGATGTTCTCTATGTGAAGCCTCTTTAGAAACTATAAACTACTTTCTCTTCCAATGTCCTTTGTTAATAATATTTGGCATCTTATTTTAAACTGTTTAAACATTAGAAGATGGCCAGCAAATTTTAAAAACCTATGGCAAAATTGAAAAAAAAAAACATCCGAGCTACCATTAAAAGAGCTTGGAACAAATTGGTAAATACGATCTGCTTTAGATATGAGGTGAAAAAAATTCAAGAATCTTCTTTTAAAAGAAATACTCCAGCACTTTTACTCTCCTCAAGGCCATTAACAATTTTCAGTCCTGCGCTTATCTCTACTCTTCTAAGATTGCTTCACAAACATACCCTACTGCAGTCCATATCCCCCATCTTGGGTAGGCCTTCTCAAACTTAGCTAGGAATCATTCCTCTATGTGCTGTTGCTGCATCCAAATGTTTAAATCTCTTCTTCTTTTATTCATACCTCTTCTTCATTCTCTTCTTTCTTTATTCATTCCTTCGTAACTTTGTAATTTTATATATAATACTTTCTTAATAAATAAATTAATAAAAAAATTTATTTTTTTCATATATATATATATATATATATATTAAAAAAAAAAACTCAATTCGAACGTCAGATAACGTCAAAGCCAAATGCTATATGAATTTAAGGAACTAATTCTTCTAATTTTATTAATTATTTAAAATCCCAGAAAAAGAATAAGTATAACCATGACGAATTCAAGGTAGTTACTCGCAATACTTAAACGCGAAGGAATTAAAAGGCGTGGTCGATACTCTCAATGTCTCGTCTACCACTTCAATAATTCTTCCCCTGAAATGTTCATCTGAAATGATGCCATTACGCAAAGAAATCCTGCGGCCAACCGTCTTCCGGTGTTTACCAAACACCTTAGAGAAAGATTTTTTTTTTTTTTAAAAAAATGCAATATATTATAAAAAAAGACGGATGCAACGACGGCTTGATAAACGCATTGAGGAGTCAATGGACCGGACGGCCGAACTTTTTTTGGTTTTTCTTCTGATGCGGTGGCTGACCTCTTTTTATTCAGAGGTCGGCCCCTTTTTATTCACGGCGACGTGGTGGCCATGATGGAGACATTGGGTCTCCCTGGTTGAACTTCAAGCCAGGCAGGACCCTATCATGGTACTTCGAAAACTGCGGATTTATTAGCAAGTGGTCGTGCAAACATAATGCAATATTTATGCAAGAACAAAAAGTTTCAATAATATTTTTTTAAATTTATATTTTTTTTTATGACATTCTAAATTATTACAGTGGATTTTGACTCATGATTATATGAATTTAAAGGACATTACAAATGAACTTTTGGTATATTTATAATTAAATTTAACTCCTTAGTCTGAAGAGAATGCGAAGGTTTGAACGAAAAAAAATATATGAAAGTTTATGCTAACGAATATTTAGTCCTTCTTCAACTATGTATTAAAGAGATATTAAATAACTTATGTATGACTAAAGAATTCAAATATAAAGGATTGTTTTAAGTGAGATTCTCAGTTAATTGATCGATATCGGCTTTTGAAATACAGCATATTATTTTTGACAATTTCATTTGCCCTCATTTTTAAGAATAAAAAATTAATAAAAAAATATTAATTTTTGATTTTTAAAAATAAAGAATTATTATAGAAATTTAACCTTTCCTATGCCCCATACAACCGTGAGGTCGGGACTTCTAAGATATGGAATTCGGTCCGCCTGATAATTTTGGCATAGGTTGCAGCCTTTTCAAAAGAGAGTGTTTTCTATTTTTGCTCATGCCTTCAATATGCATTTTTGTACTTGGTTGGCCACAGTCCTGGATAGCTTGTCAAAAGATTATTTGTTTGGGCCTCAATGTTGGTCCTTGGGCTTTATCTCTAACAACAACTTGGCCTATCATGGTCCACACACACACACAGAGAAAGAGAGGCTTCAGGCTTCTGTACGAAGAGAAGAAATCTCTTCTATCTATTTGCAATCGGTGAACCTCTATCCATGTAGGAGTGTCTGGATTCAAATTCCATCGGTGACACCTATCTAGTTTGTCTTCATCTTCTTAGTAGATAAAAATAACGAATGGCTTATTAAAAATTTAAAAAGAGATGGTTTCATAGTTCTGAAAAAAAAAAAACTAAAAATACTTCTCATTGAGTATAAAATATTGCATTTGAAAATGCTTTGTAGAATATGCAACATAAACCGAAGGAGCCAAGAATGCATATCAGTTTAGAAAAAATTCAATTTAGGTGAGCAGTCTCCCTTCCTTCTTCTATATAAGAAATCTTTAAAAAAATTATATTGGAAATGAAAATAGTTGAGGTGATGATATATGCAAGCTATATCTCGCTCGATCCATTATCAAGGTGAATCCAAAAAGGGAAAAAAACCAACAACAGCAACAAAATGAAGAAATAAACTTCATATTTGATCACTATAGTATGAGAAATCTTCTCTCCAAATTGACGGTTGAACTTAACAGTAGGAGAATTCAACTGATCTAATCTTCTCTTGACTCGCAAAAAACTATTTTATTCTAACTATGGATCCCAATCATCCAAAATGAAGTACTTTGTATGGATTATGGACCATAATCTATAGTGTTATTGTGGACCATAATACCAATAAGAAACAAAAATAATTCGGCTATACACCACAGTGCCAATAGAAGCTTCAACAATTTTATCAAAATAAATGTAAAATCCCAAAACCTTAAAACCCACATTAGAATTCATGGAAGTCAAAATTAAAGAACAAATTAATAGTCAAAATTATTATGATCTCCAATTGCATAAGAAAATTCGATATTTAGTAACCTCAGATTGTTGAAAAACCAGCACAAAAATTTTTGATATGTATAAATGCTGAAAAAATTGGCTTGAAAACATAAACACAAGGTATTGAATGAAAAGACTACGAAGAACAATTAGAAATTACTAATTTCTAAAACTTACAAAACTCAAATCAAAATTTAACCCTTACCTTAACTCGACGAATAATTTTTGAGTGCACGGATCGAAAATTACCATAAAAGATACAGAAATTCATTGATTTTTCGATGAAAATTCATTCAAAACTGAGTTTTTAATCGATTTCTTCGATCAAAACATATAGAAGTTCCAATTGAATTCACCCTAACATGTGTCTTCTCCTTTTTTTTTTTTTTTTTTCAATTCGGTATGAACAGTTAAAACATCATGTAGGTTAGAGATGGGTAACAAATCCTAACAGCTGCAAAGGAAGTGAATTTTAGATAGTTAAGTGATACTTTTTAAATCACATATGGATAAAATAAAATCAAATTATACCATAAGTGGGTAATCTAATCTGTAGTTATCCATTTAATTTATTATTGAGAACGAGTGGAAACTGCAAATTGGCTTGCTTTTTAATTGGGTTTAGTATATAACCTGAGCGCGGATCTAGATATAGCCAAACTGAACCCACTGACACTTAATGGTTGATAAAGGGTTTGGTTTTTAATTGGGTTTAGTAGATAACTTGAGTGTGGATCTGGATATAGCCAAACTGAACCCACTAACACTTCTAATGACTGACGAAGGTGCCACCGAGGAAATATGGAAAGTATCCTGCACTGTTTCACAGATTGGAGGATTTCAATCGTTCTTGTATTCAGTCGGACTTCTACCTGTTCTATTTTATTTTAT